>CM016562.1:24896890-25401670 GCA_003412495.2 Echium plantagineum | reverse complement strand
GAGCTCTAACATAGTGAAAAGCTCTAGCATTTGGAGCATATCTTTCGACATTTAGGACCTCTCCTGCAATCCTAGCCAGTCGATTGATGTTTCGATCCGAGTAATATTCCGCAGGAATGTCGTGGATTTGGATCCAAAGCGAAACATGGGAGAACACCACTCGAGGAAAAGTAAGGTTTGGAGTCCAATGTTGTAGAAGAAGGAGGGCTCCATTGATGTTAAGAGGAGACCTTACCACTACTTCATCAACATCATCTTCATTAGAGAAGTGAAAAAGGATCAAGTGTCCTCGGAATTCCACCGTGACCTCACCATTGAGGAGCCAATAGTTATCAACATAAGTTTGGACTCTATCGACTGTGAAGATAGCCGAGTCCCGAATGGTTCCAATCAGAGTGTGTCGGAGTCTGTTTCTTGCCGTTTGTGCTTGTTCTGGGTCCATTTCAATCACCCAGCCTCTTCTGTCAAGGGGGTTGCGTGGTGAGTTAGGTGGTGAAGCTGGGGGGGAGTTGCTACCCATGGTCTTGTGTCTACTGAAATGAGGCTTGTGTTTAGGAAGGGGTTTGAAGTTTAGTTCTGTGTAATGTGGTTGATAAGGTTGTTTAGGGGTGTTAAATGCTGGGTAGGATTGTTTGCAGATGGTTGGTTGTCCCAAGTCAGCCGGCTTCATGATTGAGGGCTGAGAGAGCTGATTGGGTGGAGATTGTATGGGAACTGGAGTTTCTTCTTGAATGCACAAAGACGGCTCAAGAATGTTGAAGAATGATTGTGTTTTGCTGAAGGGAAATGGGTAAAAACTAATTCCAAGTCCCTACTTTCCAAGGCCTGAACTTTTTTCACCGAACCAGTGAATTCAAGGTTGAAATGAATATCCAACCTCAGATTCATTGGTTCGGTTCTAAACAACAATTCAATTTTTAGCCGAACCAGTGAATCTAAGGTTGGATATTCATTCCAACCTTGAATTCACTGGTTCGGTAAGAATTTTTGTGAAAAAATTTGGGGCCTTGGAAAGTAGGGCCTTGGAATTATGTATACCCAGGGAAATGCAGGCGTGAATAAGGAATTAATTGAAGAGACTGGATGGAGATTGGGAATGAAAATAGAATGATTATGCTGATGAGGGTGGAACAAAGGAGTTAATGCGGAGAGAGAATGTGTTTAAGAACACTTTTATTGTAGCCAAAGAATGTAGGAGAAGATTGAAGATGACTTAAACACTAAGTGATTGAGGACAGAGCAAATTATTGCAGCAACTATGGATCAGAAAGATGAATTCTGGTGTAGAATAGCAAGAATGAAGATCTTGCTAGTGCAATAGTATTAATTGTATAAAAGTTGCATATTCGATTATTTCTCTAGTCTTCAAAATTTCTTACCTTTGCTTTTCAAATATTGGAGTTCGAATATTTAACATTGGAATTCGAATGTCATCCCATACGATTTTACTATTCGAATGATAAACAAATACAAATACTAATGTCTACTAATTACATTCAAAATCGTTCGAATATGTTCATTTCGAATTCCAAAAACTATGCGGTTCAAATATAAAATATGTTGAATATTGAACCAAATTTGTGTATTAGTATAATAATATCGAATCAAATTCGAACTCAATTTTAATATTGGAATAGTGTTGAAAAAGTTGAGGTTCGAAGATATTCAATTCGAATTTGATTCTCTTTAGTTTGTATGATAGACCAGGTTCGTCATAGAATTCCTTGATAGGACAAATTAGAGCTTATAACGCATAACAATACCCTTTTAAAAATAAACAAAAAACTAGCAATAAAACTTCAAACTTTTGGCCACTATCCTTAGAGGTGAAAGGAACGATACCCATAACGTTAAAATCAAACAATCGTGTTCTACAAGGGATTGATAAATTACGACAAACTATTGTAGCAAATGCGTGAGGTTTGTCATTCGGCATCAATGGTCCTCAGTCTTCTTCAAAGCCTTCATATCTGCAAATGCGTGAGGTTTGTCATTCGGCATCAATGGTCCTCAATCTTCTTCAAAGCCTTCATATCTGTCGTTTCCACTCTGCAATGGGATGACAACATCAGAACCAGAAAAAACATATTTGAGAAACAGTGATAGGAGATCCCAGAAGATCATTAAGACTCGGTTCACTATTATGATATAGTAAAACGCCTCATAGCTCGACAAGACTGGACGAAGCAACGAAACATATAATCAAGACACATGTACAGTGACTCCAAATCTATATTATTTACTCTAGTCTACTATAGAAATGGAGTGAAGTCCTAATATCATTGTCACTAAATTACTCTTGGAAAATATAATCAAGAAACCCTACTACAGAATACACATATATAACTAAAGAGCTCCAAAACCCCACAGTTACCACCTCCCTCTCGACAAGCAAATTGCAGCCACTGTTCCTGCATTTTACTTATAGAGCCAGAATTTTATGTTCACACAGCTAAAAAGGATCCCATCTGTAATCTGATTCTCATTGTCACTAAATTACTTGAAAAATATAATCAAGAAACCAAATTAAAGAATACATGTATATGACTAAAGAGCTCCAAAACCATTCTTAACACCTTTCCTCACAAAGACCTAGCCACAATTACCACCTCCCTCTCGACAAGCAAATTGCAGCCACTGATCCTGCATTTTACTGTATAGAGCCCGATTTTTTATGTTCACATGGCTAAAAAGGATCCGATTTTTTATCTGATTTATGTTAATGGTTGAGCCAAGAGCTGTACTATTTAACAAACTAAATTTAATGAATGGTAATAGAACACAGACGATTGCTAAAGTTTATCTTGGTTCAATTTCAAATGCTAATTTTAGTTATTTTCTGAGCAATATTCTAATTATGTTTATGCCCCTCCTCTATCTTTTTCATTTCAATTCTTGGGACTAGACAATACAGTGTAGTGTTCGTTGTAACTCACTGGCAGATCTAAAGTCCGTTAAATAGTCGCCTAAGCAGGCGATTGACCAAACTCAGGAAGAGTCGAATCTGTTTGCTTGGGTCTTTAATCGATTATCTTCCTTCAGTGGATGCCGGTGAAGATTATTCATGTTTAACAAAGAAAAAAGATAACATATACGACAAACCAATTAAGTCATAAGACAGAAGATTTCTATCATCACATCAAAAGTGCATAGTTGCACCATGTTCCACACACTCCGCTTAATACATCACTTGTGAGAGAGTCCAGAAATTTATGTATTTTTAAGAGTTTCCAGTACTATACCAAAAGTGAGGACTGGGTATATAAACAAGGGTATGGAACTTGTTACTAATTTATTTGTCTTCGATATCAACTCTGGACATGAACATGGAATTGACGTAAAGGACATAAAAGTGAGAGACTTACGTGGATCCATATAGCACAATTTTTTGAATTTTTGTATTGTCGGAACCAGACTGATTGTCCTCCACGAATATTGACAGGCTGGTATATGAACAGTAACAACGAAGTAGGTCAGGATTTCGATAAACAGATGTTTTGTTGTAACTTGTAACGAAAGAAGCAGGGGAAGGTTAATGTACCTGCGAACATTTTGGAACTTCACGTACTTCAAGACTACAGGTTTTCCCTATAAAATAAAGGCAGTGGAGTATGATGTGAAATAGTGAGTTAGGCATGGACAAGTTGGTCTAATTTGTTATCTAAGAAGAAACATTTACCTTAAGATGCTCCTCAGTTAACTCGATTGCATCACTGGGAGGGAAGTCATTGACATTACTGTACAAAATCAATAACAGATATAACATGAGATGGCCAACACTGATCTGGTATGTAACTCTGCTCTAATTGGAAGTAACAAGACATGAACATTACCTAAAACCCATATGCTCCTTGTTAGAATAGAATTTCACAGTTTTAGGGCCTGCAAGTCAGTAACTGAATCAGTCACAGATCTTATCTCAACAATATTACCATCAGATCCATTTTTCACTTGGGTGGTAATGGTTCAACAGAAAAGGATGAGACAGAAGAAGACAAAAAAATCATAGCAGAAGCATGAGAATGGAGCAAACAAAAGTTATTTCACATATCAAAACATTGATGCAAAATCAACATTATATGGCTACACACAACCACGGGCATCCAGATGGTACCGAACTAACAAATTCGGAGAAACACAAAATGATTGGCAATGTAGTGAAATAACCTGAATTGTATTTGATCAAACGGATATAAGTGGGTTTAACCCTTGAACACTAAAACCAACAATCTCATCCCACACCCGACTTATCCCATACATCCCATGTCGTGTCACATCTAATATGTGGGCAAACCAAAAAGTTGTCAAAATACCAAATGTACTTGATTTATTTCACAGTCTGGTACAAACAAGGGGAGGTGAAATTTTATTGGTAGCAAAATAGTCATACCACCTTATATGTGGTCTTTATATATAGAGGTTGGAGTATCTTTATCACTTCCCTTATCAGACCCTTGGACTTGTCCACATCTCATCTAGTGCCATGCCCTCATACCCCTGATCTAATATCATTATATTTAATATTACTCCTTCTCCATATTTAATAACTCATTGCATCACACCTTATCTAATCTCGTCATATACGTCATATCTCAGTAGTCATGCATCATACCCCATTGACATATCTATAGCTCAAACCCCGTAAGACATATCTTTCATCTCATCACGTCTCAATTGTGCATCGTCTTATAACTCATCTCCAACAGATTTTATTTTTACCATTACAAAAACTTATACAGTGTTAACATTCAACAATTAGTCACCATCATAAGTTTAGCATGAATTAAATGCTTTTATAAAATTTAATTTATATGCACTAGGTTAACAAAAATACATTTCAGTACAAAAATTACTGAAGTTGAGACTTCAAACTTTTAGTACTAAATTTAAAGACCTTAAGATGTCTGGCAAAAACAAATGAATAGGAATTTGGTCATTAGGTGGTGTCTAGTATGAGAAGAAACAAATGGCAGAAGGGGTCAAAGGACTCTAAAATCTTCAAAAAACTTAATGATATAATATTGTTTAGTTTTAGTAAACTGCACGTGACTCATACCCCATATGACATATTGTCATGACACTAGTGTAAGGAACCGGATAAAGGGGATGTAGAACAGCACAGACAGAAGAAGGTGATGAGATAGCAGATTGGGGAAGGAAGAACTTAGGGGAAGAAGAAGGAGATAATTGGAGATGAGGAATTTAGATATTTCATTTCTTGATTCTCAAATGTAAACTACATTGTCTTATAAAGACATCATTAAGACTTGAAATGTAAATATTACAACTATTGTGCTGAATTCATAAATTGGAATAACAACTTTGTCCTTCCTGTGATGATGGTGTGAGTCCTTGTGTACTATTGTGCTCTTGTCCTTATCTCATGTTCATGACACATCTATAGCTACCTCGTATTACAATCTTTCATCTCATCATGTAACAACTGTGCATCGTCCTACAACTCATGTCCATCACATTTCATTTTTAGCATTACCAAAATTAATACAAGTGGCTTAGGCTCCACAGTGATAACATTCAACACTTTGCCACCATCATAAGTTTAGCATGGATTAAATGCTTTTATAATACTTGATTTATATTTCAGTACAAAATGACTAAAGTTGAGATTTCCTATTCTCAGAACCAAAATTAATGTCCTTAATTTGTGGCAAAAACAACTGATTGAGACTCGGTTATTAGGTGGTGTCCAGTGTGAAGCCAAAAATGGCCAAAGGGGTCAAAGGACTCTAAAATCTTCAGAAACATTATGATATACCATTGTTTAGTTCTAGTAAACTGCAGCCCCCCGCCCCCGACCTCAATCTTACTCTTTAAAAACTGAAAAATTCTAAAATCAATAGAATCCTTGTTTGGACGTGTTCATTATATAATTATGTTCCTTGTTCTAAGCATTCATAATTTTGACTGCCTTACTGGCTTCTTTCCAAATGCATACTTCCCTAAAGATAAATAACTACATGTTGAAACAGTGAAGCCAAAACCAGATGACTTATTTAGCAGGAGAAGTTTGCCCACAGAAGTGCATACATACACTACATTGAGGCATGTGTGTGAATCAGTTGATGATGAGTCAACTTCATAATGTGTAGAAGAATGATATATTTGGTGTATTACCTTCCTCCAGTGGTCCTTTGAAAACAGCCGAGTGCAGTTTGATCACTTGATTAAAAGGAATATAAATCAAAAGTTGTTCATCTGCATCACTCTCCAGATTTAATCCCTCGTCTTCTCTGTAACCCTGGTCCAGAAAGGAAAGCAAAGTTAGAAAAAAGGTAATTACATTACAAAATATATTCAACGCGTTTGTCCCTAAGGTTCAAAAGGAGGAGAAGGGATCAAAAACACCAGGCAAAAGGCACAAGTATAACTATAAGTTAAAACAGGCATGTAAGTACAAATTTGGTGAGCTCTCAAAGGTATGGGCATCCTTTATGTTGGCTAATTCGACTACTGACTAGGCAGTCTTTATGTTATATATAAAGATATAGAGACATTTCAGAAGGACAGGGAAGGTCCCTCTGGAGATGGGGAAGGCAGGGGGCGTATTTGAACCTGCATGATGAAGGGGAGGGGGGGGGGGGGAGGGGGGATCTTCATCCAAGTTACATGTCAATATTTTGAGAAGGTTATCTGTTATCAGAAGAAGGGATGGCCCCTTTCCCATTCTTGTCCTTCATGAACTTCCCTTTAAATATAATAACCATGACTTGAAAAATAAATTCTGTAAGGTAATGTGGGTTCATCGTTTAGCGAATCAGACAAAAAGCTCACGGAGATATATCTTTGCAACATAATGTTCATGGTCAACCTTTGTCAATTAATTCACTGAACCTAAACTGGTGTACAACATCCAACTTTTTCACCCAGTAACTCATTTCAGCTTTCTCTACTTTCAAGTACAGAATAACTAACTAGTCATTTCACTACATCAGCATATCAACCACATTCTATTATTATTATTATTATACATACCCCGGTTCAATTTGTAAAACAATGAAAGCCCCATAGCAATAGCCCTGGTCGATTAATAACACTTGAAGTACTAAGAATTTCTATCTGGCATATATCAGTTCAAGATGTAAAGCACATTCAATTTGAAGACATCAATACCATAGGGTCCGCACAACAATACATGGTACATAAAACACAACAAAAGATTCCTATCTTTAATAATTATCATGAAACACCAACTAGTCCAATTATTTGTTAAATACATAATTCAACATAGAAACAGCAAAACTTGAACAAATCCCAATTCTAGTTTTAATCGGTCCATATAAAAGAAACCAAACAAATCCCCAATTAACAAGTCTATAGTCAAACATTCAGTTGATGGTACCTTAAATCCACAACCATGAAACCCCCAATCCCAAACCACAAAAACGAATCAATCTTCAGCAATTTCCATGAAACACCAACTAGTCCACTCAATCAGCAACTTCAGAGTTCAACATATCATCATCATAACTTAAGAGAAACCCAATTTTAGTTTAAAACAACCCATATAAAAAAAACCAAACAAATCTGCGTCGAATAGACTGGATTAATACAAACCACAAAAAAATTAATAATTTCCATCAAACCCCAACTAGTACAGTTAATCAACTACTGCGATTCTAGTTCAAAATAACCCGTAAGGGAAAGAAAAGAAAACCAATTCACAATCCTATAATCAATTTATGGTACACAAAACACAACAAAAAAGCCAACCTACTAGTATAATACAACCCTACTTGTATTAAAACAGCCCATATGAAAGAAAAAAACAAATCCCCAATTAACAAGCCTATAATACTTAAATCAAATACAGTATGTTAAATACACAACAATTAAACCCTAAGCCACAAAAAAAACAACAATCATCAACTTGATAACTCAACATAGCAAGAGCCGAACTTGAGCAAACCCAATTATAGTTTCAACCAACCCATATAAAAAAAGACCCAAAAAATCTGATTGTGCATAGATATACATATACCTGCTTGAGAGCATTGAAGAGGGTGTGAGAGCTGCTTTGATTAAGGCATTCAACTCCAGACCAGTCCACAAAGTCAAGCAAATCAACCTACAAACAAATAATAAATAAATAAATAAATAAATAGAAATAAAGCTGCAAAATTGATGAAGATTGGATTTTGAAGAGATGGGTACTTGGCCTTTGGGAGGAGAAGAGGCAGATTCGGCGGACATGCTTTTTTGATGGAGAATTCTTAGTTTCTTACGTAGATGTTCAAGATTAAGGACATTGTTATTGGCGTCAAGATCCTCACTTATATGTGGGTTTTATGGTCGTTTCTATTCGGGTCAATTTTTGGAATGGGACTATCCGACCGTAGCGTTACGATTGGCTTGAATTTGGTGAAATGTATATTGAAACTTATCGGGCGCCACTATACACACATTGAAACAGTGAAAAACTGTAGCAATTGGACAAAAATGACCCTGACGAACAACGAGTTCGTCCATAGCCTTATGGCCGAACAAGGCACCCGTCAATAAGGCTATGGACGTGTAAAGATTTCGGCCAAAAACAGTCGTCCCTACTGTTATGGACTCATTACAATATAAAAAATTATAAAAAGTTACTTTTATAAAAATACTCTTCAATATAAATTGATTGATATAAATTTTATATTTTTTGAACTAAAGAATAAAAAGTAATTGACGGTCAAAGTTGGACATACATAAACGAAAACGTCAATTAAAAAGAAATGGAGGGAGTATTTCTCAATCGTTTAGTTGAGTGAGAAATCTGAGTAACTTACGTGGATCGTTGAATTATATCTTGGTTACAACCATCATCAACTTCTCGGTTCCAATATTTGACATCATAATCGGATTTCTACTTGATGAGGCCATTAGTGCCTCGGACTGTCGAGCCTCGGGGACTTGATGTTAATGAGCTAAATCACTACTCCCTCTGTTTTTTAAAGTATTATTTTGACTTTTCACGTTCAACGAGACACGACTTAAAACGAAAACATCTTTAATTCTACACATTGAAACGACACCAACTAATGACATCAACTTGAGCTTTAGAAAATACAAGACAAATATTAATTTGAGATAGAAAAAAGAGAAAATAAAATTTACGATGGCTAACAGAGGCAATAAAGATTCAATTGAACAAAACTTACTAAACTTAAGGTGAAGTGCGACTTCAGAGATCTTGTTATTAGTCAATAAGAAATAATATAGTCATATTGGATCTTGTTAAATTCGTGTCAATCTATATTTTTGAAATATTAAAATTTTATAACTTTTATATGTGTAGAATTAAAGATGTTTTCGTTTGTAGTCGTGTCTCGTTGAACGTGAAAAGTCAAAACGATACCTTAAGAAAAACAGTGGGAGTATTTGTCTAGTAAAGTCAAAAGCCTCTTGGAAACATAAAAAGCAGCCGATTTTGGCTAAGATTTGGATTAAATTGGGAAATTTTTATAACTAAACTAATTAACAATTTAACATTGAAATGTATAATGTTATACTAAGATTATGGTACATTATTACTTTTTTATAAGTATTTTTAGGAATAATATCTTGTTTATTTGTAAGTTATATGTTATGAAAGAATACAATACTACTTAAATGCAAAGAAAAGCAGGAACTACACATCTGCATTTATACATGAACAATCATATATCAGCAAGACCTCTAAAACAAATCCATTGGATCTGCAAGCACTCCGTCGTCGTCCCAGTTCAACTCCTTGCTGTTCGTTTCCTTCCCGATCAACTGGAGGGGCGCTTCTAGTGGTGGTGGACTCTGCACAGGGAAGTCGTTGGCAATCGACTAATTGAGAAAATATTTACTAAATTCTCGTTTATGTTTGAATAACATCGAAAACTCAGTAAAAAGGCGTATCCAGAAATTTAGGAATGCTTCCAACAACACAGCATGGACTAGTGATCAGGGACAACTACGAATTTTATTTAAGTAGACGAAAAAATGATTGAATACCATGCACCGGATCAAAGGCCAGTTTATTTCGCGGAAAAAGGGGTGGCTCTTGATCTCGTTTGCTCCACCATTTGATCCTAAGCGGCTAGCGGGATCTTTATTCAGCAACGCGTGAATGAGTTGTCTGGCCGCAAGACTTACCTGCAATTCAGAATATACAATCACCCAACCTTTCTAATCCCTCTGTAAGACCTCATCATAACAATTGATATAAGAGATCGAATAAGTAAACGCCTTTTCACATTCCAATTTCAACAGAAGCCATCGTGCAAGTTGTTCGTAAAAACACAAAGAGACTCATTATATCAGAAAGTTCACTGATGATCATCAGACGATATTCTGTCCATACTCCCCCTCCCCTCGTTTTTCCATGAATTTACATAACCATCATGCAACAGTAACTGTTATTTTAGACACTTCCAAATGTGTCCTTTCGTTTTTGGTTGCGCTCCTTATAATAACATGTACCCCAATGAATGGGAGCTCATGAAAAGAACATACATCAGAGATGCACGAATTTTACCGGAATGCTACTTGGGAAGGTGAGGTCCTTGTGAAGGATATTAGCAAATGTCTTTTGTCTGTTCTTTCCCCTGAACGGTGTACGACCATACAACATCTCGTAGAGTAGAATACCTAATTACAAGCACATAAACACATACATTTAGGATCAGTAAAGGCGTTTGACTTTTAAATGTTCTCCTAGAGGAAACGAAAATGGGATTCGTGTAACAGGAATAACATCTAATATTCCTTATCCTCAAAGATGTGACCATGAAACAGAAATTTACTGAAGCATGATTAGAAGTGATTGGGTGTCAAATCGATGAATAGGTAAGTGACCGATGTACAATGTACCAACAGGCAGCATAAACATTCTCTGTTATCGCAAACGTAAGGATAATGAAACAGATCATCCATTAAGAGTAATGAATGTGAGAGATATGCTGTTTTCGTTAACTCACCAAGAGCCCACCAATCAATTGCGCTACTGTGGCCTGAGCCTGTGATGATTTCCTGAAATGATCTTATGTGTAAGTACCATAATAATGTTCGAAGAACTACAGTAGAAATCCGATTATGATGTCAAATATTGGAACCGAGAAGTTGATGATGGTTGTAAACAACATATAATTCAACGATCCACTAGTAACCATCGAGACCTGGAAACACTTCAGTGTCGAATCATTTGTCGCAAGGAGTTCTCTAATGGATCCAATTCAGTCAAGGTCTACCGTCTACGCCTAAGTTACTCAGATTTCTCGCTCAACTAAACGATTGAGAAATACAACCGAAGGACAAATATAGAAAAATACTTGCACACACATTATGCGTACGAAAGTTGAAGTATCTTAATTAGTACATCATAATAACATTGGATGGCCATGAGATAAGGAAATGGAATATTCATGATATTACTTATGGGAAAAAGTTAATAGTAAAACTTTCCTACCGGAGCAATGTATTCTTCGGTGCCAACAAATGAGTTAGATTGCGCTATCGGTTCAGCAACAAAAACAGGTGGAGGTTGAAATCCTGATTTTCTGCGTTTTGGAACACTATGCTTTATAACCTGCAAATTTTTTTTAATAACATCATAAATTCATATGAATTTACTCAAATGTAATAGAAATATAGGTACGAAGCCAGTTTTATTATATCGAGGAAGTAAAGAGATGTTCTACTTATTGAACATTTGACAGTTGCATCGAACATCATGTTTTCATGTGGGAAACGATGAGCAGGACATGTCTAATAGACAGAAACATGTGTGTTTTTTTAATCTCCTACTCCTAAACTTCATGTTCGATAAAGAAATATGTGACATAAATTGTACTGTTATCATAGACTCATTTTTATGAAAGTAGTATGAAGAACGTGGTATGATTAGAACCTAACGATGAAAACCTAATTATTGTCAATTGCTATCAGGTGATCCTAGGTAAGGTTGAAAATTGAAGCCATTATTTAGTAAATGTTACAGTAATCAGAAATATGATACGTAGGCAATAGTTCATCTCATTTTGCCAAAATATAGTCTGAACAAGGACATTCATTCGGTATGCAAATTGGTAAAAGATGTCGGACCAAATAAATGGTAGCGTACTTGTGGTTTGCAGTACGACTTAAATGACAGATCGAAGTCTGTCAATACAATATGACCCTCGTGCTGGAGTAGTATATTTTCTGGCTTTAGGTCACGATAAACAATTCCTGCACAAAGGAACAACGCTGACAAAGGCACCACTGGAAATCTACTCAACAGATCGAATATCATTCTGCTATATGGATAGTCTATATAACACTGCCAACTCTAAAATTATTACCAGAAAGCAGGAACACTATCCTATAAGCTATCTGGAAACAACGACTAGAAACCAATGCAGCCGAAGAAAAAATTAGTGATATCTATCATATATCGAGCAAAATGAATAAATGCCAGCTAGTAACAAAGCGATAAAGGATCGTCTGTCAAAAAATTTCTGTATTGTTTGAGCATTATGAGAAATTTCCGTTCTATTAGAATGGCCTCCTACAAAAATGCCATAATAACGACAGAAATTAAAGAAGACTACCTCTAATAGAAGGGTAAAAAACCGATAGAAGGGGATAAAGAATCCCAAGGTTTTATTTGCTATAAATATTGAAGGTTGAAAAATAAAGAGAAATTTCGCTAATAAAGAGAACTCTCGTCAGAAAAGAGATATAGATAGTAAAAGAAGGATTAGAAACTATTTTGAGAAACTATCTCTTAAAAAAAATTGTAAATAACAGAATTTCTGGAGGTATAAAGATACCTAAACAATGAAGATATTCAAGTCCAATGAGAACCTCTGCTGCATAGAACCTGTCGAGAGTGAAGTGTCAAACGATTTAGTACCAACGACTTCCATAAAGTGACCAAATGCAGTTACATTACAATTTTCTTCACTTACAATAAGAAAAAATGAATAATTGAAATTACTGCGATTAGCATACAACTTCAAATGAGAAATCCCGTTTTGTTGTCCCCGCAGGGGCGGTCTATAGATTTTCGGGGGTTAGTGCGAAAATTGAAAATGGGCCCTCGGCAAATTTTTTTTTCGATGATTCATTTTTATCCATTGTAATGAATATTAAAAATTACACAAAAAATATCTTAACATTATTTGATGCAAAACTGTTACACAAACGGTATCTTCAAATCATTATCAACTAAAATATCTCTCATTTCATGGTCAAGATTATCCCAAGTTCTAGGGTTGTGAAAATCAAAATGTGGAAAAGATTCATTATTGTAAGCTAAATTTTCATTATCGAGTTCATTTAGCATAATATGTTTTTATTATCAAATTCTCTTGACACTATATTTTGATCACTTGAAACTACATTCTTTCCCTCAAATTTTGATTTAATTGATCACTAGCTATAAGAATACTTTTAGTAAGCAGTAGTTTTGTCCATGGTTCAAAGTTTCTTTTACGAATATAGTTTCGAAATTATAAAATTAAGAAACGTTTCGGAAACATTATGTGCAACGACCCACTCAGGCCCCCTGAGGTTAGGCTCGATATCAACACGGTAACAGAGTCACCACTCGATGGATGACTCGATAAACTTACGTAAAACATAGGAGTAATAATTTTAAATAGTGATCACAAGGCCCTTATACGGGCTTGACTCGATTAGGACTCGAATTGACCGAACGAACAAACTACTAACGAGTTTTAAATAAAACGAAACGAGTTATTAAAGTTATATAATTTATTATTATATTTTAAATTAGAGAATTAAGCCATGTTATTACGTTATGGAAACATTTAAGAAACGATGTAAAAATGTAACAAGTCAAAATAAATTATAAGTATATGTTAAAAAAAATTTGAATAAGCATAAATAATACTGTAGTATATATAAGTTTGAACTACTCTAAAAATAAAATAAAATATTTTGAAATCAATGCTATATATGTTAACAAATGATTAAATTTTATGGAAAATATTTACAATCATTTAATATTATTTGTAAGAATATCTAAAAGTTATATCTAAAAACAAATAGACAATTGTAATCATCTAACATGTTAAACGTGTGAGTTATATGTTATATATATATTGGCAAAAGGTTATGAATAATTATTTTAATCATTAATAAACTCTTTTTAAACAAATCACCTTTAGTTCATATATGTCTAATAAAATTGAAAACTTAAACTTATTCTACGCAAAAAAAAATTAATTTCGAAATACAAACATTTCGTTTTCATAACTTCAAAAATGAAAATTTTCGTATGTTTCGTAGGAAATTATGTAGAAATTTTGGGGCCCCTCTAAAACGGGGGCCTAGTGCGGTTGCGCTCCCCCGCCATGGGTAAGGGCCGGCCCTGTGTCCCCGTTTCTGATGTTGGAACTATAAATAGCGCTGAATTTGTTTCGTGACTCCTCAAATATATATTATACTCCTACTAAACATACTAACTCTATTTGTCCCTCACCCCTCGTTTGTTATTAATCTTAGCGATTCTGTACACCCATTAATTTGTTCCACAAGGTGTCTGGCAGGATCAAATATTCTTTTTATTTTTTATTCTTTACTTTATCGATGAGCTTCATGGGATAGAAAACATGCACCAGCAATTGCATTTCCATCAACGGTGACTGCCTGCCTTGCTGATTCCGCTTTGAATGCGAAAAGAAGAATAGGAACTAGTACCTCAAGAAAAGGTTTATAAATTGTTTGAAATCTTACCTTGCTGATTCCTCTTTGAATATTTTCATTGGCTGTTTGTCGAGCAAGGCAAATAGTTCTCCTCCAGGACAGAAGTCCGTGATCAGGCAGACGTGTGTGGATGTCTGATAGAAGAAATATATCATAAGAAGATCTTAACATAAAACATGATGCAAATAATAATGTAAACTATCAGGTAAATTACGTTATATTACAACCTGATTACCCCATTGATACAAAAAGACTACAAAAATTAGAGATACCAGGGATGACTTCGTAAAAACTGCTAAAAAAGGGAGAATTATTGACGCTGGTGTGTTTGCACTACTTCAAGTAGAGAACTACACCATTTTGGTAAAATAGGCTTCAAAGTTTAGAGATAGATTCATTCACAAAAACGAGAACCTCGAAAGATGCATATAGAGCTGGAAGGAAAGGATGGTCCAGCATTGAAATGATTTCCCTCTCAACGCAAGCACGGTGAACCTGCATATTATATCATTCTTAAGTTTACTTGGTGAATGGTTATATCCAAGAGACCATTGGAGACACAAAAAGTTATTAATAAAATTTAAAATGTGCACACATCGGAAAGCAAGAATTCAGGCTCCAGAGGATGGACTTGGTTGAATTTTCTGCAGTAGTCTGATATAGTTTATTTTCAGATTTCCTTGCACTGCCTGCTACTATGATTTGTTAATTTCACAAATAAGATTTCAATGAACATATCAGTCGCCAAGGCGTTCAGAAAACAAGATTCTCTTTATATGTTCATGCAGTTACAGTGTTATACATCAGACATGTCTAGATGTCAGTAGTGGATATTATCATGCAGAGAAAGATCAATCACTGATTAATACTCAGTGCAGTGTCGAACGAACACCATTAACACAATCCGGAAATAGTTTTTTCTGTAAGGCATGAGTATCCATTATCAATACCTTGTTCCGGTTCAGCATTGTACATTTATCCATTGCTTTCATAGCAAAAAGATCCCCGCTTCTTTTCAGTTCCACGAGATGAACACTGAAGCCAATAATTGAGAGAGAAGGTTCAGTAAGGACGCAATGACAATGTGTGAAGCTTTTATCCAATGACATAAGAACGCGATCATTCAGTAAATCAATTCAACGTTCAAGGCAATTCAGTTAGGTATAACAAACATTTAGTACAGCAATGAAGAGTCAACCATATTGGCGATGTTGTAGTTTGGCTGATCACAATTGTTACAAAAAGGATTGGTGCCCGAGAGAAATTTTAGTTTATCACGTAAAAAGAGCTTGCAATACATTCCCATCATATGCCAGAAGAAACTTTACAGAATAGACAGGACTATTTGAGTCAAGATAATGTACCTTCCAGTGTCTCCGCATCCCAAAGGGCGCACTGGTTTAAAATGATCGAGTCCAATTTTCTCACCAGTGTCAGTGATCTGGAAAATATAAATGAATTGGTGAAGGTTGAAACCCAAGAGATGCAACAAATGAAATTACAAGCATATATCTTGGACCAGTCTCGTGATCTAACGAACTATGATGTAACACGAAATAAATTCTGAAGTGAGTCCATGTTAGAAATTAAACACCTTTCTTATTGCTGCCCAGGAAGCGTTTTCCTTCCTATGCGGCCTTGGGAAGACTGGTTGAGAATGCAATGCCCACAAATCTTCTGGTCTCTAGAATCATTATGGTGTGAGGTATTTAGTTGCATGTAGGACTAGAGAACAAGTAGGGGAGCAGATAGTATGAAATGCAACGGAAAAGTTAACGGATCATCCTACCAAGTTGGCATCAGGAAGTTCTCGAACAGCTTCATTCACATTTTCCGCAGTTGCTTTGACCTGTTAAAGAAGAACTTATAAGGATGATAAGTGAAAACCTAGCAACGAAGATGGCAAATATAAACAAAACCAAAAAACTATGCAACCATCGCTATGTCTTATAGTGCAGATATGTTGGCAATCTTGAGTACCTACGAGAGTCCTATGTTTACGTATACCATTTCCTACCTCAATAGTACAAACAATAGAAACTAAATCCTAAAAATTAAGTGCATTGTGCGCATATTGTGAACTAAAGTAAGCTACACATTGTCGACCTTTGTTCTTTTGTTAACCTAATTTACATTGAAAAATTGCATATCTTTTTGTCCAAATGATTTCTTTATGTTCACTTACAACTGAAATATACATATCTTTCCAAAAAAACATCGATGTTTTAATAAGGGCAACGACTTGCAAGGAGAACTTTTTTTCAGTGTCATAGAGTCTGTTAAACAAATTTTAATGATCAAATACAGTATGCTTACTATTTTAGCGCTTTGTTGCTCGGTTCTCTCAGAGAGACGGTTTCTTAGTGGCTCAATGTGATCACTTCCATCTAGTTGGACACCAATGAAGTACTGGAGCTCCCCCTATAAGTCAGTATTTGTATATTGGAAATCAATCATCGACTACCAAAATCATTATAAATGATACGGAGTATGATAAACGACATTAAGATCTTGAAATACCTTCTGGTCTCTCATAGGTTGCAAGTGGAACAGATTCCAGAACTTCTTGCCTGAATTTGTTTTTGTTCATATTGGTACTATTCCGAATGTCTCAACTTATATATAAGAAGTGAACAAGCACTGTGGCTATGGGAGCTATTACGTACCACTTTTCGTGTAGTTAATCAACTGAACAGTAATTTCTCTTTGTTCTTTAATGGCATCCCTTATTTTCTGAACAGTAGCTTGGTCAGTTTCAGGTCCTTGAAGGAATCTGCAAAATTCACGTTATGCCATAACCGCCAACACAAAATTCAGTTACACGAGGTCTTAGAATTCTATTAGTAAGTAATTTTCGACTTCTGTGCTGATCTGGAGTGGTTAATCTATGTCAAACATCTCTGCTCAAGAGTTCATTCTTTTAGCTTATCAAATCCGAAAAAAGATATTGAAATGAATTGAGTTAAACATATCAAATATTTCACGGTGCCTGAATAATGTCATGCTGGAGGGAGAAAAAGGATCTCCTATAAGACGATATGTTAGCATTAACTCCATGATACAGTTTCTACTCTATGATAATTGATGTGCAACTGATCACAGAGGTTTTCGTGGTGGAAATAGAAACTTATACAGAACCAACGTAAGAATGTACGATGTACACGAAAGTGATGAAAGTGTTCAATCCTAAATCGAACCCCATAAGTATTGGAAGCTTAATGCTCCAAGGCTGTCCTCGATAAATTCTCAATACTTAAACAGATAGCTTTCTGAAACCATTTTGTAAAGAAAGTACTACTGACATTACTACCTGCAGTTTCGTCCTAGAATTTCTTCCCGAGTAAACTCTGTCAGCTCCAGGAAGCTGTCAGATGCAAATATCTGCATAGGAGTACTAGTATTAGCTTCCACTATACAACTGACCCGAATAGTAGGGAGACATGAACTAAATACTATTTCTAGTTTATGATCAATGGTGTGAGAAAGAAACAAGAAAGTTTCACTTTATGCTTTGGAACATGAAACTGACTCCCAGTATCGATTTGACCTAACTAGCAAAATCTTTCTGTATAATCAAATGAATACATCTTACAATAGGATTGTCGGGTAGTCTAGGATCTGTTATAACAAAATTCTTCTCAATGCGCTCCAATGTGGTTGCCAAGTCAATGCCTTGCCTCATATCGTTTACTCTTTCAGCACTATCCCAACTGTCTGTGCGTTCTACGTCTTTTGTCATCAAAATTTCAGGTTCAATAGCCTGTTGATTTTCAGGTTTATCGATGTGGCTTGATGTCCGACCTTTCAACCTGCATATGGTAAGTTGAGATGCATGCACAAAAGCAGTTGCAGAATTATTATTACATAGACTTGAAGGGAGGATGCTAGAAGGGAAACTTTAGCAGGTAACTAAATAACTTGTTGCAACTTCAATTGGCTGTGATAAAACTCTCCTATACTAACAATATAAGTGAAACGATCACAACCCCGGACCACTCTGTAAGGAGATATCGAGAAACTCATCTGCAAAATGGACCATTTATACTAATTTTGACAGTATAATAAATGGTTGTATTCACACAATGGTTCTTATTTTCATGAAATATGACAACGTTCGTATAACAGTGAACTCACAACTGATATTAGCCTATAAGTTAAACATCGTTAAATACTTATTTATATATGGGAAAAAAACTGACCCCATTAGGGAAAGGCGTGGAGACTTCTTAGAACTTTTGACTGGATCCAACTGAGGGGTTTGTCTGACAGGTGTGCCTATACTTTCTGTTTCGGCAGATTCGGGTAGCATGAAGTCAAGCTTCAAATTATCACTTTCAATCCTGGCACTAGAAGCTTGTGTTATTGACTGTTTATGCGATCGTGGATGCTTCACTGCCTGCACAACCTCTGTCATCGAATCCAACGCCTTTTCCTTCTGACGAGCTAAGACATTAGAGAAGCAAAGTATTACGAGTTAAGCATATACAGTTTTACACTCAACTACAACATACCAATTAAAGCTAATAGACCACACACCATCATAGCGAATCAATGACTTCGGCAGTCCATTTGGTCTTGTGGCTTTATCATTTACTCCTTCAGTGTACTTACTCACCTCAACCTGCATTCTGTCAATGATAGAAAATCGACAGTGATGTTACTTGGACCATCAAAGCTTCAAATACATATGCAAGCCTGTTCCATTATTATCAATTAATTTGAAAGGTTTAACCATGTGCCACTGCAATTTGGCCGCCATTAGGAAAAGATAAGTAAACAAGTGATATAATCATTAGATTGCAAGAGCTTCAAGCAAACCATCTATGAGGAATGATCTTAGAAGTTTCGGTTGTCAAGCCATTAATGAGCTAAGAGGAAAAAGTACTGGATACATGATAGACCTTATTGCTTTACTGAGCTAAAAGTGACAAAATCCATCTCAAACGGCCTCAAATAAATTAATCAATGGAAAAAATAACATGAACTCACCCGATAAATTTTATTGTTTTTCCACTTTCATCTTTGATTGGGGTGACCGTAAGCATATTCCAAAACGGAGTTCCATCCTTCTTGTAGTTCAAGAGTCTGCCACAATAGCTTTTCCCTGCTTTTACTGCATTCCTTATCTTTGTTACCTCGTTCTGGTCTGTATCAGGCCCCTGTAAAAAGCGACTGAACAGAAGGAAATTTACTTTCAGACCTCTTTCTCAACTTACAAGCGGAAAGAATAGTAGAAACGAGCTCTATTATATGGAATTATTCAAACAAACATCCCATATCAGTAATCATGTAACGAGACAATGAAATGTCCGCATGAAAAGATTCTAGATGTTAAGGTGTGCAACACGGAATGCAAATAACGACTAGGTGCACAGATCATCTCTTATTCAATCGGTGTTAAGAAATTATCCATTACTGACCTGATGCGTAAATCATATCTCATTCTTAGTTCATCAATCTGGAAGGGTTGAACTAGTGCACGACTAGAGATCATATTAGTTTTCGATGAGGTCTCAAGTCCAAACCTTGTCGGTTTGGTAACAGAAAGATGGATCGTTTTATAACCAATAAAATATACTCAATATAGCAGCCATATCCATTTCAGATATAGAATCTTCAGAATTATCATAAACCCTTATGATTGCATCGTTAACAAGAAAATAATGTCAAATAACGCGATTGTGAATTTACAGAGACATCGAGAGATTTATAAGGGACCTAAATGATTATAAGCTTATCCTCACCAATTTCTTCCGATAACTTCTTTGGAAGTGTAACCTGTCATGGTAAAGAAGCCACTGCTAGCATACATAATTGGAATCTCGGGTTTCGTGGCATCAGAAACTACAAAAGTCTGCTGCAATGTTGCCAAAGCATCCTTCAACTCCTGAGATACCCTCGGATTTCCAGAATCATCAGATGTCCTGTTTAATGCTGCAAATCTCCCCGACGAATTATTGCTTCTTTCTCCTTCCCCAAACGAGTCCCTCTCGCTTGTCCCTATCGCCATAAAACTTCCATCTGCTACATCAGTCTTTACCGTCAATCCCCACTCAGCAGTTCTCTGAGCTATCTTTGCTTGTGTGGCTACTTCATTGCTCACATTCCCACTAGACTCACCACTCAAGTCCCCTTTTCCTCCATCTCCAGAACTAGTTGCACCAAACGCCATCCATCTATTTATCACTTCCTTCTCACCACTCGAATTCCCTGGACGATCCCCCTCCCGTTGAACTACTCGAACACCTGTACCCGCCTGTTGCCCAGCGCCATTTCTCACCGATGCTGGTTCAAACACCTCAATCGAATTCCTCTGGTCCTTATAATCACTTCCAGAACTCTCCATCTTTTGATCTACTACTAGCCTCACTTATTAATTTCAGCACATGAAATGTTCCTACCTGCCAATGTCAAACAATAAATGTTCTTAAGCTCTTCATTGATTAACTTCAATTACTTATATTCTACTAAACATTATTTAATTTCCATTCTTGATATTAAACAAGTAACGTTTTAGAATGAATCAAGATACATAAATATCTTATTGCTGCAGCAAATGGGATACAAAAAAATGTGACCATGATCATGCCTACAGATGAAACCATCATCCTAACCGCCCCCACACACCCCTCCTCTGGAGGTAAATCGTGGAACGTGCCTCAACTGATCATGCCCGTTTACCATTTTAGTGCATGACATATATAAAAATAGAAGAATGCAAGAAGCATAAGGAACCTGGAAGTTAAGGTTTGATGCATGTTTGTAGAATTTTGCTTGTTTTAGGTAGAGCAAGAAGCAGTAAGCAATACATGAAATAGATATGATATGAAATGTGTGGATAACGTTCACAAAAATCATATAACACAATAATGTTGCCATGTAGCTCAATTCTGACCGTATTTAATTTCCATTGTAATGAAATTTTTGGCAATTTTATACATGTCATTGTTACCAAGGTGGTCCATATTTAATTTTACCACGTTGGCTAGAAATACTTTGGGCAAAGGTGGTCCGTATTTATATTATTATATCATCTTTTATGGTATTGGAGTTTTATTTTACAATCCTAGTTTTTCTAGCTGCACGGCGGGTGGTTCAGCACACAAAGCCATCCGTTAGACATTTGTATTTTTATTTATGTTTCTTTCGATATTAGTTTTTTTAATAAAAAAAATCATATCCTTGTAGAGGTCTTCGATTTATTCATCCCCGATGCATGAAAATCTCGTCATCAAAGTGATTTCGCTTCCTCTTCCCTAGATTTAGACAAAAAAAAAGGTTATAACTATCTCTTTTTCATAAAAATAGATAGTAGACAAAAAAGACATTGAAAATATAAAATCACCATCAATTGAAACTTTATAATTAGTTGCTTGGTAATTTTATAATAAAAAGTAATCAAAAAGTACATTGAAAATATAAATTTGTAATTAGTTATGTTTGAGACACAACTATTTAAGAATAAACAATCAAGGCTAGCAAATAGAATTAAAAGAGAACAGATAGTATATCGCTAATTTTACAACAACAAAAAAAAAGAGAACAGATAAGAGTACTATATTTTAAATTTGAAGGTTGAATTGATATCTAAATATAATCCAAATTTCTATTGAAAAATTGTTTGTTAAGATCTGCGTTTTACATTGGAGATCTGTAACGTTCCGAATTAATGACTCATTTGATCATAAAAGTAAAATTTCGTACACTTATTACATTGATGCACCAACGATGATAATCCTAATATTTGTGGGGACCAATTACTCATTTGATCATATATGTTTCAAATCATTCCCCATTTAATTACACATGTTTCGAAATGTCCAATTTGATCATGCATGTTTAAAAAAGTGACCCATCAGGCTACTCCGTCGATTACGCTGTTAATTTATCCATTAACGATATCACGTGAGCCTCACGTGAGGGCCTGAGGGGTAATAAAGTTATTTCATATCAATTTTGAGAAATTTAAATTGGACTAAATGGGTTATCCGGTTATACATGTTTCGGACCATTTGATCATACATGTTTCAAAATGACCTATTTGATTATACATTGTTTCAAAAATTGACTTATTTAGTGAATGGGTTAGGGATGACGATGGTAGTTAAGACTGGAGGGGTCAATCAGAGGAATAATGCCGTAGCCCAACTTGACGATGGTGGTTGAGTTGGTTGAGTGGGGCCACTACTCAACCACCATAGTCAGCTTAGGTTGCGACGTTGTTCCTCTTACTTGCCCTTTCTAGTCTTAACCACGATCGTCATTTCCGCCCCATTCAAATCTTACCAAAATTTGATTTTTATAATAAGATAAATTGTTTAGGTATTGGTATTTGTCGAAACATGTATGATCAAGTGAATCAATTTTTGAAATACGTATCATCAAATGAGTCAATTTTTGAAACATGTATGATCTAATGAGCCGTTCTAGAACATGTATTATCAAATGTTGAATTGTATGAAACATGTATGACCGAATGAGCCACTAGTCTAATTTAATCTCTTCAGAAATTGATGTAATATGACTATTTTACCCCTCACATGTTACCGTTAACGGGTGAGTCAACAACATAATGGACCAAGTGGCATGATAAGTCACTTTCTTAAACATGCATGATCAAATAAGATATTTGGAAACATGTGTAATCAAACGATAAACGATCTAAGACATATATGATCAAACGGGCTAGTCCTATTTGTGCGGTATGGGGCACGTGTATGGGTAATGTTGGGGGGTCGACTCTCGCTAAATTCCAAACGTCTCCTTTAAAATGAGTTTGTCTCGTCTAATCAATCTTTTAAATTTCTTTTCGTCTTTTCTTTATTGTAAAATAAGCATCATGTTTTCTTTTTCTTTCCGATTTTTACATGTAAAGCAACACATAACATGTTATATACTTGCATCATATATTTGCTTTTTATTATGGATGAGATTTGATTGCCCGTCGGTCCAACAAAAAATAGCTATCCAATTTCAAAAAATACTTTAAAATAAGCTTGTAAGTATTAGTTATCCTAAATTTTTCTTTTAACATTATTATTAACCGTCATTTTCATATTTTTAAGTTATCTATATGCTTTATCACATTTAGGGGTAAATATAGGTTGGGCGATTTTGATTAAACCCAAACCCAACCCAATATATTTCGGGTTTTAAGAAAATAGACTCAAACCCAAACGTTAATAATTTTAGTAGTTACAATAATATACTCAAATAACTTCAAATAGTCTAAAAGATAACAATTGTATTTGGCTTTTAAAAAGAATAATATTATAAATATTATGTAAAACTATTGATAAGTGATTCAAATTCAAGCCCCCACAAAGTAAAGTATAATTATTTTTATTTTGGACCCTGAATTATGACGAAAGTTTCAAATTGGACCCCAATACTATCCTAAGCCTCAAATTGCACCTTATACTACCGTTTGTCTCATTTTGCCCCCTCAAATGCGAAATTTAGATTAAAATTCATTTTGCAAGAAGGGTAAATTCGGATTATCACATATATTAAACTATTGGGGCATTTTTTACAAAAAAACTAAACTTGTAAATTAAAAATTGACCCCACCCCCTTCATCTTCTTTATCAACCCCCAACCCAGCTGTAAACTCCTGCAAATCAAAAGACAGAAGTGGAAGATGAGCCCAACCTTAATTTATAATCATTACAACATCAACCAAACAAATAAGAAAAAACAAGAAAAACAAAGAAAATGCACTTGATCTGCAAGTCACTTATCTCCAATTTGCAGCCAAAATAATGCAAAAACTCTTCTTTTTCTACTCTCTTTTCTATCTTTTCTCCAATTATTACAATGAGTAATCACGAAACAGTATTTAAACTTATAATTTCATGGGTATAATAGATTTCTTGATTATTAAAATATAAAAACCGATCTTTGATCCAAAAAGATGGTCCAACTCTCTAAATCAAATAATTATGCCATTTCTATAATTGGAAAAACAAAAAAAAATTATCCCATTTAGACACATTACAAAATGCGAGTATAATAAAGCCATCTCGTTTGATGAATTTTGATTAGAGATTCTTTACTTGGATCTAAGTAGATTGCCTTTGTTTGACTAGTAGATGAGTTACCTTGGTATGGTTGGTTGAGGTCCAATTTCTTATCCGGAATATCGTCCATGGTGATGCTGGGTCAGGTGGGGGGGGGGGTGATGAGGGGTGGGGGTGGGGTTGATGAAGAAGATGAAGGGGTGGGATCAATTTTTAATTTACAAGTTTAGTTTTTTTGTAAAAAATGCCCCAAAAATGTGATAATCCGAACTTACCCTTCTTGCAAAATAAATTTTAATCTAAATTTGGCATTTGAGAGAGCAAAATGAGACAAACGGTAGTATAAGGTGCAATTTGAGGCTTAGGATAGTATTAAGGTCCAATATAAAACTTTCGGCATAGTTCAGGGTCCAAAATGAAAATAAGCCAAAAAAAAAAGTAAAAATATTGTAGCGATATGCATAATTTAACATTTCAACCAAGCAAAAGTATTCTAGTAGTAGTCATAATTTAATATTTTAACAACAATATCAACAATGTAAGAAAAGTTTGGTTGTGGCACCTGAACTTTTTTCTATTATTGACGTTTAAATTTTTTTTTTTGGACTTACACCTGAACTTTTCTCGAATTTTTCTTTTGGAAAATCATTTATGATTAACTTGCTTTGGGTTAAGGATTATATTCAAGTAAAAATGTTGAAAAAGGTATAAAAAATCTGAAAAATGAAACTCCGGGTGTCAATTTCAAGGTCCGTGTTCCTATTTGACAAGATACATACTTTAGGTGCCAATTTTGCATTTAGCCACCTGAACTACTAGTATCTTAGCAAATAGGTACATGAACTATTTTTTGTTGTACATAGGCACCTGAGCAAGTGAACTTTCGATTTTTTAGCTTTTTCAGTATTTTTTAACATTTCAAATAATGTAATAATGCTTGACTCAAGGGCAAGTTAGTCATATTGAATTTTTTTTGAAAAAGTTCATGTGCCACATTGAAAGAAAAAATTTACATTAATAATTGAGGAAAAGTTCAGATGCCATAACTTAATTATGATATTTGGCTTGTATACATGTAATTCTATACCTATCAACCATTGAAATATCAAATTTGCCCCTCCCTTCATCTTCAACAACCATCCCCTTTCTTCTTCACCAACCACCACCCACCCACCTTCAATTTCACAAAACCACCACCTTTCTTCTTTACCAACCACCACCTTTCTTCTTTAAACACGTAAAACCACCACCCACACCACCCCCTCCCTTCCCCATTTCGGCCCCACCACCCCCATCCCTTCTAGATTTCGACCTCCCCACCACCCTCCATTCCCGATTTCGACCACCCACCCATTCCCCTATCCCGATTTTGGCTCCCACCCCCTCCCCATCCCGATTTTGAACCCCCAACCCCCTTCCTTGCTCGATTTCGACCCCCTACCCCCTTTCATGCTCGATTTCGAGCCCCCACCCCCCTCTTTGCCCGATTTCGCCCCCCACCCCTTCTTGTTGGTGGTGGTTATTATGAAGAAGAAGAAGAAGAAAGTGAGGAAGAATAAGAAAGTGAGGAAGAAAGTGGTGAAGAAAGTGAGGGAGAAGAAGAAGAAGAAAAAGGGAGGAAGAAAGTGGTGAAGAAAGTGAGGAAGAGTAAGAAGAAGAAGCGGAAAGAGGGTGGTGGTTGAAGTTGGTGAAGAAGAAAGAATGGTTGGTGAAGAAGAAGGTGAAAAGGTGTTTATGTGGGTTGAGTTTATAATTTGATGTTGGGTTAGTGGATTTGGTTTGTTTATGTGAGTTTGGTTAGTTTATAACGTGACTTGACTAATTTGCCCTTATAAAATTATTAAAAACATTCAAAAAATATTGAAAAAGCCAAAAAGTCGAAAGTTCAGGTGCTCAGGTGTCTATTTGCAACAAAAAACAGTTCAGGTGCCTATTCGCAGAGATACTAGTAGTTCAGGTGTCTAGATGCAAAAAAGCCAAGAAAAAAAGAACTGGTCCCAAATATATTACTAGTACAAAATGACTTCATTGATCACTCACATTTGTTAAAAAGCACTAGTCGATCACCCTAGTATGACTTTGTATACTTTCGATCACTCACGTTGAGTATTATGTATACTTTTGCTCAGTCGCACGTTTTTATAGTACAACTCTTGATTTTTCGAAATTTTTAACATTTTGGTAAGAGTAATTTAGTCATTCTCTCTTAATTATCATGAAAATATAGAGTGTAATGGAAGTTAATGAAAGTTAGTCGATGGAAGTTAAAAAATTATGGGAGAATGACTAAAATTCCCTTACCAGAATGTTAAAAATTTCGAAAAATTAAGAGTTGTACCGAAAAAACGCGTGAGTGACAAAAAATATACATAATACCCTACATGAGTGATCGAAAGTAAAGTCATACTACGGTGATCGACTAGTGTTTTTTAACAAACATGAGTGATTAATAAAGTCATTTGCTCTTTATATTTTGGCTTTTTTTCATATAGGCATCTGAACTTCTGTAATTATCCCAAATAGGCACCTGATCAACTTTTTATAACAAGTAGGCACCTGGATCAAAAAATTGGCACCTAAACTTTCATTTTTCACATTTTCTTGAATTACTCAGATGTTAAAATTTTAAATACAGGGTAAAATAGTCAAATCACACTTAAAACTAACTCAACCCTAATTATAAACTAACCCAACATCAAATATTTAACCCAACCCCATTAAAATATCATCTTCAACCTTACACCCACCCCCACCCCACCCCACCAAAATCCCAGATCTCAAAACAATTAACGCAAAATTTAACTTCACAATTAGCAATAGTCCATCATTCACTAAACAAATACACAATTTTGGTTAATCAAAATTACCCAAAAACATAAATATCAGCAGGTGGGGAAGTATGGAGTAGAGTGAGTACAAGTGAATATATTTTTTTAATAGACTATTGCTCCATTTCAATGGCGGCATCCGAAACAATAAACCTCAACAACAATTCATGCTCTCTCATTTGATTCATAGCTTGATGCCAAGGGACGCCTTGTGCTCCGCTACAACTTTGAGGGCCGTCATATCATGTAAGAGTTCCATCAATTTTGTATAGATTTTGAACTTGTATAATTTTGTATAGATTTTGGTGATCTTGAAAGTTTGACTATGGAAATTTGAGAGAATGGGGATTTGATGAAGAAGATGAAGGATGGAGTTAATTTATTTCTTTTCGAAATGGCATCTGAACTTTATCATGAAATTTTGGGGTCTAAAATTTTTTTTTCCGGATTGGCACCTGAACTTTTCTGTATATTTTCCCTCCAAGATGTTATATTTCAATATGACTAACTTGCCATTGGGTTAAGTATTTAAAGTCTGCGAAAAATTGAAAAAAGAGAAAAGTAAAAGTTCAGGTGCCAATTTTTCGTCTCAGGTGCCTACTTGTTATAAAAAGTTCACCAGATGCCTATTTGGGATAATTCCATAAGTTCAGGTGCCCAGATGAAAAAAAGCCTTATATTTTATATGAAGTTTTGCCCTTTGGCGTTAATGCTCGTTAAAAACCGGAAAGGCCATTCTTTCAGCTTGAATCATTATTGACTCATAATATATTTGTACACTAAAATCGATTGTATTGTAATACATCATTTACTAAGGAATATACCAAAATGTCCTAACAACTCATTAAATAGTTACCAAACATGCCCTAAATTAGATTAATCGAATAGCCTAGTGGAAAAGGCTCTTGCTAGTGACCAGATGGTCCTGGGTTCGAAACTCATCTTATCGCTAATTTGCTAAAAAGAAAAAGGACTGCATAAACAATTTGCGATTTTTTGGGAGCAGTTTGGTTTTTGCGGTTTATTTCGAACTGACGGATTTGTTTATACGCATATGGGCCGATTTGTTGCTTGTCCATAAGCTATTTTCGATCGAACTCTATACCTGTCTATAAGCTTATGAACGAGTTATTCAGGGCAAGATAGTCAATTTGAAACAGTATTTCACTGTTTTGGTGTGTATAGTAATGGTGCCCTGCCTATTTGGTAAGAAAAATACTTCAAATACTGTCGTGTAATTTGAAAAGATGGAAAAAGTCAGGTGGCTAAATGAAAAAAGCCTAGTTATATGACGATGTACTCTGTATGTTACTCCCTCCGTTTCATAATACTTGATTGTTTAGCCAAAAAGTACTTTATTAAGGGATTGATTAAATTTACTACTATACCCTACAAAATACTCTTAAAATGAAAAGTAACTTCTAAGGTAAGGGTAAGAAAGGAAAGTATGGGTACAAAAGTACATTGAATTCCGTAAACAATCAACTATTATGAAAAAGTAAATTTTTTCTAAACAATCAAGTAATATGAAACGGAGGGAGTATTATTTAAGTTGTTTTAACGAGCGGTTACCAATCGAGTGAAAATGAATTATGTTCCGTTTAACCGAATCGTAACCGATTCGAAAATCGAACCGAGCAAACTAACTATCCGATTTTAACGAACCAATTTGTAAGCGATTTATGAGCAAACCGGTTCGTATTCCTTGACCGGCCTGCATCAGCTCCGGGATCCACTATACACACACCCAAATAGTGGTTTACTATTGCTGTAAAAGTCTATTTTGCCCCCATATTTAACTTCCTCACCTACTACACTTCCAAATAGGAGGGGCATAATTGTCATTTGATGCTACATGAATTTACTATTCGGGTGTTTGTATAACCGATCAGCTCCTACCGCCACAAAATGAGAAAATCTAGTTGTGAATTGTGATATTATGGGAAATTTGGCAGATTAGCACTATTAAGAAGTCTTTTTTAACTTAGAGCACCCATACTTCTTTTTTGCAAATCACTAGCACCATCCCTTATGAAAATACTATTTTGCCCTTACTTCATAAATCAACATCTTCTTCTTCACCATTCCACCACCACCAAACTTTTTCAACATCTTCTTCTTCACCATTCCACAACCACCAAACTTTTTCTTTACCAACCACCACCACCATCACCACCTTTACAAGCTCACCATCACCAACAATATCAAATTCGAAACCTTTTCTTCCTCCTTCTTCACAAACCTACTATCTTCTTCTTCTTCTTCTTCTTCACAAACCCACCAACTATCACATCATTTCCACCACCTCCACCTACCTCACCAACAACATCACCACCAACCACCCCCACCCATAACCACCCTACCCACAACAAATCGCGCCTCCCCCCTCCCCAAACCCGCTGAAGTCACCCCCCCCCCCAAAACCCGCTGTGAAATCGCCCCCCTCCCCCCAAGCCCTTATGAAATCGGCCCCTCCCCCTAAACCCCATGTGAAGTCGCGTTTATCCCCCAAAATCTTGTGAGGTTCCGAAATTATGATGGGGTGGGGGTGGAGTTTCGAAATTTGTGGGTGTGAGGTTGTTGGTGGTGTTGGGTTTGTGAAAAAGAAGAGATCGGAAGAAAGATATAATAATGGTGGTGGTTTCGAAATTGAGATTGTTGGTGGTGATGAGTTTGTGAAGGTGGTGGTTATGGTGGTGAAGAAAAAGAAAAAGAAAGATGATGGGAAGAAGATGGAGTGTTGAGGAGAAAAAAAATGGTATAGATGTAGTTTGTATTTAATTTAAGGGCAAAATAGTCTTTTTATGAGAGAAGGTGCTAGTGCTTTGCAAAAAAAAGAGGCGTGTGCTCTAAATTAAAAAAGACCTCCAAATAGTGCTAATCTGCTAAATTTCTCTGATATTATATCTGATCCTAATCGGGTGTAGGTGAAAAGAGGCGACAAAAGGACTCATTCACCAAACACCACACCAAGCTCATCATCACCCACTCCCCCCCCCCCCCCCCCTCCCTCCTCCTCCAATCAATGGCCGCCGCCACCCTATCCCTCCTCTCCCCCTCCCCCTCCCCCTCCCTCTCCTTCCTCCGCCACCGAAAGCCCATCAACCTTCGGACCCCATCTTCGTTTTCCATCAAAGCAGTTGCATTGTCGCAAGACGACCTCAAGAAACTCGCTGCTGATAAAGCTGTTGAGTATGTTAAATCCGGCATGAAATTGGGTCTCGGCACCGGCTCTACTGCTGCATTTGTGGTGTCCAAGCTCGGCGAGCTCCTCAAATCCGGCGAGTTGACGGACATTGTTGGCGTCCCCACCTCCAAGAGGACGTATGAACAAGCTCTTGACCTTGGTATTCTAACAAATTTAATACTATAATGTTAATATCATCAACTGAATATATAATGTATACTGATAGGAATAAAGATAGAAAATTTAATTATGTCAGTTCTATCTTGAATTCGAAGCTAGATGAAAAGATGATTCGTGCTCATTTCACTTGTATAATCTTCGATGCGAAAATTGTTGAAAGATATCTGTCAAATTGTTGAGAATTGGGATACTCATAAGATTGCATTCCTTTGGTATGACATAGTAGTATATATGATGGACTCAATTAATGTGATTAGTCCATCACAATGAAGTATTGTAATATTTAATAGATATTCGTAAAAGAACGAAACTCCGCCTTTGTGAGTTACAATTTAATTGAGGGATATGTTAGGAAAGATAAACAAAGATGTGTTGTAACTAAGAAGAAAGTGCTACGACAACAAGGAAATAGAAGCGGGGAGTATGTTTTTTCTCGTTTAATCATATTGGCTCTGGAATCTCTTACAGGTATTCCTTTGGCTACCTTGGATGAGGTTCCAAGTCTCGATCTTGCAATAGATGGAGCTGATGAGGTTGACCCTAATCTTGATCTTGTGAAGGGGAGAGGTGGGGCTCTTTTGAGGGAGAAAATGGTGGAGGCTGCTTCTGATAAGTTCGTTGTCGTGGTTGATGATTCGAAGCTTGTTTCAGGTCTTGGTGGGTCGGGTTTGGCTATGCCTGTTGAGGTTGTCCAATTTTGTTGGAAGTATAATTTGGTCAGGCTTCAAGAGTTGTTTAAGGAGGAGGGCTGTGATGCTAAGTTGAGATTAGATGGTGGGAAGCCTTACGTGACTGATAATATGAACTACATTATAGACTTGTATTTTAAGACACCAATTAAGGATTCAAAATCCGCGGGATTGGAGATTGCAGCTTTGGAAGGGGTTGTGGAACATGGGTTGTTCTTGGATATGACCACAGCTGTGATTATTGCTGGGAAAACCGGGGTTTCCGTGAAGAGCAAGTGAAGCTCAGAAAGGTTCTGGAAGTGGTAAGAGTCGGAAAGTTTCAATACTTATGCAAGACTGTATTGTTAACAAAATGGATTTTTTCTGTTGAAAATAGAACCATTTGTAGAGTTCTTTTTTCATCGGAGTTGGTGGCTTTTGCTGGTCGTTTTTTTGTAACTCTTCTACATTCTCTCCATTGAATTTGGTTTATGTGGTTGTATATGGACACAAACAAAGTTTACATATATATAATAATGTGGTTTGTTACAAAGTCAATTCTTTCATTTTAAACATATCTTTCTCCTATAGTTCGTCGTATTGGTTTTAGGTTTCTCTTGTTACTGACATAAGTCGTGTTCAGCAGTTCGAAAATAAATTATCCAGTTTGATACATATGGAAATGGTATACTCTATTTAAGTAATGAATTGGAGGCATGCTGGAGATTGCTTCATCACTGAAATAAATTATCCAGTTTGTTGTTGTATAGTGCTTGCTACTTCCACAATCACTACGTACTTCTCGTTACTGCCACAGAGCCATAGCGGAGCTGAGCAAGATAGCTGCCCAAGGAAACTTCTCAGGCAAAAACGACATCGCTGTCAAAGTAGTGACAGGTGAATTATTGACAGTTATTGTCTTATTGCGTGTGCTCTAGATGGTATTTGAAAAAAAAAAACATGACTACTTCAACAACATTAGACTTGGTTCTTAGTTCAAACATGCAACGGAGTCGTTGGAGTTTCTTGATCAAACATTTTATAGTTGGATAAAAGCTTACCTTGGTTATCATTGTCTACGGTAGTCAAAGTACTTGTGCGCGGAACTGGAATGCCAAGATGCTCACAGTCCAATCCAAGGGCACCTTGGTTAGAGAAGAAATATCGAATGATCAATCGAATAAGTAAACTGTTCGATGTTAATCATATACTTGACATGAACATTTTGATGTAGGTAGTCCTGAGCCGAACTTACAATCGCTGTAGCATGGGAAAGCTGATATGTGGAGAAGATTGCTGTAACCTGGATTGCAATCGCAACTGTGTCCAATTGAACCTGTTGTAGTATTCTTATTGCAGGTACCCTCCCCACAATATGTCCAAAAACAAGCTAACAAAATCATCGAATAACAACGATACAAATGTTAGATGTTTTCACCTCTAAACCACCATTGATCCCCTTAAAAGAGGTGAATAATTGAGATTCTTACGATCGAGAAATGACTCATTGTTTCGAACGGTTGGAGCTACCGGAGCAGATGACATGCATGAATAATTGACAGAACCTGCAACAAAAACAGAATTTGTATATGAAGTAGTATTACTTCTCAATGCTATTTTATTATACCACTGCAAAAAAAAAAACATACAATTTGGAATGACACAGGGGAGGAACTGTAGATCATCGTTGTCGGTGTCGTTCGAAGGAGTGCGCTTCCAACCAGCATCACATATACATTTGAAATTGATTATTTCTCCTGGAGCTGCCTCACACTTTCCCTTCCCACAGTTCACATTATTGCATACGTTTTCTGCGATGTTTTTTATTCATGATCAGTCCATCACATATGTTTCTTTCGAGTACAATGAAATAAACGAAACACTTCAAGCGCAAAACTAAATATCGGTTATGTATAAGTCAATTAAATATTTTCGCCCTAATTGTTTTCGAGCCAATTTTTTATAGTGAAGAATGGTACCTAATTGAGGAACAACGGTAGGAAGCACAATAAGAGCAACAACAAGACAATAAGCATTCATTATTGACAATGCCATACTTGAAATTTATTTTTTGGTTTTTTTTTCTTGTAGTGGAAGTGAATTATGTATTTATATTATGATTTGGGATTTGATATGATGTATATATATAATATAACTTGAAGGGGACTAAATTGTAGTAACAGAATTTCAAGTTTCACAAGTCTATTTTTCTAATATAGTTAGTGATTAAATATTATCTCTATCACCATTTAAAAAGGTTGTTCAATTCAATTTTGGCTTAAATTCTTCCTGTCCCCTCAACTTGTTTCATTTAGTCAGTTTGCCCCCTCAACTTTTAAAATCGGTTTACTTGTCCCGTGAACTATCCGAACTGGTCAATTTGATAATTTTTGTCTTAAAATAAAGGGCAAAATAGAAATTCAACATATATTATCGGTCTACTCGCCCTGTCTCTATATGATAATGTTGTAGTATAATTCCATAAATGATATAAACAAATGTTCATTTCAGGTAATATATTGCAAACCTTATCTATAACATTATAATTATCGGTATATCGTAAACTAAAATATCACTTTATCCCATTGAGACCATTGAAGTCATTTATAAAATTCACAATAACATGATAACCTTGTTGAATGGAGGGATCATATTTTATTTAAATATTTTTGTTTGCTTTAGTTTTCCTTCAAATGTTAGACATAATTGTTAAACTAGTCTCAAATAATATGTGTAAAGTTCTATTTTAGTCTCTGTAAATGGTCCTTAATATTGGTCGAAAAGTGCAATTTAGTCCCTCTTTTGAGGAGACATTAAATTTTTACGGAAAGAGGGACTAAAGTGCATATTTTCGATTAATATCCGAGACTAAAATGCACATTTTCAAAAACTATTAAGTTTTGAAAATTCTATTTTGGCCGTATTTCCGTCAAGATTTAACGTCTTCGATAAAAGAGAGACTAAACTACACCTTTTACGCTAATATCATGGATCATAACCATTTATGCAGACCTCACATTTAATAAGACCAACGTAAATATTTCACATATTATTTGGTATCATTTGATAATTTTGTGTTAAATGTGACTGAAACTTTGATCAAATCAACTTCGCAAGTAGTCTTTTAGTTGAAATGTCAACATATATTTTATTCATGAACGAGTTATTACCAACTTTAAACCCTTGGAATTGAACATATAATATAATCTTGCACATATTTTTTCAAGCAATTGGTGCTACAAAGAAGCTTCCGAAATCTAATGTTTCATTCAAAACGAAAGTCATGTTCCGCATGTAGGAAATTATATTCTTCCATCTTTGTGTATGGCTCCTATAAAATACTCCCTTCGTCTTTAAATGATTGGTATATTTTGACTTTTCATGATAAACAAAATACGATTTCAAACATAAATATCTTTTATTGTACATATGAAAAAATTATAAAAAGTTGATAGTTCAAAAATATATATTGAGACAAATCTAACAAGATATCATATGACTATATTATTTCTTATTGGTTAACGAAAATTATTCATCAAAGTTTTTAAAGTTTGATTATGAAAAGTCAAAATGTATCAATCATTTAGGGACGGAGAGAGTATTAAAATTAGAAATGTATTTTGTGGTTTAAGAAAAGCTCTTCACCATTCTCCAATTTTTCAATAATTATGCATTTGCCTCGTGCATAGTTAGTAATGAAATTTAGAAGATACTTTGATGAACTTTATAACATTTGTTTTTCACTAAACCAAAATCATATAATTAATATTGATGATAATTCCTAAAAAAAAAGCAAACTCTTCTTGGAGTTGGAAAAACCTCTTATCTGGGCTTGAATGCAGATTGAATTCGGTGCATCAGCCTTTTTTTGATGCACGTGCATCAAGGGGCGTTTTTGTAAATAGTGAAAATAGGAGTATTTACAACTTCAGCCCCTCATAATTTCACCTTTCAACTACGATTCTCACCCAATTCTCACCTTTCACAATTCTTCCAAAACATCATTTCACATTTTCTCTCACGTGATTTTCGCGATTTTCTCTCCAGCGATTTTCTCTCCAGCGATTTTCTTCCAACCATGGTGGATGAAGTTGAATTTAGAAGCTCAAATGAAGAACCAAACCCCAAAAATAAAGGTAACTTGATTAATTTTGTAACCCTATTTTATAATTTGTTGACTTTAGCCCTAATTTGTTGTCGAATTACACAATCTGTTATCCCTAAATTGTAGTAGTTCTTCTTTTATTGCTTGATTTTGATTCAAAAATCTAGAGCCCTAATTTGTCGAATTACACAATATTGCGAATTGCACAACGTTATTGCTACTGAAGTTTATGTTTTCATTGTGGTAGTGTACCATTATTGTGATATTAGATAACAATTGAACACGAATTTGATATCCAATTGAACAAGATGCTTTAATCATACACTGGGTAATAATTGAACAATCTTATTGTTATTGCTTCTTAAGTTTTTGTTTTAATTGTGTTGGTGCACCATTGTTTTGTTGCTCATACATTGGGTACTGTATGTACCATTAATTTTTCAAGCATTGGGTACTGTTATTGCTTTTGTATGCTCGTGTTTTGATTTTTCATTGTGGTAGTGTACCATTATTGTGATATTAGATAACAATTGAACACGAATTTGATATCCAATTGAACAAGATGCTTTAATCATACACTGGGTAATAATTGCACAATGTTATTGTTATTGCTTCTTAAGTTTTTGTTTTAATTGTGTTGGTGCACCATTATTTTGTTCATCATACATTGGGTACTGTATGTACCATTAATTTTTCAAGCATTGAGTACTGTTATTTGCTTCTGTTATTGCATCATTGATTTGGGTAAACTTGGGTACTGTATGTACCATTTCTTTATCATGCATTGGGTACTGTATGTACCATCTAATGATTAAGACTAACAATTAAGCCAAAGTTTCCACGCATCAGTAAAGTTGGATTGGGTACAGTATATACCATTTTTTTGTTGTCTTTTGTATCCTGTACTACCTATTTGATGTTTCTTCTCAAGCTAGAAATGTATAAACTAATTTGATGATTCACTTTTCATATTGAAAACAGATGAGGAAAGAATTAGGCATAGATGCGCCACTAAAAGAATAGTGGGACTCCAGAAAAAATTAAGCCTGCACAGAAATAAGGAGGCGAGGGAGCATAAATTGATAGATGCTGGTTTTAAAGAAATTCCTTCAGCTTCAAAATCGCTTCAAAACTAGCATCTATCAATTTATGCTCCCTCGCCTCCTTATTTCTGTGCAGGCTTAATTTTTTCTGGAGTGCCACTATTCTTTTAGTGACGCATCTACGCCTAATTCTTTCCTCATCTGTTTTCAATATGCAAAGTGAAACATCAAATTAGTTTATACATTTCTAGCTTGAGAAGAAACATCAAATAGGTAGTACAGGATACAAAAGACAACAAAAAATGGTATATACTGTACCCAATCCAACTTTACTGATGCGTGGAAACTTTGGCTTAATTGTTAGTCTTAATCATTAGATGGTACATACAGTACCCAATGCATGATAAAGAAATGGTACATACAGTACCCAAGTTTACCCAAATCACTGATGCAATAACAGAAGCAAATAACAGTACCCAATGCTTGAAAAATTAATGGTACATACAGTACCCAATGTATGATGAACAAAATAATGGTGCACCAACACAATTAAAACAAAAACTTAAGAAGCAATAACAATAAGATTGTTCAATTATTACCCAGTGTATGATTAAAGCATCTTGTTCAATTGGATATCAAATTCGTGTTCAATTGTTATCTAATATCACAATAATGGTACACTACCACAATGAAAACATAAACTTCAGTAGCAATAACGTTGTGCAATTCGCAATATTGTGTAATTCGACAAATTAGGGCTCTAGATTTTTGAATCAAAATCAAGCAATAAAAGAAGAACTACTACAATTTAGGGATAACAGATTGTGTAATTCGACAACAAATTAGGGCTAAAGTCAACAAATTATAAAATAGGGTTACAAAATTAATCAAGTTACCTTTATTTTTGGGGTTTGGTTCTTCATTTGAGCTTCTAAATTCAACTTCATCCACCATGGTTGGAAGAAAATCGCTGGAGAGAAAATCGTTGGAGAGAAAATCGCGAAAATCGCGTGAGAGAAAATGTGAAATGATGTTTTGGAAGAATTGTGAAAGGTGAGAATTGGGTGAGAATCGTAGTTGAAAGGTGAAACTATGAGGGGCTGAAGTTGTAAATACTCCTATTTTCACTATTTACAAAAACGATCCCTTGATGCACGTGCATCAAGAAAAGGTTGATGCACCGAATTCAATCTCGTTTCAATGGCTTAACATATTTGATTTTACAAATTGACCCCTCCAAATATAAAAAATTACAGCGTGGCCTTTGTATTGTATTGTTATTATAATATTGACCCCTTGATGCACCTGATGCATGGAAACTTTGATGCACCCAATCTTTTCACTGAATGCATCAACAAATTTTTCTCTTGGAAAATTGGGAATTTCAACATCTGGAATGACTCTTAAAATCCCCTCAAATGACGACAACAACGTCACCCTTCCCCCCCTTAACAATGGTAGTGCTCTACCCAGTGACCCAGACAACCCACTCTGGTTTCAGATCTGATTATCAATTTCAAGCAATGGAACATGCCCTCCTCTCTTCTTTATTTCCGCCTACAATAAAAAATGTCATCCTCAGTATCACCTTTTCACCATCCAATGATCGAAGAATCTGGCCAAAAAATAATTTTTGCTCTAAAGACTTACATAACCTCCTAAATAGAAACAATTAAGAACATATTAATATTCCCTCAGCCCATTTTATCACTCCTAAACCAACTTGGAAAAACCTTAACAAGCTTTCCCTTCCGGCTAAAATTCAAACTTTAATCTGAAAACTTCTCCTTAATAGACTTTCCACGTCAGATCTCATCAATAACAAAACTAACCTCCCTATTAACCCCACATGTAAATTATGCCATAGTGCCGGTGAAAATCACCAGCATCTTTTTCTCAAATGCCCTTTTACTAACAATTTGTTCAAAACCTTCAACATCTTCATTTTGCCCCTCGGACCACATTAGTCTTTCGATTTCGCGATGGCTAATGAAAAATGGACCAACAAGAACATGGAGATTATTATTAATTTTGAAATTATTCTTTGGGTCATTTGGCTTACAAGGAATGATCTTCATTTCAATGGAATTAATCCGAATCTCAACAAGTGTATTGATCTAACCAAGAACTTCGCGAAATCCTGGATTCAAACCTGGATCAAAGGACGAAGGCGTACCAAATCCACCCCCAGCGGCCGTCGTCTTTGTGCGCCCAAGGGTCCTCGGAGGTGGAAAAATCATGCCTTCACTTTAGACACCAGCCATCCTATTGCTAATTCTGGTTGTCATTGAGAATGCCAGAGAAGGGACATCAAAATCCTCCTTGGAATCCCGAATATGGATAAACCCAATTGGAGAATCAAATTCAATCACTATGGCATCACTCGCATCACAGAAAGAGACAACATACACCTGCACCGGAATCATCACTGTAATAATTATTGCTATGAACCTGAAACATCATAATATCTTTATTGTTACTGATGGTTTTTTCTCGCAGGTATGGTCTAGATCCCTCGATACTATCCTCGTAGACAAAGAACTAGAGCTTTTGATGTTTTGCCAATCTTAATGATGTGGTTATTAAGGACTTTAATCCTCCTTGCTCTAGTGATTTATGTAATATTTTGGAACCTGATTGTACTGGCCCCTACGCCAGAATTTTTCTTAATCAATGAATGAGTTATCTATCAAAAAAAAATATTGATAATAATTCATGGGAGGTTTAATATTTGTGTATACATTAGAGAATTGCACTGGATTGGTTAAACTCCTCCTTAATGATTGAAATCTAACACTTACAAAATGTAATCCATACCAACGATCAGCCCTGAATCACCCGATTGTTATACTAGTACAAGAGGTGTGTTTGCTTGAAAAATGCGGAAGAAAAAATCTCTTTTTCTTCCACCTTTTGGTTCGACTTTTTCAAGATGAAGGGGACGGGAGAGAGTTTTCTCACTTCTCAATCATTTTTCAAAAAGATGAGAAAGGAATAATGAATTGTGGAGTTTTTTCTTATATCATAACAGAAATCTGTTATCACCCTAATAACTCAATTGTGGACCGTTGGATCATGATGTTTTTGGTAGTTTTTAATCTAGTGGATGATATTAAAGGAGGGTGTTTTTGGAAGATAGAAATAGTTGATTTTTAGGCGAAAAAACTGCCCCACTCTCCAACAGGCGCGAGTGTCATACACACGCGTTTAATTTCCTAAGTTTATGGGCGGTTGCATTTAATTTAAGCATTAATTGCACAGTTGCAATTAGTTTGTTTAACTGTTTCCTTTTTTGTCTCCTAATTTTTGGGTAATACAATTTTTGTCATTATTTGAGTCAACATATAAATCAATATAATTAATATGCATTAATTATGTATATATTATTCTATACAATTTCGATTTGGTATTTTTGTTTTAGTCTTTTATGTAATTGTAATAGAATTTGATCGTATTATAAGATGTTTATGATAACTAAATTGTTTATTGATTATTATGTAACTGTTTCCGTTTTTTACTCTTGCTTATTTGATAATCCAAGTTATTGACATTATTATGTTCCATATAAATTACTCCATCTAACTAATATGCCACGTTTTTTTTTTCATATTTTGCTCTACTATTTATTATTTCGTTTTGTGTCAATAATAACATTACCTAATGGGAATGCATGTAATTTAATTCGATTTGTTATTTTCGTACTATGCCTTAATTTAATTGAAGTAGAAAATGATGGCATTATAGAGTGGTAATAATAAATCTCAGTGTGTTAATTCAAAATTTATACTCCAAAATTAAATTATATTTAGTCGCTGCAATTTAGATCTTCCTAATTTCATGCACATTTTTCATTTTTTTAGCCATTGTGATTGATTTCATCTCTTAGTCAATATTCTTTTTCGATTTTTGCCCCCGTTTGCACAATATTTTCCCCTTTATTTGGGATTTTGATTCACCTAATCCTTGTTTTTATTAATTTAGTTATTTTTCCATCACCATCTGAAACGATAATACATCAATTCTGAAGCATGATATTTTTTTAATCATGTCATGCTGGTAAATTGTCATTACATTTTATAACTTCGAAAGAATGCAATGCTAAACAATTAGTATTACATTTTATGTCTTCGAAAGAATGTCAATGCATTGTCATTACATTTTATTACTGCAGAACAATGTCATTCTAATTGATAGGTATCACATTTTTTTAGCTTGAGGACAATGTTATGCTCATAAATTATCATTACATTTTGTTTCTTGGGAATAATGCAATGCTAATCAATTGTCATCACATTTTATTACTTCGAACACAATGTCATGCTAATGCATTGTCATTACATTTTATTACTGCAGAACAATGTCATTCTAATTGATGGGTATCACATTTTTTAGCTTGAGGTCAATGTCATGCTCGTAAATTGTCATTACATTTTATTTCTTGGAGAGAATTCAATGCTAATCAATTGTCATTACATTTTATTACTTCGAACACAATGTCAGACCATATATGAAATCCCAAACAAGAACTTCTATTACACCATTTACACAAAATCAGACCATATATAAAATAAAAAATAGTACTACTATTACTCGCGGTTGTTGAATATATCGATTTCCTCCATCCCAAAACTATTGTCCAGTTTGTTTACCAAACAAGAACTCGCGGTAGTTGAATATATCGATTTCCTACTTCACCACAAGGACCTGATAATTCGACATGCCAATAATAATATATTAGTTCATAATTCTATCAACAAGCACTCACATCACATTATATATGTTAAATAGAATGACATATATCTTAGTTTCATTAATCACAAGTTACATACAACACAATTAATTTTGATTCAAAATTCACCACATCTTCAATATTCTCATAGATTCCATTATATTCCATAAAATTTCATCAAAGTCTGAATCAAAGGAATAAAGACAACACGAAGAATGATAATGGCACCACAGAAGACAACTATTTCACATACGACTTGAACAAGATTAGTGGCATATGGGGGTTTGAGATCTGGAAAAATGAAAATGACACCATCTAACAACGATATTGAAGTGAAGAAAACGACTAATCAATCATACCTGTGCTACGAGTTTTTGAAGACGTTGCCATTGCTTGAAGTTTGAATGAATTTTTGAGAATTTTGGAGACTTTCACTGGGGTTTGGACTTTCTTTCCAATATTGTAAGTATAATTGGGATTTTACTGATGTTTAATTGTTGGTTGCCTACAATTTCGGATGAAATAAATGATTGGAATCCCTGATTATTAGGTGGCACTAATTTCGGGCATTAATTTCGGGCGGTTGAATGAAGGGGGTAGGGGGGCGTGTGTGAAATTTTGGGGATGGGGGAAATGAAATTTTGTTAATTGTGTTAATGCATTGAAAAAGACATAATTGTCCCTTGTTATTAGGGTGATAACACTAAGGTGTTATGATATAAGTCAAACTTTCTTGTTCTAAAAAGTGTTATCACATAGATAACAAAGGACAATTTAGGTATTATACAATCATTTATTCCAACCAATTATTTAAGAAAAATCCCTTCCCCCTTAACACAATTCACAAGCGCCATACACCATTCATTCCCCCCACTCCCCCCAAATTATGCAACAATTAATTCTTGACCACACAAATTATGTCGACGTGCATGTTATGTCGATTGAATCATTTTTTAAAAAATAAATATTATTTTATATATTAATAAAAATAAAATTAACTTTGTATTACATACTATCATCTAGTATTATCAATTACTAATGACATCATTGTCATATCCATGTCATTCTCATGATCTACGAAAATAGAATTACACATTACTTTACAGGTATTGCCCAAAAGGTACATTAGTAATTGACAAAAGCAGATGTAATATAATATGGAGCAAAATATGGAAATAAACGTGGCTTAATTGTTCGTGGGAGTAAAATGTGGAAACAATTAAAGAGAGTAAAATCTATAATCAATTAAAGGGAGAAAAATACGGAAGTAAATGTTGCAAAACGGTTGTATTTAATTGGATATTAAATAGGGCGTGTATTTCACACCACTATTAGGAGAGTGGTGCTTAATTTTCTCATTAAAAAAAAAAAAAATCAGATTTTCCCTTCCACAATTACCCTCATTTAATCTCAGCCACAAGATCAAAAACTGCCTAAAACACACTAATGCAACGGTCAGTAATAGAGTTATTACCAGGATAACACATTTGAGTTATCACATAAAAAAAACTCATTTCTTTAATGCTCTAGTATGATTATCATATGATGTTGTTGATAATAATATTCTTCATATCTTTTAGAGCATAGAGATGTTAGTGCATTCTCATGACTTTTGTGAGCAACCTTATGTCTTAATATAATGTCTTTTTTGCCCATAACTTCTTGTTAGTACATTCTCATGACTTTGTGAGCAATCTGTTGATTCACATTCGTGTGGGTTCTAGGGGTAGATTAGACAGACCAACTTCCTCTTCCATATGTCATCCATGGAGTTGGCATTAGTATCTTGGTAGGTATCTTTAATGGAATATTTTTTCGTGTCTACCTATATGTCACTTGAAATTTTAATTCCATGAAACATGTTTGGGCAACTGGTACCATCGATCACTCAGTTTATCTAAAATTTCCACTTCGATCACCCAATTTTGGTTTTGCTAATATCCGATCACTGAATCGCATAATTTTACTAAAAAACAACATCACTCGACATTTTTTTCAACTTTTGGGTTATTTTGTAAGTTTTTAAAAGGGACATTATAGTCTTTTCACTATTAATCATCATCATCTTCCTCCTCCATCTTCTTTCTCCAACTCCTTTCCCCACCCCTCCATGAAATCCCCATCAATTTCTGCAATTTCAACAAAGCTCCCCAGTGACTAACACAGCTTCATCAACTCCAGGGGAGCAAGATTCAACAACGAAATAGGAAACGAATTGGCTCTTGAAGCTCTTACCTCTGCCTCTGATTTGATATGGGGAATATTCCAACAACCCAATGAAGCAGACATAAAAAAATATACAAAAAGTTAGCTTCTTCGTTGATGATGGAATCAACGTTGTCGCATATGAAAGCAACAATGAGATCCATTTTAGTCTCCGATAACCTCCCATTCAAGGGTATATATAATTCCAAGGCCTTACTTTTCAAGGTCCCAAAATTTTCCACAAAAATCCTTACCGAACCAATGAATCTGAGGTTGAGTATTCCTTCCAACATTGAATTCACTGATTCGGTAAGGGTATTTTCGGAAAAAATTCAGGCTGGGAAATAGAGTCGACAAATGACTGAGATGTCGTATCCGTACCCATCGAGGTAGTTAGGCAGAAGAGGCGGAGACCTGAAGACCTATCTCCTGCTGGACGGGGATAGAAGGTGATAATCAAATTCGACAATTTGACACGGAGTCCAGTCCTACCAATTCTTTTCTTGAGGGCTTTTCCCTCACCCAGCATGCCCGGTTCTTCGCCTCCACCCGCGAATGGTTAATTTTTTGCTGGTCTTACAACAGGATTCTCAACCCTTCCTAATGAGTCAGGTGTGGCATTCTCCGAAGAAAAAGAGAGGGAGCTTTCAAAATGGGGCCTCATCGAGCTCTGCGAGAGAACAACTTCCATCCCTGAGTACTGAGAGGGAACAGCCGGGGCTCTAAGCGCTTTTTTAAAGCAGTGAGCAAACAAAGCAGTTTGGACAAGTGAAATCCAGTAGGAAAGATGATTGCCCATTCATGAAATAAGGTGCAGGAGAGGAGGGTTCCTCAAATGTCCAACTCGATTTGGACTATGAGCGAGCTAGACAGCGGAGATGAAAGGTTTGCGAGGTTGGGACTTGGAATTAATTTCTACGGACATTCAATCATCTCAATTCAATCTCCTCTGTACTGCTCAGAAAACCAAAAGGATCTTATATTCATCACAAACTTAAGCTTGCAATGCTCCATAAAATATTTACTACAAACCTAAACTTAGTAATACATAACATAATGAACTTCAACAAAAACACATCACTCAAACCAAAGGAGATCCAAACCTGTAATGAACTTAAGCAAATACCCATTACTCGAAACCAGAAAAAATCAAATCTTTATAAAAATTTGTAATGTAATAAAATTAAACAATTACCCAAACTGAAAACCAAAAAAGGTCAAATTTTTATCGAAAACTTGTACTCCCTCCGTCTCTAAAAGATTGTCACATTTTGACTATTGTTATTCAAACAATGCAAAATTTGATCATGAATTCCCATTAACGATAAGAAATAATATAGTCTTGTGGGACCTTGTTAGATTCGTCTCAATATATATTTTTGAAATATTAACTTTTTATAATTTTTTCACATGTAGAATAATAGATATTTATGTTTTAAATCGTGTTTTGTTGACCACCAAAAGTCAAAATGTGACAATCTTTTAGAGACGGAGGGAGTAATAAACATGAACAAATATCCATTACTCAAAAACAGAAAAATATGAAATTTTGATGCCGAACTTGAGCTTAGTAGGTCTCTCCTTCCGCCTATTAGGCAGAGACTTCTTGACATCATCAGTAGGGTCGAAAAGCAAGCCGGCGAAACAGAATCCATGCTGACCTTGGAAGCCTTCTCTACACTTGGAGCCAGATGAAAAGAAATTAAGGGAGGAAAATGGTGATTTTATGAAAAGATTATAATGTCCTCTTAAAAACTTACAAAATGGCCCAAAAAGTTGAAAAAAACCTGGAGTGACTATTTTATAGCAAAACTATGCGGTTCAGTGATCGAATATTAGCAAAACTAAATTAGGGTGATCGAAGATAAACTGAGTGATCGATGGTGTCATTTGCCCAACATGTTTTGAAAAAGAAACCAACTTAAAAATAGATCGAGAAAATATAACTAACGCAATAATAGAACACATAGTCAAGGTAAGCTGACTTCTAAAAACAGAGTTTATGGTTGTAGTTAATATTTGGCTTCTATATGCACCATATCTGGACTTATAAAAACAGAGTTTATGAATGTAGTTCAAATTTTCCCTATCCCCTGAGCGACCTTTTTTGCTTAAAATGAAGACTAAGCACAAATTAAAAGGTTAATATAGAAAATTCTATTGCTATGATTTCATTAACCTCACATCAATCCAAGTTAACCACACCCCTTCTTTGCATCACTTCATTAACCCGAAACAATCTTCCATCGATTCTTGCGACAAACTGAACCCATATGGATCGTTATCTTCATCCAAATTCGATCGTGAGAACTTTCTTGAGACCCCATATAACCATCTTCACTACACCTTGCCCCCCTTTTGCTTCAAGTTCTTCCACCCATTTTTTATTCTCTCAACCACGAAATATGCATTAATCTCAAAACCCTCAATTCACAAAAATCCCAAAAAGATTAACTAGTTAGATTGACAAAAATGTCAAAAAAATATCTTTTATTGGGACTTCTATTTATGCTAATCAATAGTTGGGGGAAAAGTTACTAAACGCAAGGGAGAGAGCTGCCACGTTCCAAAACGGCATGGAATGGAAAGGCTTGTCCTCACAATCCACGTTCCTAAATGACTCTTTTAATTTCTCACCTAGTTTTCATTTTAAGCCAAAAATAACACTCATGGGGCAACTTGAAGAGATTTTAGAGCGATATTGTCAGAGCAATTTTGATTCTGCCAGAGCAAAGTACAAGAATATACCTATTTTAAACTTTCAAGTCAACTATTCCATTATTTCATTAGTATTTAATATTTAATAATTTATTACAATTAGAATTAATTTTGAAAATCAACAATGAATGAACACATTCCATATTTTAAATATATGTAAATCATCATTATCTTTAATGTTAGCTAATATGTATATCAGTAATGCTCTAAATAATAAAAGATTTAGACATATTAGTACAATTATTTAACATGTATATTGAAAAGATATATTTTTAGATTACCTTTTTGTCTTCCATTGCTAACTTTCTTGCAAAAAAAATTTCAGACAACTAATATATACACACTTTTCTTTTCAATTGATATTGAAGGTCTTACATAATAATGTCTATTGCCTTTTATTTTCAATTGAAATAGAAAATATTTTGCAAATTGGTTCCTTTAATAATAATTAATTTATAGCTGACCAAAAGAGTAATAATTAATTTATCATTGGAATGAATGTGTTCATTTATTGTTGATTTTCAAAATTAATTCTAATTGCAATAAAATATTAAATAATAAATATTAATGATAACATGGAATAGTTGAAGGTTAAAATAGGTACATACTCGTACTTTGCTCTGACGGAATCAAAATTGCTCTGGCAATATCGCCAACCATATTAAAAAGATAAAAACAGTAAAAGACGTAAAATTAAAGGACGCTTTAATTTTTAGAGCATTTGCAAGCAAAGTTCTCAAACATTCTCCTGATGTTATATTTAGAATCCGAACATGAAAAAGACAAAAATAGGAGTACTAGATTATCTATTCTAAAATTTGATCCTAACTTTTTTTTTTGTAAATTAGCGATGAGGTGAGATTCGAACCCAGGACCTTCTGTTCACTAGCGAGAGCCTTTTCCACTAGACTATTCGAGTATTTCTTAATCCTAATTGTTTTAGGCAGCCATTTGCTTGGCTGAAATCTACACCCGCCCTAAACTCATGCTGCTCTCTTCAAACTCATTATTGTCAATAAGATGTAAATTATGGAATCTTGTTTTTATATAAAAGATTAATTTTGTAGCATCTATATTTGAAAATGTGGGTACCTCACCAATGACCTTGATAGTATCAACTGTCAATAACACTTGTGCACACAATGAGTTAAAACGAAACTAACAAAAGAACACACAAGATGATAACCCAATTCTGTGTCAGAACGAAACCTACGTCTGGGGACAACCACCAAGGGAACAATTCACTATAGAAAGGACCAATTACAAGTAAGGACTTACATGTATGCTCGCATGCCCAACGCCCTAACAATACTCTCCTATAGGTTCCCTATTATCTCCAAAGTTATCACTCAACAGTGATCAACTCGTCTACTAATAGATGTTGAACTAAATAATAAACCTCAATGTTGATGTATCAGATGAATACACCAACTGTACATTCAGCCTTAAAGCACAAAAGAAAAGCTTCAAGTCACACTAACCTAGCACTTCTAAAACTTGATATAATAAAAGCTTGTTTTGCGTTTTTAAGATCTGTATCTCTTTTGAGTTTTAGATCGGGTATATATAGCAAGGTGGAGGTCCAATCACACACGAAGTCTTCAACATATCTCTCCTAGCGTGTAGCCTCAAATCTCGGACATCCTTCATCTTGATGTTGTTTCCTTCTTCGAGTAGAACTATATCTTGTCACCACTCTTTGATCCTCGGAAACAATCTTACCCATAGCAATCTAGAAGATTCTACGTTTATCCTTTTGCCATGTCATCAAGATATACATCCTTTCATGTTGTAGCACTTGCGCATCATTGCATCTCCTTTTATGTTCGTTGGTGCACCACTGGGTTCATCTGAAAAACTTCTTCCAATTCGTCTTCAATAGCACAGGTACTAACAAACTCCCCCTTTGGGAAAGTTTTTCATGACAAATCCTCATGCTTAGCCCTATCGATGCAAGTGCTGAAAACATGTCATGCCTAATAGCAAAAATGCCTAATATCATACATTGTCAACCCAACTGTCAACAGCAGTGAGCACAAACAAACAGTCAGCATCCAAAAATAAAAGTGTTTTCAAAAATCATACAACCAAAAACAAATATTCATAAAATTCTCCCCCTATTTGCCACGAAAAACACAGTTTATCAGGTTAAATGAGATCTTCATTCTTGGTCAGCTTCATCTGCCTCAGAATCCTGCTCCCCCTGGGTGGTTGTCTTGCTGGTGGTACTGGTAGTTGTGCCTTTTGCATTCTTCAAGCCTTTGATCTTGAGCTCCACTCCTGCCAGTTGATGTCTTTTAGCTCGAATCTCCTCAGTCAACCTCTGTTTCTCAGCTTCATATACTGCTAGTAAAATTTGTGCAGTGGTATCTGCAGAAATGAACCTGGAGGGTTTCTGATCAACCTTCTTGGTTGTGATATCCATTTTTGAGTCTACATCAGCTTGTCACTGACCAGCAGAGGTTTGGATTCTGTGCCTGGACCATCAGCTGCAAGCAAGACATCAGGGTGTTGATCAATCAGGATCCCACTGATGAGATTTAATGACAAACCCCATAGGCTTCTGCTTGGCATAAGGCTGAGCATGATCAATGATCTGCTGAAAGATCACTTGCCCAACATCTAGAGTTCCAGTTTTTATTACATATAACATCTTTCCCATAAGCTCACTTACATTAGTACTGTTGGAAGAAGGAACAATGCAAGATAGAGAAGTCTTGTGCAGAATTGAGTACTTAAGGCTGAGTGTAGAGGATTGTAGCTAGATTCCCTTGGATGGCCAGTTAGTTAACCCACCAGCTGTTAGCTCCTGAACAATGTCATCCAACCTAAGCAACTGACCAGTTTCTCCTTCATTTGTTCTTCCCAGGAACTGATTGATGATGGCTAGGCTAAACTTGAACTCAAATCCCCTTACTACCACCCTATTGCATTGAGGATGGACAGGGTTATCAATTTCCACTGGGAGAGCACACACAAACTCTTTAACCAACTTCACCCAGTGCCTCCTTCTTTCCAAAAGAGGCATCATCCCAACTTTCTCAAATACCTCCAGATAGGTGCTGTTGTTCAAGATGTTGTCACTTACATGCTTTTCAGGCCTGACAGTCCTAGCACAGATAAATTTCCACCTGTTTCTTTGTTCAGTAGAATCAAACTGTACTCCATCATAAGGAGCCTCTTCCACATCAGCCACTCTCTTCTTCTTGATTCTCCCCCTGGGTTCAGTGCCTCTGGCTGTCCCTCTTGGTGGAGCAGATGGGCCATCACTACTTGAGTCAAAGTCAAGCAACTTCCTCTTGGCATTTCGCTTTTGGCCTGACTCAGTTCTTTCAAGGGTGATACCCTTCTTGCCCTTCCTACTCACAGCATCCTCTGCCGTTTTCAGGGATTCTTTGAACTCTCTTGACCTCTTCCTTATCTTCCTCAGCTCTTCATCAATATACAATCCCTGTGCAGCCATGCTTGCCCTAGTTCTGATTTTCCTAACTCCTTTTGATGATGCAATGATTTCAACATCATCCTCAGATTCCTCATTCTTTTGTCGAGAAGGTTCAGCCTCTGATTGAACCACTCGTTCAACAACCCTAATGGGCTTCCCATTCTTTATCAAGATTTTCCTTTTCTTCGACTTAACAAGAGACTTAGACTTTAGACTCTCCAGGATATTACCAAGATTTTCACTATCTGACATCCCATGCACAGTTTCTTCAAAATTTGACTGATTTGTATCACTAACCCCCTTTCTTCTGACAACACATTGTCCTCTCTCTCGAGTTCGATAACTACCTTAGGCTCAATAGGTACAATAACTAACGGCATAGACTCATTCAAGTTATCAGATAGATAGGGGCTACCTGGGTTTTGTGTTGGAAATTGATGTGTCAATTTCCTCAATTAGTGCCCGTGAACTATATCATCTATATGTACGGTTCAACTACCGATAGTTATCTGAACTATCAGTAGTCTCACCCGAGATAATGCCGGGGGTCATCGAATGGCAGACTAGGCTCTCACGATGATCTTCGGGATTCGAGTATACGGTCTTATACGTTGAATCCCGATGCTTTCGTTACTCGGGCTATAAGGTCACACACATAACAATTACCGAAGATACTTTCGAGTAGTGACCCGAAAGTGAATAAGGGATTTGATCCATATTGAGGAATTTCGGTTCGATCGAGATCGTGTCCCGACCGAACCGATGGTGCGCCCGGAATTAGTTCCGGACGCACTATTTAGGGTTTATGTATATATATATATGTGAGATATATATTTATATATTATCATTTATTGAAATGATTTAATTAATTAATGAATTAATTAAACAAGATATGATTTAATTAATTAATTAAGATTAGTTAACTAATCTCATCATTATGAGGAGTTGACATCTTGGTGGCTACTTTATGCCTTGGGAAGGCTTTGTATCCCTTGGGAAGAACTCTTGTAAGAGCATCTTCCATGGACCATGAGGCATTAACCATATGGATGGTTAATGTGTTTGTTTAGTGTGCAATATGTTTCATCATCCATTCTATATCATAAGATGATATTGAATGTGAAGGAATCAATCTAAGTCTTGCATATCTCTTACTAGAGAACACAAGAACACAAACAAACACACTTCATCTTCAACCTCAACCCTCTAGCAAAACTCTAAGTGTAGAGTGTAGAACTAGTTCTACAATTTTGCTATAGTAGTAAAGACTACATACTCCTGAATAACACACACTAGTCCAAGTGTGTCTTATTGCTATCTAAGGTATTGGTGTGGACTATTTCATAGTAGTTTCATATCACCTTGGTGATAGACATTTCTCCAAGAGAAAGCAAAGGAGCAAGGTGTGGGGATAAGCGCTTAAAGATTGACATAGCTTCCGCTCACGCTTCAAAGGTATAACTTTGTAGCACCACTCTTTTATATGTTTTTTGTAGCATATTCACACTACCTTTAAACATATACTTCTATGAGCTAGTTTCATTGTGTAAGTTCTAACGATCAATGAATTAGGGTTGTATGACATATGAACTATTGTATGTCATTGTGTCTTGCAACCCCATGATATTCCACAGTGGTATCAAGAGCTATATTACACGTTTAACATGTTCTAGAAGTGTTTAAAGTAGTACCATATAGTATATATGTCGATATATGAACCATAGCCAAAGTTTCGTCTTCGGAACCCTCCCATCGTGGCCTCCATCGTGAGTTGTGAACTCACGATGGAGAAATCGTGAAAGTTATATCAACATTATTAATCGATCAAATTAATTGCTTATTAACACTACCGTCATACTGCTTAGCTTCAATTTGATAATTTTGATGAAGATGTGATAATATTTCATGTTCCCAGAAGGAGGCCATGAGCCATGTCACGTCTGTTAATAAGCAATTTGCATGGCAACCTCTTCTGAGCATCCATCGTGAGTTGTGAACTCACGATGGAACTCACGATGAACAGTATTTTTGCCCTATGTTTTCGAAACAAAAACAAATCGATTAAGTCCAAATTCATTTGATGTTTATGGACGTTTTCGGTTTGTTATGGGTGACTTAGAGATTGTTTTCATTCCCGAAATAATCTTATAAGTCCAAAACATTCTTTGAGAAGTTTAAAATAGTTTAAAATTAGCATGTATGTCAAAATCTAGCTCTTCCAACCTAAGATCGTCTTATGGCGAGTCTTGTGGAGGTAAGTGGGGGCACTTTGATTTTATCCTATCGGTACTAATTAAATTGATTAATTGAGTATCGAAAGGAAGTTTGAGGTTTGAGTTATTATGAATTTCAAACCTTAACAAATATAACTTATGCTAAGTCTCTTTGAATGAAATCGGGTTATTAGTTCAATATGTTGAACTTATGATAGAACTTCCTAAAATTGGCTAAGTTAGTTGTTGGACAACTAAAGGTTATGATATGCATGTATGACTATGTTCACATTATTTGAATGTGAGTATGTGTGTGAGTTGTGTGTTGCTTGTGTGTTTTATTCCATTCCTAGCATGTTTATGTGATTTATGTATAATGTGTTATGCATATATAAACTGTAGTCTGAATGGAATGGGGATTTGATATGGCCTAGTATTTATTCGAAATACAGTCTGCAACCTGGAGATAATGCCGATGAGCTAGAACGTAGTGCATATGATGTACACGTGGATGATGCATTGGATGTCCAATGTCTTATGCTAGCCAACATGGAACCAAATCTTCAGATTCAGTTCGAAAATGTGGCAGCATATGACATGTACTGCAGACTGGAAGAGATGTTCCAGAAGCGGGCAAGAAATGAGCGGTACGAAGCTGTTTGTGCCCTAATGGATTGCAAACTATCCAATGGTCAACAGGCCAGTCCTCATGTTCTCAAGATGATTGGGATCATCGAGAGACTTGAGTCTTTGGGAACTCAGTTTTCCAAGGATTTGGCTGTTGACATAATCCTCCGTTCCCTTCTTGACAAATTTGGTAACTTTGTCATGAACTTCAACATGCATGACTTCGATAAATCGTTATCGGAGTTGCATAACATGATCAGCACGGCTGATACTGCGTTGAAGTGTGGGAAGAGCTCTACCCCTACTCCCTCTGTTCTGATGATTCAGAACAAGAAGGCCTTTAAGAAAGGCAAGGGGAAATGGAAGGGAAAGGCCAAGACTGGATCTATCAAAACAGTCAAGGCCCAGACTTCCAAAACTCCGGCTAAAAGTCCTAAGGGGACTGACCAGTGTCATTATTATAATACACCTGGTCACTGGAAGAGGAACTGCAAGAAGTACCTCGAAGACAAGAAGAGTGGGACTCTTCCGGCAAGTATATTCGTTATTGAAGCTTTTATCACCTCTAATAACTCTACTTGGGTACTTGACTCAGGATGTGGTTCTCATATTTGGAGAAATATGCAGGTACTGCAGGACAGTAGAGCTCTTCGGAAGGGAGAGGTGGACTTGCGGGTGGGCAATGGAGCAAAGGTTGCTGCAGTTGCCGTGGGCAAGATAGATTTAAAACTACCATCCGGGATGGTCTTAGTTTTAAATAATGTATATTGTATTCCCGCTATTTCTAGAAATATTATTTCCAAATCTGTTTTGAACAATGATGGTTTTACCATCCTTATGGAAAGAAATATGTGTTCTATTAATCGTGATGGTTTACTTTATGCAAAAGCTTCAAACCAAAATGGCCTTTTCATACTAGATGAGGATCATGAGGTATATAACGTAAATATTAAAAGGAACAAGCCTAACGACTTGAATCCTACCTACCTATGGCATTGCAGACTTGGTCATATAAATGAAAATCGCATCAAGAAACTCCACGAAAGTGGAATTATTGAGTCACTTAATTTTGAATCATATGACCAATGCGAATCATGCCTTTTAGGCAAGATGACCAAATCACTTTTCACTGGAACGAGTGAAAGGGCAAGTGATTTATTGGGGATAATACATACCGATGTATGTGGTCCAATGAACACTCCTGCAAGAGGTGGTTTTCCCTACTTCATTACCTTCACGGATGACCTTAGCCGTTATGGCTATGTCTATCTAATGAAGCACAAGAGTGAAGCCTTTGAGAAGTTCAAAGAATTCCAAAATGAAGTAGAGAATCAACTCGGCAAGACTATTAAGACTCTTCGATCCGATCGAGGAGGCGAATATATGAGCCACGAGTTTGACGCTCATCTTAGAGATTGTGGAATTGTTTCACAACTCACACCGGCCGGAACGCCACAACATAATGGTGTGTCCGAAAGGAGGAATCGCACTCTGTTAGACAGTTTGCGATCCATGATGAGTCGAACCGACCTACATGTCAGCTTCTGGGGTTACGCGTTGCAAACTGCCGCACTTACCTTAAATAATTGTCCAACCAAGTTAGCTGAGAAAGTACCATATGAGATGTGGTTTGGGAAACGTCCCAAGATTAGCTTTCTCAGGGTTTGGGGTTGCTTCGCCTACGTCAAGAAATTGAACGTAGATAAGCTAGGCCCAAAGGCTGACTTGTGCCATTTCATTGGTTATCCAAAGGAAACCAAAGGGTATTATTTCTACCTTAAGCCAGAAAATAAGATTTTCGTGGCTAGGACAGCGCATTTCCTTGAGAAAGAGTTCTTATCAGGAAATGTCAGAGATACGGTACAACTTGAAGAAGTTCAAGATGATGAGCCAAATGAGTTAATGAACTCATTCGACACGTTTAATGAGCAAGTTGAGTTATCGAACTCAAGAAACTCATTGAATAGGAGAGTTGGGTTATTGAACTCAAGGGTCTCATCAAATGAGCAAGTCGAGTTAACGAACTCGGCAGGCTCACTTCAGGAAGTAGATCCTCCATTCATGGTGGATCCTATCTTGGACCCTAGATCCACGGTAGATGAAACTCCTGAAGAAGTACCGACCCTTAGGAAATCCAATAGGACTCGTCATGTTCCCGATAGATGGTATGGGGAATCCTTCTTGATTGAAGACGACGAGCCTTATACTTATGGAGCCGCAATGAAAGGGCCAGATAGCGAGTCATGGCTTGAAGCCATGAAATCCGAGATAGACTCTATGTACCAGAATGATGTATGAACATTGGTTCACTTACCCGAAGGTGCTAGACCTATCGAGTGTAAGTGGGTCTTTAAGAAAAAGCTTGATAAAGATGGAAATGTCCATGTTTACAAGGCTAGACTAGTGGCGAAGGGTTTCAAACAAATTCATGGTATTGACTATGATGAAACCTACTCACCGGTAGTCATGTTCAAGTATATTCGGATCCTCTTAGCCATTGCCGCATATTATGACTATGAGATATGGCAAATGGATGTAAAGACCGCTTTCCTTAATGGAAACCTTGAGGAGGATGTGTACATGACACAACCTCCAGGCTTTACATGTCCGAAAGGACCTAAGAAGGTATGTAAGCTTCAGAGATCCATTTATGGACTCAAGCAAGCTTCTCGCAGTTGGAACCTCCGATTCGATGAAGCAATTAAAGAATTTGGCTTCATTCAGAATGAGGAGGATGCTTGTGTATACAAGAAGGTAAGTGGGAGCCACATTGCATTTATAGTCCTGTATGTAGATGACATACTGATCATTGGAAACAACAAACCGCTCCTTGAGTCAGTCAAGAGATGGTTGTATAAGTGTTTCTCAATGAAGGACTTAGGAGAGGCGCAGTATATCCTTGGAATCAAGATATATCGAGATCGAGCCAATAGGTTGATTGGCCTGAGACAAGACACTTATATTGATAAGGTTCTGAGACGATTCGATATGATCGATTCCAAAAAGGGAATACTGCCTATGACAACTGGCACTATTCTCGGCAAAAGCCCCACCACTGACGTCGAGAAGGAGAACATGAGTAGAGTCCCGTATGCTTCAGCCATAGGATCTATCATCTATGCCATGTTGTGCACTAGACCAGACGTATCGTACGCTCTGAGTCTGACCAGCCGATATCAAGCGAATCCAGGCAACAACCATTGGACCGCTGTGAAATCTATCCTTAAGTACTTGAGAAGGACTAAGGATATGTTTCTGGTATATGGCGGAGATGAGGAGTTGATTGCAAAAGGTTTCACCGATGCCAGTTTCCAAACCGATCGAGACGATTTTCGTTCTCAGACCGGGTTTGTATTCTGCCTGAACGGTGGAGCCATCTGTTGGAAGAGTTCCAAGCAGGACACAGTTGCAGATTCTACTACGGAGGCCGAGTACATTGCAGCTTCTGAAGCAGCCAAGGAGGCATGTTGGCTTAAGAAGTTTATGACTGAGCTTGGGGTAGTTCCTAGCGCTGATGGTCCAATTGAGTTGTTATGTGATAACACTGGAGCCATAGCACAGGCTAAGGAACCCAGGGCTCATCATAAGTCCAAGCATGTCCTTAGGAAGTATCACCTCGTCCGAGAAATGTTCCAGAGAGGTGACATCAAGGTATCCAAAGTGGATACAGACGACAACGCAGCTGATCCCTTGACTAAACCGTTACCTCAGACTAAACATGAGTTCCATACTTCAGCTATTGGACTTAGGCTTAGGTCCGAGTGGTCTTAGTCTTAGTGGGAGCTTTATTTCAGTTTATTTGTTTTGTATGTATGAAGTATACTTTTGTAAAACTCTTGTTGTTGAATAAAAGTATTACTTCTTGTTTATTGATTGACTATTCTTTTATAGCACTTGAATAAACAATTGTGTATTTAATCATAGTTGTATGATAAATATTTTAGTTCCCATGTAATCACGAGTTCTTGAAAAGGAGCCAATAAGTGTATTATCTAAGGAACCCTTTCTTCAAGACAAGAACTATGGTGATTACATTGTCCCTAGTGGTGTGTCCCGGCGTTTTGGGAACGGACACAACCAAACTAGTGTGTAATGATTCGTTTGACTTTGTTTCTTAAGTCAAAAGGATGGTCCAAATCATTACATGGGTTCATTGTCAAGAGAGTCTTGACATGGTACTGGACAGTGACCGTTGTGAAATTATAGAAGAGATCTTGTGTCCTATGTTTCACACGATCCATATGATAGAGGTTCTGAGACCTACATGCATATCATTCTCATGCTACGTGAGCATGAGGCTTTGACTACTTACGGACCCATCCGTTACTGGTGGTAATGGGGTATGTTGGGTCTTATGTGAATGTAGTGGTGAGATGATCGGTGATGCATTGGTAGGGTCTTTGTCCACCCTGGCATACAGGGAAGGTTTTTCCTGGCCACTCGGAGAGTGAGTCTGACTAATGAATTCACCCGTTATGAACGGGAGTGAGACTATCTCGTGTTCCGAGAAATTATGTCATAGGAGTTGGCGACACGCTTTCTTGCTTTAGCCTATGACAAAAACCGAGGACAAAGGGAATCATGTGACAAGGATGCAAATGTACATCCAAGACATTGGTAATAGTCCAAGGGCAAGTGGGAGTGTTGGAAATTGATGTGTCAATTTCCTCAATTAGTGCCCGTGAACTATATCATCTATATGTACGGTTCAACTACCGATAGTTATCTGAACTATCAGTAGTCTCACCCGAGATAATGCCGGGGGTCATCGAATGGCAGACTAGGCTCTCACGATGATCTTCGGGATTCGAGTATACGGTCTTATACGTTGAATCCCGATGCTTTCGTTACTCGGGCTATGAGGTCACACACATAACAATTACCGAAGATACTTTCGAGTAGTGACCCGAAAGTGAATAAGGGATTTGATCCATATTGAGGAATTTCGGTTCGATCGAGATCGTGTCCCGACCGAACCGATGGTGCGCCCGGAATTAGTTCCGGACGCACTATTTAGGGTTTATGTATATATACATATATGTGAGATATATATTTATATATTATCATTTATTGAAATGATTTAATTAATTAATGAATTAATTAAACAAGATATGATTTAATTAATTAATTAAGATTAATTAACTAATCTCATCATTATGAGTAGTTGACATCTTGGTGGCTACTTTATGCCTTGGAAAGGCTTTGTATCCCTTGGGAAGAACTCTTGTAAGAGCATCTTCCATGGACCAAGAGGCATTAACCATATGGATGGTTAATGTGTTTGTTTAGTGTGCAATATGTTTCATCATCCATTCTATATCATAAGATGATATTGAATGTGAAGGAATCAATCTAAGTCTTGCATATCTCTTGCTAGAGAATACAAGAACACAAACAAGCACACTTCATCTTCAACCTCAACCCTCTAGCAAAACTCTAAGTGTAGAGTGTAGAACTAGTTCTACAATTTTGCTATAGTAGTAAAGACTACATACTCCTGAATAACACACACTAGTCCAAGTGTGTCTTATTGCTATCTAAGGTATTGGTGTGGACTATTTCATAGTAGTTTCATATCACCTTGGTGATAGACATTTCTCCAAGAGAAAGCAAAGGAGCAAGGTGTGGGGATAAGCGCTTAAAGATTGACATAGCTTCCGCTCACGCTTCAAAGGTATAACTTTGTAGCACCACTCTTTTATATGTTTTTTGTAGCATATTCACACTACCTTTAAACATATACTTCTATGAGCTAGTTTCATTGTGTAAGTTCTAACGATCAATGAATTAGGGTTGTATGACATATGAACTATTGTATTTCATTGTGTCTTGCAACCCCATGATAATCTACATTTTGCTCATCTGTCCATGTGAGTAGCAGGATTTCTCCTTCTCCAACAACCTTAGCCTCTTCGTGTTGGGCGTCGACTGATATGACTTGCAGCAGAATGGGCCTTGTTGGACTAGTGCTCACATTTTCCCTTTCATTCATTGTGGAAAAAGATGGTTGAGACATCCCGATTATTAGTTGAAGAAAGAAGAGTCGTTTTAGTTTCTTGAGAAGGCGGGAGTGAATAATGTTGAGGCTTGATGAAGAATTGTAAACGATGCACATCCTTTTTGCTTTAGTATAGGGGTCTTCCACGTGTAATATTCCCATAAATATCTGACCCACTTCTTTCTTTTATTTACAACTGCCAATTTTAATGACCACGGACCAGCGTGCCTTTTCCTCCAATTGTTATAATATTCGAGCATCTTGATGTTACAACATTTTAGTCGTTGCTAATCTTCAATAATACACAAGCCAAGAGATGTTCTTAGGAACTCAAACTTCTTTACATCTAATCCTTTGGTGAAAATATCTGCCAGTTGTTTATTTGTAGGCACATGTTCCAAAGTGATTACTTTGTCCTCCACTAGTTCCCTGATGAAATGATGTCTTATATCAATATGTTTGGTACGATTGTGTTGTACTGGATTCCTGGATATGTTAATTGCACTCATGTTGTCACAGTACAATGTCAAAATAGTTTGTTTGACACCATATTCTTCTAGCATTTGCTTCATCCACAAGAGTTGAGTGCACCCACTTCCAGCAGCTATATATTCAGCTTCATCAGTTGAGAGTGACACAAAATTTTGTGTTTTGCTGAACCACGAGACCAAATTGTTCCCAAGAAATAAACAGCCCCCAGAAGTGCTTTTCCTATCTTCGGCATTTTCAGCCCAGTCGGCATCATAGTACCCAACTAGACTTGCTCTAATATCTTTTGTATAGTATAGACCATGGTTGCTCGTCCCACTGACATATTTGATGATTCTTTTGACCAAACTTAAGTGACTCTCCATTGGATTAGCTTGATATCTAGCACAAACTCCAACAGACTTCCAATCATGCTTCTATATAAGCGAGGATCAACTTCTTTACCTTTCTCATCTTTGGTGACTTTGACGTGAGCAGCCATTGGAGACCTCTTTTCTTTGGTGTTCTCAAGACCAAACTTCTTGACAATGTTCTTTACCCTCAGATTGTTGAAGGATTTGGAATCCCGGAAAGTACTTAAGTTCTCCAATAATGCTCATTTCAAACTCAACTTTCATTTGTTTGGCAAATTATTGTACGAATTTGTCGCTGACTCCTCCAAATACTATATCATCAACCTATATTTGGGCCACCATGAATTTCCTTTTTTCTTTACTGATGAATAGTGTATTATCAGCACCTCCTCTGATGTATCCTTGTTTACTAAGATACTCAGCTAATCGTTCATACCAAGCTCTAGGAGCTTGTTTCAACCCATAGAGTGCCTTCTTTAACTTGTACACATGTCCTGGATTGACTGGACACTCGAACCCCTTTGGTTGTTCTACATCAACTTCCTCCTGAAGAACTCTATTCAGAAATGTTGTCTTGACATCCATTTGGTACAACTTGAATTTTAGATGACACGCTATAGCAAGGAGTAGTCTGACTGCCTCCAACCTGGCTACGGAGGCAAAGGTTTCTTCATAGTCTAGGCCTTCAATTTGAGTATAACCTTGAGCCACCAGTCTGGCCTTGTTGGGAATCACATTGCCAGATTCGTCAGTCTTATTTTTATAATCCATTTGGTTCCAATGACATTTCGATTTGTTGGTCTTGGAACTAATTTTTAAATCTTATGTCGTTCGAATTGGGCTAACTCCTCCTGCATAGCATTGATTCAATATTCGTCCAGAAGAGTAGTCTTGATGTTTTGGGGCTCACTTTTAGAGATGAAACATGTTTCACCTAACATTTCTACAAGTTTGCGATAATCAACTTTATCCCTTTTTCTCGTGTTCATACCATCCTCTATTCTACCAATGATAGAGTCCTTGGGATAATTTTTTTGAATATGGGATGATGGTTCTACTTCAGATGGTGGATCTAGTTCAGGATTTGATGTGTGATGACTATTGTTCCTATGAGCCTATCTTTGGTAGTCTCATTTTCGGTCATAGTTGGTATGCAATCAGCAGAATCCCAGAGTGTTATTCCAGGTTCTTCATCCAAGACTTTAACATTGATGGATTCCATTATAGTGTTTGTCCGCTTGTTGAATACCCTTAGAGCTCTGCTATTCTTGGAATATCCCACGAAGATCCCTTCATCACCCTTAATATCAAATTTTTGCCTAGGATTGCGATCTGCAAGGATGTAACACTTGCTTCCAAACACATGAAAATATTGGACATTCGGCTTTCCCCCCCCCCTCCATATTTCATACAGTGTTTGGGTGGAGCCTGGTCTGAAAGTGACCCGATTATGGATATGACATGCCGTATTGAGAGCTTCAGCCCAAAACTTGAGAGGAATGTGCTTAGCATGTATCATAACACGTGCCATCTCTTGTAGAGTTCTGTTCTTCCTTTCAACAACTCCATTTTGTTGAGGAGTAACTGGAGTAGAGAACTCATGCTTGATGCCCTGGGCTGTACAAAATTCATAGAACTTTGTATTTTCAAATTCCTTTCCATGATCACTTCGTATGCTTATCAACTTGAGTTCCTTCTCGTTTTGAATTTGGGTCACCAGTTTGTAGAATACTTCGAAACACTTTGATTTCTCCTGTATAAATTCTACCCATGTGTACCTGGAGTAATCATCAACAAGGACATATGCATACCTTTTTCCTCAAAGACTCTCAACTTGCATAGGTCCCATGAGATCCATGTGTATCAGTTCCAAGATGCGACTGGATACGATTTGTTGGATTCCACGATGTGGTGTTTTCATTTGTTTGCCAGCTACGCAGTCTCCGCATTGAGTCTCATGAATAGCCAGTTTAGGGAGTCCCTTTACCACTCCTTTGTGCATCAACTGTTGTAGATTCCTATAGTGAGTGTGACCTAACTTCTAATGCCAGACTTGTGCTTCATTGTTAGTCTGACAACTTAAGGCACGATAAGGAGTCCATAGGTAGCAATTATCCATAGATCGTGTTCCCTTCATTAAGAGTTGATTGTTTTGATTGAGCACCTGACATTCTTCCTTTGAGAATTGCACATCCATTCCTTCATCATAGAGTTGACTGATGCTAATCAGGTTTGCAGTGAGCCCTTCTACCAGTAAGACATTTTCCAGGTTAGGTTAACCAGGGACATTCAACCGTCCTTTTTCCATAATTGTCTCTTTTGCTCGTCCACCAAAGGTGACATGTGCTGTTTTCACAGTCTTTATTTGGGATAGGTATGCTTGATTTCCAATCATGTGACGTGAACATCCACTGTCGAAGGACCACCCTTCATATGATGTTGCTTTGAAAGATGTTAAAACAACATAACTCACTGTCGGGGTCTTAGGTACCCATACTTGTTTGGTGATGTACTTGTTTCTCCATTTACCATACAATTTATAATGTGTTATGTGACCTTTCTTTCCACAGTTATAACATCTCCACTGATACTTACCAGATTTGTTCCGAACCTGTGGTTCAGATGGGATATACATGCCAATCCCACTGTTATCTTTTGGTGAACTCCCCACCTCTAGAACTTCTTCTAGCATGTTAGTGCCATTGTTCATCATTTTGATGCCTTTCTCCAAAGTTTGAAGCTTTGTTTCAATTTCTGCAACCTTTTCTAACACTCTATTTTCAGTAATGAGTTCTTGATTTTTGGCAAAACATTGCTCCATTTCTTCCTTTATTTGGGAGTAAGCTTCAGTGAGACTGTTCCAGGTATGACAGAGTTTTTCATAGTCATCAGCCAGTTCTTCCTTAGTGATTTTTCCTTCATCCTCACTGTGGTTACCTCCATTATTTGTTGCAGTAGTGGTTTCAATAGTAATGAAAGCAATTCCACCCTCATCCTCATCTTTAGAGTCATCTGATAATGTGCTGCTGTAATTCTTAGATTTTCTTTTCTTGTAGGTGGGGCATTCTGCTTGAATATGTCCAAAACCCTCACATTCTCTGCATTGTGTTCCTTTTCCTTTATTGCGAGTGGTTGTGCTTCCTCCTTGGTGGAATCTGTCTTCTCCAGATTTGCTGAAGTTGTCATACCTTTTGTCTTTAACTCCTGAGTCCTCACTCTCAGTGGCAGGTTTCTTGTTAAGCCTCCTCAATGTTTTGTTAAAGTTCTTAGCCAAAAGACCCAGAGTTTCAATAACTCTGTGTTCTTATCATGATTGCACTCAGTTTCTATAGCTAGACTCTTCTTGGATCCTTCTTCACTTTCCTGATTGAATTCTTTTTCAAAAGTTCCCAAATTTCCAATCAGTACATCAAACCGATAAGTGGTAAGATCTTGGGCATCTGTGATGGCTATGGCCTTAGCTACAAATCTGGGATTTAGGGTTCGCAAGATCTTTCTGACCACATTTTCATTGCTCATGAGTTCACCCAAGGTAGCACACTCTGTGACAACTTCCTGAATTCTGAATCCATAATCTTTTAGAAATTCATCATCCTTCATCCTCATGCTTTCCCAAGTGGTGGTCAATTGTTGAATGCGCGCGATCTTGACTTGTGTGGTGCCTTCGTAAGTGTTTTGCCAAATCGTCCAAGCATTTTTTGCTACTGTCTCCAGCATGTAACGCCCCACCACGGGTCTTTCCAGCACGTTTTGTCATCACTCACGTGTTCCGCGGGACACTTCCCAGTGGGTCACCCATCCCGGAATTACCCCAAGTCAAGCACGCTTAACTTTAGAGTTCTTATGAGTTGGGCTACCTCAAGATGATAACCCAGTTCAGTGTCAGAAACCCGGATGGGTTCAGGGAAAGGATCCCCAACAAAGACAAGGATAATTAGACTCCCTAAAAGAACCATATGCATCAGGAGTAAAATGTAAATGAAGTAGTTTGTGTGATTTGGACACATTGAAGTACTTTATTAGTGATTTGCGTGATTTGGACACATTGAAATAGTTTATTTAATTATTATGTGATATTGGAACATTGGTGCAACTTTACTTAACTGTTTGTGTGATATGGGCACATTGAGGCAGTTTTAAATAATTCTTTGTCTGATACGGGCACATTGATTCAATTTATATAATTGTTTGTGTTACACATGGACACATTGATGCAATTTTATTTAATTATAGTGTAATGTAGGCACATTAATGCTATTTTATATCATTGTTTATGTGATATGACACAATGATACAATTTGAGGGGGGGGGGGGGGTCCTTTTGACTTGTTTGTCGAATGCCCATCGAACTTTAAAGTTGGGTCAGTGATGGTGTTTAGAGTAGAGGAACAGAGAATGCATAATACACTATTGAAAGCTGACCAAGTGAAAGTTTGTATTATTAATATTGAACCTGGTTGTGATGACATCCGTTTGTCGTGTTGTTATGTTGAGGGAGACATCTACACCATTAAATATGTAATGGGGACTTATGTTGCATGGCCTATTAAATTGGTTTTCTTGCAGAAAAATGTAAGTAAATATATAAAATAATAATTCTAACTTCACCATATGTTACTTCTGAACTACAAATTAATAATGAAATTAAATTTTAGGCTACCGTTTTGTATGTTAGTAAGGAGAAATCACTTGCTTAGTCTGTAACAAAGCTTATTTCAAGGAAAGTTACTTATTATCCTTGAGAGGAGGACATCGATGCTCCTACGACTTTCTTCTTTGTGAGTCATATGATGAAAACAGTAAAAGAGTTGGATCTTTACATTTGTGATATTTGAGCCATTTTGGGGTGCAGCATTCGAAGATCATATTAGTTTTGATTGTGTGCGAGAGGTCGTAAGACGTGAGTGGTTAGGCGCTTCTACTATATATGTCTTCACATAAGGTCATATCAATATAGTTTTCGTGTTTGTATTTGTGTATTTAAAGTTTAAAGCATACAATTAGTCATTAATAATTTTTATATTCTTAAAGTATTTGTGTGATGTATACTTCAATGGAGTACTCTACTTCAATGATGTAAAGCCGTCTAAGTACTTGAGGATCTAAAGCATACTCATATAATGAATGTCCTACAAAGTCATGAAGATCAAGATCATCTTATCATGATACCATATCATTTAAAGTTAGTATATACTACTATAAGTTCATTTAGAATTAGTATATACTACTATAAGTTTTTCAGAAGTGTATTGTTTATGATGTTTTGAATATGAATTTATATCCTTGAGATAATATAGGCATCATGGGGTGTTGAATTGCATCAACACCAAGATAAAGTGCATATATTACTGAATTTATATGGTTTATTTTTAACTAATGTCATGACTTCATATCAATGCACCACGAAGCGTAGTGTACCAAGCAAAGAAAATGCTAAACCAACGTACTTGGGTTAGGAAAGAGGTTGTATATCTAGTTTGATCTTTCTGGTTACAACCATTTCAATACTATTACCGTAAATTATAACATTGGTTATAATCAATTTATGTAGTGCCCGCAACATGAGCCGGTTAGAGGTTTTTGTGGATTCTTTGTATGTTTGTTTAGCGAAGACATCTTAGATTCCGGCGCTACAAATCTTACTTAAGGTGTAAGTATTTTATATAATCTTGACATTTGATAGAAGTGGAATTAATATCGTTATATGTATGTAACTAATAATTTTATTATTTCCAATATCCTCAAAACCAGCGATGCGGACATTTTGCGGATCACATGATTGCTTACATTCAGCATCAATGGTGTGACTATCTATATAACAACTTCGTCAAATATGTTATTTCATGAGTTTCCTTACTAATGAGTTGTTAGGATGTGTTGTAGCTATTTTTTATATTATAGATGTATTGATGTTCAGATATTTGATTCGATGGATGTTGGAATATGTGTTTATTTATAATTTGACTTCATTATCTTAATATGTACGTAACTCTGAATATATAAATTTGATTATCATTTTGAATTTGATTTGAATGTTTAATTAATATTTTATTATACATTCACGTATATGAAAGAAAGGTAAAACTTAAGAGTGCGCTTTAGGAGACGCCCTATAAGCCGAACTTTAGAGGGAGCCTCACGGAAGCGCCCTCTACTTAGACGGCGCTTCTTGAAAGGGCGTTGAAATATGCTTTCTAAGCTAAAATTAAAGCGCCTTTTAGGTACGTCTTTTTTTTATTGATTTTTTTGCTATTAGATATTTAGATTTGGAGTTCGAAGTTTCAATTTTGGGTTGGAGTTATTCAATTTAAAGTTTCAATTTTTTTTTTGTTGCGATTAGATTTTTTATTAGGTAAGATATTTGAAAGTGAAAAGTATTTGTGATGCACTTACGAGCGCAAAATGAGGCATATTATTTGTCCAATTTATTCATATATTTTTTTTAGTAATTTTAATTTTTTTTTGGATTACAAATATATCTTCGTTGTTATAATAGGCAGATGAAAGGTTGCACCAGTCGAAAGGTAATGTTTGTTCTAACCTTGAATATAGATTGAGAAACATAAGATTTATGGAGTTAATCGACTAACCTAGTGGAAAAGACTCATGCTAGTGACCAGAAGGTCCTGGGTTCGAAACTCACCTCATCGCTAATTTTACAAAAAAAAAACGATTCATTAAGAACCCGACTCAAACCTTGGCAAATGTAGTAATGTACGCTTACATAAGACAAACAACTGCAATCTTCTCATGAGTCATGATTACTTTTTTCAATTGGTAATAATGTTAGATTATTGGGCCAATGGCTTCATTGATCACTTACGTTTGTTTAAAAATATTAGTCGATCATCCTAGTATGATTTTGTATAATTTCGATCACCCATGATGGATATTATGTATACTTTTGGTCACTCATGCGTTTTTTTTTGTACAACTCTTGATTTTCAAAATTTATAACATTTTTGTAAGGGGCGTTTTAGTCATTCTTCTATAATTATTTAACTTCCATCAACAAACTTTCATTAATTTCCATGACAAAATTACTGAGAATGACTAAAATACCCTTTATCAAGACTTCTTATTTCTCATTTTGTATGTCGTCATTCACCATGTCACCATGTGAATGTTTTATAGATTTATTTGTGTATTTTCTCATGTTGTCATCTATGTGGTTTTGCAGGTTGTTACCCCTCTAGGACCTTTAAGTCAATATTTAAGTTTTTCATAATTATTTAGAATATAAGTTTTTTGCCGTTTGATCTATGTTCTTGTCACAAACATTCTTCAACCATCAAGGAATGTCTTAATTAAATGTCCCTATGATCTATGCTCATATCAACGAGCCTTGTGCACGTCAATCCGAGTGAAACGAGCGTCCCTTGACAAGTTTCTATTTGAGGAGAATTTACGTTTCACGTCTGTACGTTTATTATTTCTCTAAATATGTAATTTATGCATTAAGAATACTCATAATAAAAAAATCTTAGTAGAATCGCAACCGCCCCGGTGAATAATTGCATATATAAGTTCGATGAATAATTTAAGATGCTACTCGGACTGCTCGAATTTTAGTAAATTTCAAGATTTTCTACAACGTCACTCTCAAATATTCTGATTCGTTTTTCACCACTTCAAATCATTTTTCAAAGAATGAGCACGTATAGTTAGAGAAATAATAAGATGTGTTCAAGTTTAGATTTTGAACAAAAGAAAAATGATCTCAATGATGTCAATATTGAGTGAGTAATTACTGATCAGTAAGTTTTTGTTACATTTAATTAATATTATTATATATTATCTAAGTTAAATATATATTGGTTTAATTTATCTTTATCAATTGTTTACATGTTGTAGATCGAAAACATGATACACCATAATAATGTTGCAATATTTTTTAGTTTTTGATAGTTAATCTGCGGATTTTAAATTTTTGAATGATTTACTAATGGTCTTATACGATTCTACAATTATTATGGTTTTTGTTATTGTAATTTCTGAGTTATTTTATATATAATTTTAATTGTTAAAATTGATGACGTCTGACCTGAACAACCCGTCCAACCCGACCAGAAAATCGGAGAACCCGAAGCAGCGGGTCGAATAATTTTTGGGTTGGATTTGGGTCAAAATTTTAAAACCCGACAAATATTGGGTTGAGTTTGGGTTTAGCCAAAAGCCGCCCAACCCATGCTTACCTTTATATGCATTGCTTCCTTAGACTATGCATGCTTTCACTTCAATGTACCATAAAGATCGAAAATTCGTTTCAAGATATAGTTTCGGATAATAAAAATACAGAAACGTTTTGGCAAAACTATAAGAAACATTGTGAAAACACTGTAAAATTACGGAAATATATGAAAACAAATATTTAATACTATTAATATATATCACATGGATTTATTTATATAAATCGAGTATCTTTAATTCAAATATGTAGGAAATATTCTGAGACAAAATATCATTTATTGTTTAAATTCAAACAATAGTCGTTCTTTTTGTTTAATAATCTTGATCAATGTCGACTGTCATGATCTTCATCTTGCGTATCGTGATCAAAGTATTGTTTTAGTAAATTGCAGTTGATAAGACTTATTAATTGAATTTGAATGAAATAATTTCAAAAATTTTGGGCGACAAGCGCAAGCAATGACTAAAAATAGAATGTTTCCACGAAACCATCATTTTTCGAAATCCACTTGTGTTTCATTTCGGTAATTTGAAAAAGGAAAAAAATTCGACGGTTTCGATCGTTTCGTATCGAATGACAAAGAGATATAGATTGGGTCTCCATCAAAAACATCAAAAGACAATTACACTTATTCGCAGAGAAAAAGGAAAAAAATGGAATGTTTCGAGCAAACCATCAGTTTTCATCACCCCTTCCAAAAATGAAAAAGTTGTTGCGCTAAGAGAAAAGAACACTCGCATAAAGCTTAAAACGAAATTGTCTGACTTAGCGGTCATATGCATAAGAATAGATTGAAGGCCATATTTAGGGAGATCGACGAGAGACCAATTTCTTCTTCTTATCAGAAGACAATTTCACTTTATTCGTATCATTAATCTTCAGCTTCTGTTGTTATGCGACTCCGGTTAGTCTAAAAACAAATACAAAATTCAATTGGCAGTGAAACTGCAATTAATTGTTTACTCTAAACTAAAAACTTCATATTAAACGAAGAAATACGTGAAAACTCATTATTGGAGTTTCACCTACAAAAACATCAACCGGTACCACAAAAGGGTAGTTAACGAATTTAAGGGACTACGCAAAGGAGGAGAAAAATCGACAATTAATGTCTTTATTCCAAGACATTAAACCAAAACCGTCTTCCACTCCCCTTGTGCTCCTATCATCCTCAAGACCACGAAAATCTCTATGGGGAGGAGTAGCAATGCTTTCACACATAATCTCCAACATAGCTTTACAGGTACATTTTCTAGCACAAGTTTCGTACACGACAGCTTCGTAGTCTCTCCCATAAGCTAGGAGTAGTGTTGCAAACCACACTGTGATTAATAGGAAACGTCCACCGGAGTGTAGTTCTTGATCAAAAAACCTTCCACCAGAAAGGTCCAACATCTAATATATACACACGCGAGAACTCCGACACAGTGCAGTTGAGCCCTATGTGAGACCAAAAACTGAACAATGATTAGATTAGAATGATACAGAATACAGTGTCATAATATGACCAGAAAACAAGATCCGACTATATCAAATCTTTTATAGAAACATCCGTTCCCCTTTATAGTTGATGTTCAAGATATAATATTATGTCGAGAAAATGGCAAAACTAACACCTTTTGAACCCTGTTTTAAATTTGGAGCACTATCCACTTTTTTTTGCAAAAACATAGCACACCCTTCCTTGCAATTGACTATTTTGCCCTTACTACTAAAAATTAAATATCTTTCCCCTCCATCATATTATTCCCGCCTTAACAACCCCCCCCCCCCAAATAATTCCACACGTTTCACCTCCCTCCCCCCCCCCCCAAATAATTCCACACGTTTCATCTCCCTCCCCCCCCCCCCAAATAATTCGTTCCTAGCATTTTATCCTAGTCCTCAAGCTTTCTAATATACAAGAGAGCACGCCTCAAATTTCTTTACTTCTGTTACTGTATGATCTGATGGGGATTTAATTTGTGCTGAAGAGTGTCCTCATTGAGCCCACAAGTGGAAATACCAGGATTGGTTTGGCATTTATGGATGCAGCAAATTCACCATGTTATCTCACATAATAACTGCAGATTCCCTATGGAACTACTGGACCTGAGATTTGGAAAGGAACAAATGATAAAGTTGACGCATTTATATCTGAAATTGGCACTGGTGAAACAATTTCAGGCGTGGGCACTTGTAACTCGGGTCCTTTAAAAACTGTCAAATAATCCTTAATAATATGGTCCTTTAAAAGTTTCAATGGGGGAGGGGGGATTTCGGGTTTTGGGACTTCAATGTGAAGCTCGGGATTTTCAATTGGGGCGGTTTTGAGTTTTCGGACTTCAAATGGAGGTCAAGATGGATGGAGATGGAGGAATAGTCATGAAAACATGCATCATAAGTAGTAACTCACCTCATCATAGTTGAGTCATTTTGATGAAGCTATTCTGTAGTTAAGGACAAGATCATCAGCCTTTTTCCAGATATATGCGCGTACGGTGGCTAGACTCATATCAGGGGATAAGAGCTGAAGAGGGTCAAAGGACATTAATCACCCACCAATATAAAATTGTGCTGCATTCATAGCAATATAAAATTGTGCTGCATTCATAGCCAACAATATACTCCCTCCGTCTTTTTAACGTATATCTACTTTATTAAGGATATGAAAAAAATATTACTCTTCAACCCCCATTTATCGGAGTTAATAACAAGTTGATCTCAAAGCCAGTGTCTTGAAAGTTGGGAAGTCAATAAAAGCCTACTACTTTTATTAAGGATAAAATAGGAAATATAGCGAAAAAGCACATTGAAAATGGTAAACACTATTATAAAAAAACACAAGAATTCCAGTCTAAACAATATGTAAAAAAAAACCGGAGGGAGTATGTTACTACAAACTCAAAGAACATGAATTGTATACTTGCCTGATTATTGCAATAGATTTCTATTGAAGGCTTTAGCTTCTGCCACTGTTTTAACCCAGACCCCAATGAACCATCAGTTGCAGCTGAGTGTACCAAGTGACATCCAGTAACTCCAGTGGAAAAGGCTCCACCTGGACTTAGATTATCCAATGGCTTGTCAAGTACCATCTTTTCCACCACATAATTCACAACCTGTAATATTATGTTAACTGCCAAATGAGAGTCCCAGAACAAGTACATATCACCAGTGACGATGAAAATTTACTAAAATGCGTTCAATAAGATAAACAAGGAAATTGAAAGCGGAGTTCCTCATAAGAGAGATGAAAGCATCACAATTTTCAAAAAATGGAAAAGCATGGACATCATTTCGAAAAAGTACAAACTACACAGGCAGAACCAATTGCTTTGTCTGGACGTAAGCAGTACTAACTGTATATCCTTGGTAATTCTGAACTACTGAAATTATGTCGAGGCTCTCTTAAAAGAAGTAAAATAAAATTCTTGAACCGAAAAGAATGCACATCACTAGTCATTTGATGCATAGAATAATGGAGTCACTTGAAACTTTTAGAGTTCTTGTTGACACTTAATGACATGAAAAAGTATCAAGAGGAAGACTTTTCTTAAGTTGATGACATCACATAAGAGTTAAATGAAATTAAGTTTGGGAGGTACAAGGTGAGCATGTACAAATGAAATGCTTTATAAATGAGACCTTGCAGCAACTACTTTTAGTCTCCAAAGATAGACCTGGGTCAAGTCACAACTTAAAACTCGACATGAAAAACAATCATGCATATCTCCGATGTGTGTAATTTGTCATTTTATACTTACCTTCCTTGGATTTTCTTACTTTCCAAGGATGAAGACAATTATACATAATAACTGATTTATTGATATTAAATTATGATGAAGAGATCAATCTAATTCAGTTGAGATTCGTACTTTGTGTACTCTCAATATCCGAGGTGCACTTAACTTCCCCTGAGTAAGAATCTGACCAGTAAAACCTTCATATGGCTGCAGAAAGAAGCTGCATCTGCGAAACATAACTACAATATAAAAGAAAAGTATAATAACAAAAACAAAATACATGCATCACAAAAAAGGAATTAAACCAAATTACAATACTTAATTTTTTTCTGAGTTAAATATGTTCAAATTGTCCTCTTGCCCCAAAATCAGATTTCCCGTGGAACATTAATCCTGGTCATTTTACTAAAACTAAAAGGAGAATCAATTATAGAAAAAGTAGTAAATTGTAGGAGGTAGCAGGTAAACATCAGGAAAATAGCTGAAACACCCAAACAAAGATCAGCTTCAAATGAATCCAGTCAACACCAGAAGAATTATTAGCTGTCAAAAATGGTCATTCACATTCCAACATACTTATATGGGTGCGCACGGTTCGTTCGGTTCGGTTTTGGACAAAAAAAGGAACCGAACATACATCATCGATTCTACGGCCAAAGGAACCGAAATTGGTTCGGTTTTAAACGGTTCGGTTCATATCGGTTCTAGGTCGGTTCCGTTTCGGTTCTGGGCCTCATGTTTTGGACCTAAATTTGAGCCCACTTTCGGGTTTGAAACTTTAGGTCTGTTCATTCCTAGCTAATATTATTATTCATTTTGGACTCAATATAAATGTGATTAGTATTGTTTTATATTAAATGTAACTCATAATTAAGTTCCAAATATATATCGACTCTATACAAGTTTAACGAACTCCATTTAAAATTAATTTCGAAATTCGTATGCATATTCATCACACGGTACTACTTTTTAAATATATGTGTATCTATATATTATTAGCTTAAAAATATTCACTTATCTATTATTATATCATACTAACAATAAATAATGTTCAATCCTCTCGCCAATTATCCTTTCCTAAGCTTAATTTTTTCTACATAAAATTAGTCATCGGTCCGGTTCGGTTTTTATCGGTTCTCCCATAAGCCGAACCGCATCGGTTCGGTTCCCTCAAAAGCGGAACCGAAATCGGGTTCGGTTTCGATTGGTTCCGACAAAGTCGGTTCTTTTCGGTTCGGATCGGTTCAGTTCGGCTCGGTTTCGGTTTTCCTCCACACCCCTACTTATATACATGATAAAGTGATAATAAGTCACTTGTTTTAAAATTAAGGTAGAGTAATTTGATCAAGTTACTCCTACTTAACCCTAGTTAATGATTCAAATAGTTGCATTCACGCCTATTTTACTGTTGTTACTAACTTAGTGGCCCTAATGAATTATTAATGTATGATAGCTTGCCTGCCGTTGAAGCATTAAAGAGAGGTATTAAGGATAAAATGTGTAAAATTATATTTTGAAAAAGGAAAAGTAAAAAGATACTACCTCCATCCCTAAATGATTGTCACATTTTGACTTTTGATGGTCAACAAAACACGATTTAAAACGTAAATATCTATTATTTACATGAGAAAAAATAATAAAAAGTTGATATTTCAAAAATATATATTGAGACGAATCTAACAAGGTCTTACAAGACTATATTATTTCTTAACCAAATGATATTTTATTAGGACGAAAAAGACTAAGTAATTATGCCAACACTCTACATTAAGAAATCTGAATAACCATAAGTTCATTCAAATAATTACAAAAGGCGCAAGCAATCTCATCATAAAGTATCCAAGGGATGCAGGTTGATCTCTGCTAAATTAAGAGGTAAGTCCATAATATTTCCATTTTCATATAAGATATGCTGGAGAGGTCTTATAAACAGAAAACTCAATATATCAAGGCAAAGATATGCTCGAAGCTTACTTGGTATTCTCCCGAGGGGGCAGTCGATTGTTCAACACGCAATCCAAAACCCACAAAGGGAAATCTTTCTCATCTTCACTACCATTTAAATCCGTGATTTTCTTTCTCCATGGACCACCCTGAGAGCCCTCTGTTACAATAGAAGGAGGAAAAGCTACTGAAAACTCAAACGATGGGTAGACCACTGAATCATTCTCAGAATTTGTGTCCGCTTCACTTCTGGATAAGGGTAATGTTCGAGTAGATATATCTTTCCCGGACGGACTATCTCCATTTGCCAAAGCTGGAGGTCCACTTCTCTGCTTTCTTTTTGTTAACCAGTGAGCCAAAAGCCCTTTAATGGTTTCACGAGCTAAATTGACCTAAGATTCAGAAACATTGAACACGTAAAATCAGATTATTTAAGAAATTTGCAACAGTGGGAATCGACATATTGATCCACATGGTAGGCACCGGCACATATGAATAAGAAAGAAAGACAAATCACTACAAATAGTGGCAAGCAACTTCTCCTTTAAAACTAAGATGACAATGCAAATATTCTAATGAAACTATCAGATTCTAGGGAGATTTTTTTCTTCACTCAGATTATTGCAGGCAATTCAGATGGAAGAACAAGAATCGGTAGAAGGACGTTAAGGGCTTGGAAAAACACAAATAAAAACATCAGAGCATAATAACAATCTATTGGTGAACACCTTGTCATCTTCAGGTTTACCAACAATGTTAAGGTCCACAGAATACATCTCAGCCGAAAAGCATTGCGAGGTCTCAAGATATACTGACAAACTTCCAAGTCGTGTATCCACAGTGAACCAAGTAGGAATGCTCACCTGAAGTAGCAGAGGGGAATTATATGAAAATAACCAGAGAAGTTATATAAGAGATAATATTCAGATGCCTACCATCTCAAAAAGCTCTTCTTTTGTATCCTCAAATGAGACCTAACATAACAAGAGATATTGAATACAAATTTTAGTAAATGAATCTGGCAGAAGATTGGGTAATCTCATATAAAACTCTACATTGCATTGCATATTTATCCATCTCTACTGCTAGCTTTTTCTCTCACCAAGTATGAAGTAAAGAGAAAATGGAGACTATATACAAAACAACATAACATGATTAATGTAAGTAATCAATGCAAACAGGGCTTACCTCACCATAGTTTTTTACTACAATTCCGTTCGTGATTTCCCACAATTTCACAGTACCTGCAGAATCCTTAGAGAAGGATATAGAAAGATACCAACAAATGTAACTTACATAATGAGATGCAGTCGTGCATAAGTAATGAAGCAGATAGCTTCTGAACATCAAAAGAAGGTAGGACTACCTTGGTCAGAACATGTCTCCGGTTATTTAGAATCTCATGTTGTACAATGCCTGGAGTTCCCATAATGCTATAAGATGGTTCTTTATATATTGGGACCTAATTATAGGCACTGTCTCAGATTATAGAACTCTTACAATAATAACAATGCAAATCAGGAGGATATAGTTTAATAAAGATATAGCAGAAGGTACAATCAAATGAGGGGGAAGAGAAGAGGGTTGATGATGTATATCACCAATATGTAACATCAAGGCATGTAGATCCACATTTGTCAGAAGAGTGATATCATATATCCGTGACATTTCTATATTTGGAGAATGGAAGAAGTTGAGAAAAAAAGGATATGTCGAACACATCCACCAACAACTGACCACAAGGGGAATATATATGCAAGCTGCAAAGTTGCGCCCAATTACCCATGTAGAGAGATTCTCATCATTAGCGAAAGAAAGTTAACTTACAGGAGCAGAACCCTCCAGCGAGACCCGCGCTCTCGAAAATGACAAGTTTCCAGCTAAAAAGGAACCACCCCTTTCAAAAACCTTTTGAGGATTATGCACTTCGGCTGGCCATTTATGAACAGATGAATCTGTAGTCGCAACCCATATACCATCATCGTGCATTGCTAACTGCAAAATAGGATTCTCTTTTGTACAAAGCAAGACACTCTCTCTTGTTGACAAGTCTGTCAAATACAACTGCAAATGACAATCAAGCCTGTCAAGTCTGAGAAGTGGTGAATGAATCAGCAGAGAATTCAAATAATACTAACAAGGGAAAACTCACAGATAGATCTCTTCCACCACTATAAACATGACTAAATGTTGGAGTGCTGGCAAGTGCCCATACAGAATCTGTATGCACGGCATAAGAATGCAGACACCGCTGCTGACCAAGATCCCATAGTCTATAAGGATGTGGCGAACAAATAATTAATTGTATAAATTATAAGATTACTGATGGCGTTCTAAGTATGACATCATTGCCTTTAGATAGTAAAAGAGACTAAGCAAGAGGGTCTGAATTTCAAAACACATTATTATTAGCCATTGATGCCAAATCTGAACTGCCATACAATGGCACATTTCAAGCACACTAAAATTCCAGAAGGTCGGCTCAGATACAAAAGGCTAGGGAAGAATATAAGAACACTTTTTTCACTGCAACTACAGTTCCAAAATATTAGCTACCTCAAATGGTCAGTTCACAACATAAATGAAGCACAACTAGAAGAGAGAACGACTTCTACCATTAGGTAGATGACTAGCCAGCAGAATAAAACAAAGGAACAAGCTCTATGTATTACCATTTTATTTTGCTATCCATCAGGGGATAGCCTTCAAACTACTTATCACGAATAAAAATCGAACTCATAAGAAAAAGGAAATTGAGTATGGTGTCTAATGGTGAAAATTTAGCATCGCATAAATTCAAGGTGGAAAGTTTAATCATCGAGCGAATGAGTATGGTGTCTAATGCAAAAGTTAGCATAGCATACTACCAACCTAATCATCGAGTCAGAGGATCCAGATAAGCAGAACCTGCCAAAAGGAAAACAAGATATGATAACATGAGCTGGATAGTCGGAAAACAATTCAATTAGAAAGCAAAAAATGTAATGACAGATTGCAATTTAATTAAGTTAATTATTCTGTTTAGAAAAAGATAACCACATTTTAAATCTTTCAGATTTTAACATATAAATACCAAAAGGACACAAGTGACATAAATCAAACAAACCTTCCAGTAGAATCTAGCAATAGCGCACGAATGTTATCTGTATGCCCTCTAAGCTTCATGGTCTTTGAACCAGTCCTCGAATCCCAAACACGTACAACCTGCAGCATAGCAACACATGAAAATAAAGTTATACAATAATATTTCAGGTCTGGAAACACCTTACAAGATGACAAAAGAATAAATTCCATAAAGGAGTCATCCAACATAAGAAATCCCACCCACAAAGATGATTAGCAAACCTAAGAAAGTAGAGTCTACCTTCTCTGTTCCTCCTGAAACAAGAAGAGTCCCACTCTCATTCATAGCCAATGCATAAACTGATTCCTTGTGACCTTTTGCAGCAGTTGGAACATATCCCTGAGGCTGAGTTGCACGAGAGAAAATACTACTGCTTGAGCTTAAAGGCCGGTTAGTCGTAAGTGGCAACGTACTTGCTGAACCATTTACGCCATTCGTAGTATCATTTTCAGTTGTATCACTTGACTTCGAAGTAGGAGTGAGGGAAGCTTCAATGTCCCATATAAATACCTCTCCACCAAGTCCACCCGAAGCTACAGTGTTTCTCTGCAATCCATTTCGAAATAATACAATCAACAGATCAAAATTATGATAGCACATCCTTATGGTGCCTTCCCAAGTTCATTTCATTATAGAAGCAACTATGACAAACTACAATACTCAAAGGTTCACAGGAGGATTACCTCTTTTTCTGCTGAAGCAAGACAAGTTATATAGTCAGAGTGCTGATGGAGAGTCCTAATACAATTTCCATCAGATGAACTGTCCCACACCTGAAATTATCAGCAAAAACTAAGATTTCTAGAAAGAAAACATTCGAAGATATTCGAAGTTAAAACACAAACCTTGACGGTGGTATCTGACGAGCAAGATACTAAAGTATTACCCCCCACAAGAACTGCATCATTAACCTGGATGATACAACATAACCATTAATGAAAGTCTTAGTTACAAAATAGAACCAAACTAAACTATACCTCCAATGAACTTATCATATGAATGATACAGGAAGTAAAATAATAATATATATGTAACAACCAGATCTTTAGTTTTCTAGAAGTCAACTTGAAGGTGATGGCAAGATTATCTAGGTGTTGACTACCAAAGTACAGCCCATATGAAAAATTAGGTCACATCATTTACAACAATCAAGTTTTTATAGAAGACAAGGATTATTCTCAAATACGGAACCCAAAAGCAAGAAAACACTTTAGCTATAAGTATACCCAGTCCACATGAGACTCGAATGTGGCAGAGCATGATGAACCATTTTCACTCAATGCCCACCTCTTTAATGTTCCATCACGGCTACCAGTAAATAAATTGTCGGACTCCTCTGCTTCTGATGACTTTAGTACAGCCAAGCAATTTATACCAGCACAATGCTGATAACAAATCATGAAAGCGAAATAAATAATTCAGTATGAGGCCATAATAATTACTTAATTAGAAGCATCACGAAGATCTTCAACAAAATATGATTATTTTTTCAAAAATATAGATGCATATTTACGCACCACCTCTAGGAATTCCATAGAATTAGTGTGAAAGACTGGAAGTATAGAAATTTATAAGAAGAACCGGTGCTAACAAAAAACTGGTATTGTTTATAACATTTGTATCAACTACCAAATTTTTTTACTTAGCATGTGGCCAAACAAATCATAAGGCCCACAAGACAATTCTGACTAGCTAGTGTTGTAAAATGGATGATGGCCCTCATTGGGATTGAATAAATTAACATATCACGCCAGCTTAATAAGGAATTCATGGATAAGGTAGGAGTTCATTTCTCAAAACGAAATTAATATGGTAACTGTACATAACATAACTTTCTGTGCTCCCATATTTTCAAACATACATGAAAAACAATCAAATATCAAAATACTTATTTTCTAACATGTAGTCTCAAAGTGATTTACTTTCCTCCTCTCAATCCAGCATTAGAAAAATTTTGACTGACCATCAATACTTTTTTATTCTTTATTCTAATAAATATAAAATCAATATCATTGGATTTTTTTTAAAATAATAATATTACTTTCTTGTAACTTTTCGTAGTATAATAGAAAGGTTAATTATTAAGTTTCGCCTCAAGAAGTGAAAATGTCACTATATTTAAATTAGCACGACTGTGATCATTTAAACACATTATGTGAGAATAAAGTACACGGCTACAATACTTTTGTGGCATCTGCATCATTCAATATATATGTCAATTTCTTTTCTTTTCTTGGCCGTGAAGAACCTGATGCGTTCCCTGTACTTGCAACTCGGTGCATTGGATAGTCTGTCAATAGAAACGTATCCATAAATATCATTATGGATGTAAAGGACATATATTGAACAAACGCAAAATTAGTAATATCAAAAGAGTTCATATTCGCCATTCTATTTTTCTTCTAGGTGTCGTAATTTACTGAGACATCTTTGTAGATAACACAAGATCATAATTTCACAATGAAGGTTACATGTCCAGATGTTTAGTTAGTCCACATGGGAGGGTAATTATCATAATTTCATAATTGTAACTTACAGATATGATATCTTTCGAAACAAGTTAATCTATACTATATATAATGCCTAATAGAAAAATTAAAATTTTCCCACTATCCAACATTTCAATTCCCACTCCCAGTAAACTACCCCATTCAATCACCTTAATATTTATCATTAGTCAATATGTCATTTACATTGTTTGCATCTACTAACATGCAAATAAATATATAATAGTGTTTTTTAAATTGTTTTATAATTTGCAAGATTCAACGCATGAGATTGTTGTGTATTAAACAATCTTGGTGTATAGTAACATAATTTGCACAAATAACTAGTTAAGCCTTAACAGGCTACTGCCAATCACATCCTTAAAGGTACACTAAGTAGGTAACTTCTAAGGGTCATACATAACCATAGAAATGCAATTTATTAAAGATTCGGGCAAGTGAATTGTTATCACATGGGTAAGGTCGCACATCATTCGACAACGCCCCCCGCCCCCCACTCAGGCAGGAGCTTCTTTAGAAGCATTGGGGCTTGTTGACATTGATCTCTAAACATCATTACCCTCAACAATTTTATCAACTCCCTCGGATATCCTTACACCAACACATATGATAAAGCATTGCTATAAATATTACTCAAACAACCATCAACAACGAATCGAAACATACAATAAACCACAGTTCAACCAAGCATAATAAGTAAACGGACTAGTAAATTCATATACACAAAAACAATCACAGATAACTAATACTCGTATATACAATTATAGATATATAATGACTACTTACATAAAAGCTGATCACGGAGAGTTTCTGATCGAGGATTAAGCTTGATGTTCCTTAATTGACGAAATCGATAAACCTCTAAGAAAATTCCTAATTTTGCACCCCAAAACAAAAAAAAACCAAAAAATCCTAATTGGGTTTATGGATTAAGCTTAAATTTCCTTAATTAGTGTAACCAAATGCTCAATCCACAACAGAAGAAGATTTAAAAATCACCCAAAAATCTAGAAAACAAACCATTATCTACGAACTCTAAAAAAAAAATTTTTGAAAGTCACATTTCTTTTTTCCAAAACAAAAATCAAATTTTTGTAGCTGGGTTAATGGGAATTGAGGAAAATGATTAAAGAATTAGAGATAATTGAAATGATTGGAAGAAATTAGGGGTTGATTGTTTGTTTGATTTTGAATTTTTGATGTTGTTTCAAGCAAAGCTGGGAGCCTGTAGGGATTGTTGAACTAATTGTTGTAGATTTACATGAGATGAGCTGGTATTTCCACCCCAAAAAAAACTAATTTAAATTTATTTTTAATTGACATTACATTTTTTCATGTTGGTATTCGATTATTAACCGTTTATTTTACATTACTCTAATTAATAAAACAATTTCATAATGTTATCTTTATCAAAAATATTTAGTCTGGCGGGTTAGGGTTTTAGTTTGAATCCTCTTGGAGCATTGTTTTTTTTATGCTTTAGCTTTGTGTCCCGTTTAACAGGTTTCTGTTCACATACTTGGTCGGTTGCAGGGTTTCCGTTCATGTGTTCCCTAGGTTTTAGCAACCACTCTTGGTGGTTTCAGCAGTTATGTGGACTTGATGCGATATTCGAGCAAAGACGGTGTTCATCCAAGAGACTTTAGATAGAACAAGTTGTTCATTTGAAACTTTACTTCCATGGCTTAGTTTTGTAATGGAGTCATAAAGACATTGATTTTTTTTCGATAGATAAACCATTAAACTAAGTAGAGAAAACTTGTTTACATGAAGCAGAATTATATGATACCGAATTAAAAGAACTAATTGTAATATCTTTCAAATTTGAAAAACAACCAATACTAGTTGGTAACCAAAAAATCTCGCAATTTTTCCTTTGTCCTCCTCCAATTATCATTTCTCCTGAGCTTATGATAATTCATATACAATACTTGGGAACATAAACCATCGGTAATAATATAAACCGTATGAAATCTAAGGTCGGCGAGATGTAAAGTGCTGAAAATTGCCTCTCCAATGGTCACAAGAGAAAATGAGGTATGGGCACCCATATCATCCGAGTTTCCATTATCAATGTTAGCAAGAGTAGATCTTTCGATAGTTGTACAGACCCCCTTGATGAAAATATCAGGAACCTACTTAATTCTCATGTCATTAGAGATGTTAAGGTAAATCTTAGTATCCCTTTTTCGACAAATTTATTACATTTGTTTGAAATTAAAATAGAGCATGGTTCAAGAAGCATACCCGTGTTCGTCATGGCAAGGAGAAGATTGTGAGCTGGGATAAGTTCAAGAAGCATATTAGGGCTACATTCTTGCCCTATTATTTCGACAGAGAGTTATACCAGTGCTTTCGAAATCTTCGTCAGGGTTCCCGTTTTGTTGATGAGTACTCCGCTGACTTCTTCACCTTCCTGGCTCGTGTTGATCTGAACGAGTCCCCTATCCAACTGGTTTCTCGGTACATTGGTGGTCTGCTTCTTCCGTTACAGGATTTTCTAAATATGTTCAACCCGTTGATGGTGGCAGAGGCACAACAACGTGCGTCCCAGGCTGAGAAGCAGCTTGCCAAGCGTGGGAATCCTAGTATCAGGCAGCCAAGCAGTTCTACGAGTGGTGCATCTTCTTCGTCCCAGCCGGCTTGGGACAACCCTGCCCCAACCCTGTAGTACGTGGTCCTGCGGCTCCTACTCAAGGATGTGTTGGTGGTTTGCGTTGTTTTAATTGTGAGGAATTTGGTCATAGCCAAGCAAATTGCCATAACCCGAAGGCGGCTAATCGTGGTCTTTTTGCACAAGTTATAACTCCGAATCTGCCCTTCTCACATATTCGACCCCTATTTATAATGACCATGCAAACCAGGATGTGGAGGAGTATATTTATGGTGATATAAGTTTTGAATAGAAGAAGAAGGAGCAATGTTCAAACGAGATCAAATGTCTTGGATGAAAGTGCAATTAAAGAAGAAATGTTGACTACTTTCACTATTTAAACAACAAAGACAATAAATGGTGTTAATTTTTAATTTTGATTTTACATGCCAATATGTTAGTAGTGAGTAATCTATTGAGAAGTAGGTTTCAAAGATATATTTTAATGTTTCGGGGAAAGGGAAGTTTTCAAAGTTTATTCCAAGTTTGGGGCGGGATATTTGAGAAGGTGATGGAAGTTTCATGTTGTTGATGGACGTTTGGGGTATACGTTTGTAAAGATCCTTTGATTGGAAAGGGTCTTTGGGCCAATTTTTTCGTCTATTTCTCCTATTAGCTGAATTTTTAGGATCTTAAAGACAATGTCATGAGGGAAAAGAGAATTAAGAAGATGTCTATTTCAATGAGAGGAGTTTATAATCAATTTAGAGACAAAGTGGGGTAGCTTGAGCGAGCTGTAGGGTTATTAAAAGATGTCAATTTAGATGTATCATTTCTTGGAAGCCAGTTATCATTCCAGATATTGATAGAGGAACCATAACCAATAGTCCAAATCATCGAGTATGAAATACACAAGATGTCAAAGCGAAGACTTTTCTAAGTCCATGACAAGGAAGTATTTTGATTTGAGGGTCGAAGACATGGGTGTATTATGGTAGTTAAGAATACGCAAACCGTTCGGGGAAGAAGTGCAAGAATGAAGTGGTGGAGATATTTGAAGCCAAGCTCACCTTTACTCATTTCAAGATGTAGGAAATCCCAATTAATCCAGTGAATAGATGAAGATTGGGTTCCTCCCCAAAGGAAGTTTGAGAGGATTCGATCAATATCTTGCAGGACTATGAGTGGAAATTTTTAGACACCCATTGAATAAATAAGGATTCCCTAAAACACTGATTTAATCAGAGTGACACGACCCGCAAAGTTAAGGAATTTGGATTTCCAAGAGAGAATCTTTTTTCTTGATTTTCTCAATGGTATTGGAAAAGATTTACTTTCAGTTAGTAGTGGTGTCAAGTGGGATCGCAAAGTTCTACAATGCCTAGTGTCGTCATAGTCGAGTTTTATATTAAAGAGGGTGTGCCTGGAGTGAAAGTGATAATGGATTTGTGGAAGTTGATGATTTGACCAGACTCTTTACAAAAGGTGTTGAAGCTTGAGTGGAAGGCGTTCAAGCTTTTGTTATCGAGGTGAATAAGGAAGTAGCTATCATCAGCAAAAATAATAATGTGGGAGAGTTGAATCCCATATCTCGCATTAGATACTCCTTTAAGATTCTTTGTATTTTCGTGGTGATGAAGAGAAGAGGAAAGGACTTCGGTGCAGAGTGCAAAGAGGATGGATGAAAGGGTATCCCTTTGCCTAAGACCACAACTACACTTGAAATTTCAGAGGTATGACCATTTACAATTACTAAATATTGCGTTACATCAATAACTAATTAATAAATCTCATAACATATAAGATTTAATTAATTAATTTCACTTGACATAATTTCATTGGCCGTAAAATGTCAGTGTCAACAAGGTATCATGTTTTAAATTAAATTGGTATAATTATCATTATACTCCTATTAGATCAAAAGAAAATGAAATATATATGATCTAATACATAGCCGGACCCACGACTGAAATTTTGGTGGTGCAGAGTAAAAAAATAAAAATAAAGAACAAGTAACATAATATTAGTTGAATAAAAATTACATTAGCGAATAACAAGAATGTATTATTTTACAAAGAAAATCTTCTATCGAATTTTTTAGAATATCCTAAAATTACATCATTACTAATAATACTAAGCACATCTCGTTCTAGACAAGTGACTAGACGATCATTTAACCATTGATCTCCCATCGTACTCCATTTATCCCTTTTGACATGGTTCATAGCTGAAAGGGCACATTCAACGCTTGCGGTTGCTACCAGCAAAAGCAAAGCTAACTTCACAACCTTATACACCAATTGTACAGAAATATATGAGAGACCTTGCAACTATTTGAAATCGAGATCACATCGAACAACTTTAATTTGCATATTCATTTAAGATGCGAATAAATATATACGAGTAGTATTTTTCAACATGTTCCATAATTTGTGAGATTTAACCCTTGACCTAGTGGTTCTCGACCCGATCTCCATAATTGGAGATCCTGACTTCGAGTCCTGGCAAAGCATCCTAATAAAAACGCTATACCTCTGCCTCGTTGTAGTGTAAAATTTCCCCTCCCTGATAGTATAAGGTTTACTTTCAGTATGATACCGTTTAACAAAAAACATCTACGTGCATATAATTCATCAAGCGATCTAACAAAATAATAAAATAATTCGCAGAGGTTGTACTATGCACAAATAACTAGTACTTTATTAAAGGAGTAAGAAATGTTTTACCATACATAATAAAAATATGACACATGTTAATTTATACCTTACATAATATAAATAATTATTCACAATCCTTAAAAGTCAAATTAATACACATGTTAATTTATACCCTACATAACATAAATAATTATTTCCCGATAGTTAAAGGCACAATCCTTAAAAGTGAAATTAGAATATTTGTTTAATTATATTATGACACTTTATATGTTAATTTTTAAATGGTAGATTATTGATTTTAATTTTGGTTAAAGATTTTTTCTGTTGATTATTCTTTAATCAAATACACCCCGAACGTGTCCTGACCGGTATCCACCCGATAAGTTATCGGGTCGGTACCGGTAGTGGCTGAGGTATTTTGGTTCAGACCCGTTCAGTCGAACATACACTTTTTACAAAAACTTGTGTTTTTGAAAATAAATTAATATAAATATTAATATTTGTGTTTAAGTTGTATTATATTTGAGTGTTTCGAATACCCATTTAAAAATATATGACATTTTAAATACCCACTTTATCTACACTATATGTAATTGGGGAAGGGGGGAATTAGTTTTTTTTTTGTGAAACCCCATGTTCTATTTTTCCTAGATTTTAGCTAACTATCCATCACATTCATCTTTTTCACTTTTTTAGATTATACAAAAAATAAGATGAAAATTTTTAATATTTTTTATCATATATAAATATAATTAAAAAGATCTTCCATTTAATATTCATATTTAGTACTCTTACGTTAATTTGTATTTTTAAAAATTCAACTATATCTTAGATTTTTAGTGAGACATATGAATTTTTTTTTATGTTTTTTGCATGTAATAATATTTTTTTATATATATTTTATTTATTTAATTTGCACATACATTGACAGTGCATCGATTTTACTAATTTTAATAGTTCATAAAGAATACTTTATCAATGATTTTGTATAAAAATTAATCTAAATCATATGTATCATAAATATGATGAATAAATTTACACATGCTAGATTGTGTACAAATGACTAGTAGTTTATAATACTCACACCGGTCACTAGGTACCGATCCAAAAAATGTATACAATATTATCGGTCCGAACATGATAGAACCAAAAACTTATCGATCGATTCCTGAAAAAACGGATACCCAGATCGTACCGGACTGACAACACCATTATAATTCGAGACACATCTAGTCCCACCATTTAGCTCATGTGAGGCATAGAATGGTACATACCAGTCAATTAGTGCCATATACCAGTCAATTGCCAATCTTTGGAGAGTCTGCTGATCCACAACGTAATCACTCACGTATACTACCGATAGTCAACGCTGACTAATTCGATTTTTGACGAAAAGTATTTTGACTTTTGAGTATATATATCTTCTTATAATTCATAAATTGGATCCTCAAGTGCTGTTTACTTCACCAAACAAACTGCAACATAAATGGCAGACACATTATTACAGATGCCAAGAGTCAAACTAGGAACCCAAGGACTTGAGGTCAAATTTGTTTTATGAAAATTTTGGGTGATTTTGCAATTTGATCCCTTTACTTTCAGTTTGTTATTCTTGTTTGTGTTTTTATATTTTGTGTATTATGAGATATTGATATGTTAAGACTTGCTTTATATCAATATTTTCAGACTGATAAAATGTTTAATACATATTTCGAACCATCATTTCCAAGGGGTAAATCCGCCCCTGCAAGAGTTGCTTTGCTTGTAAATGTAGGACATTTGGACCAGTTATGTGGTAGGGTTATTGTAAACTCGGGCATGCCTCGATGACTACTTGTATTTTGATTTTGTTATTTTTGGTTGCGACAGTTTAAAATTAAACAAAAAGATCATCTGAGTTTACTTGCATAGATGTATGCTTTCGTAAACTATTCTGTTTAATTCATGCAATTAATGTGAAACTTCATTAATTGGAAATAGTGGATATAGAAAAAATGTTTTTTTAAGGATAAAAGATAAAGGAAGCGATTAGAATAGAGGAAGCGATTTAGATCATCTGATTCGGCATCCAGTGTTATGAATTAGAAGCAAAATTGTTGTTGAGGATTGGTTAAGGCCTGAGGATGAAATAGTCGTGCTAAATTAGAATAGAGGAAGCGATTTAGCTTGTTCCTGGAACAATGCAATATATCCTGATTCATGGAATGTATATGCAGGTTTCTAAACTAGGTTTTGGTTGTATGGGAATGACTGGAATCTACAACAATCCCATCCCGGAGGATGAAGGAGTTGCCCTTATCAAGGAGGCTTTTCAAGGAGGGATTACATTTTTCGATACCTCTGATATTTATGGAGCAGATTATGCTAATGAATATTTGGTGGGAAAGGTAACACATTCACCATCCATTTTGAAGTTCAGTGGTATGCTGAATTTCAGTTGCATTACATTTCATTGTTATAAGTACTCCGAGTCTACGTACTCACTCGTCTATTTCTTAGTATTACTCTGATTACAGTATATCCTGCAGAAATGTTTATTACATAACAAATAGCCTCCTACATGTAACCGTCTACATATGCATTTTGTAGGCATTGAAGCAATTGCCGCGAGAGAAAATCCAGCTAGCTACAAAATTTGGCATATACAAAATTGAACCGACACAGGTTATAGTGAAGGGTAGTCCAGAATATGTTCGATCCTGCTGTGAGGCTAGCCTGAAGCGTCTTGGGGTAGATTATATTGACCTTTACTACATACACCGGATTGATACTACTGTCCCAATTGAGGAAACTGTGAGTTCTTCTAGTTTTCCTGTTTTTACGTCATTGGATCTCCTCTGATTAATCAGTTATTGTAGATGACGCACTTATTAGACTCTCTTTCTGTCGACAATGTGTATAGGGTGCTAGAATGCTATATCTACACTTAGTTTTCTTTCCTTATATATATAAAGTTTCCTCCTCAAATTGAGCAGCAGCTGCCTCAACCCTCAATTATCCCATCGTGTGGTGTTTGATGATGCCTTCTCTATTTCTTGAAACGATGCATACTCGTGTTGTACTCTCCTACGTTTGTATTTATTTCTTTGAGACAACATTATCGAATTATAAATCTAATGCAATATAACCTTTGTGACTTAGCAGATGACTGAACTTAAGAAATTAGTCGAGGAAGGTAAAATAAAATACATTGGGCTATCAGAAGCGAATGCAAACACAATAAAAAGAGCACATGCTGTATATCCTATTACTGCTGTTCAAAATGAATTCTCCTTGTGGACTCGAGACATCGAAGGAGAAATACTTCCTCTTTGCAGGTCTGCACTTTCATATTCATCCAAAGAAGTTCCTTTTGTCATACTTTTCTATTCTCCTTTTTTTGTTTATTCAGTCTGATATTTATTTTATTCATTCAATTTCAACGTAATTAGGGAACTTGGAATTGGAATAGTTCCATATAGCCCTGTTGGACGGGGATTGTTTGCAGGCAAAGCTATTCTGGAAAGTGTCCCTCAAAATAGTTATTTGGTACGCCGTATTTTTGGAAGTATTCCATTTGCTCAGTTTTCCTAGGATTCATGGTAAACAATCGAATGATGTTCAGCTTTTAATACTAGTGAAATTCTCGGCATTATCAGAATGTACACCCCAGGTTTACTGGTGAGAACTTCGAAAAGAACAAGCAGATATATTACCGTCTCGAGTCATTAGCTAAAAAGCATGGATGCACTCCTGCTCAACTTGCGATTTCTTGGGTTCTTCATCAGGGGAATGATGTTGTGCCTATACCTGGTAAGTAACTAGTCCAAGCTATGACTCTCCGAACATAAAATCGTATAGTCAAGATTTTGATCTGCTTTGTCCTATTTGAATTTGCAGGGACTACCAAGATTCGCAACCTACATGATAACATTGGTTCTGTAAAAGTGAAGCTTGGAGAAGACGACCTGAAGGAGCTCTCCGATGCAGTGCCAATCGATGAGGTGGCAGGACAACGGATTGGCGGTAGTCTATATAAGACCGCGTTTTACTTTTCCGATACACCACTACCCAAGAATTAAGCTAGTCAGCTAGATGTTGTGTTTTGTAGTCTGATCGTTTGCTACAAGATGGATTGATTGTATTCTTATATATTTGAATAAGAGGCCAAAATACAAGCCTTACTAGCTTTTGTCAATCTTCTTCTTCTATGTTAAAATAGAAATCTATCGGGGGAAACATATTTTGCTGCACCACGCGTTCCGTGCGTGCAACAAAAAATTCCTTACCTGTCCAATTTGTAATAAATCAAGATAACCGTCTGTTCTGGTATAAGTAGTTATTATTTGTTCTTCCGCCGTAAGAGGAGCTGCGTAAGATTGTTTAAGCAATTCATGTAATTGTTGACCTCTTGCCAAACAATGTGAAACAGATTTCCAAAAGTCCGAGAAAAATTATGATAATGACGTTCCTCAGTAAGCTAGAGCAAGGCCTAATTGAAAATAAAGCGGATTGTTGATTGAATCATAAAGAACGTTATGTCCACGTCTCAACCACCCCGGAGGAATTTGGCATTTTTCAAAATTTCTCGACGATTCACCATCATTAACCTGAGGGGAAAAGGCAATACAACTATGTAATGATAGTCGCCATGTACTAGACACTAAAGCAACTAAATAACAAGAGGGCGAAACTATTTTCAGGGAGAAAATATACACAGGCATGCCGGCATGCGTTCGTTGATACGGTGTTCTTTTCACGAAATAAACAAAGGCACAGGATCATGTGTTGGCACTGTGGAAATATGTTTATCCACAACAAGATGACAGATGCCACATACTATTTACAATAACTCAATCTCAAGGATCAAACCCCAAGTTCTATTCAAAAGAGGAGTCGACGCCTCACTGACTTGGAATACGCGGGAGTTTGTTCTTTTCTCTTGCCTTTAGAAGACCCACCACTCTTCTCTGCGCTGTTAACTCGACTTTCCACAGACCTTCGATTTACTTTTGATGAAGAATAAAACTCTGTGATACTTAGCTGCACACCATTTGATGCTGGCGACTCAGAACTTTGCTTCGTCTGTCCTGATCTTGAACTAGATTTCCTTTTAGATTTACTCTCTTTCAGTTCCTGAAGATTCATATGCGATGTCAGTTGAACAGTTGAATTGAAAAATTGATACGGACTAATAACTAGAGACTTGAGATAAAATGGCTAGTGAAATTTAGAAAGAAAAAGCGAGGGCGATGGCCGATAAGATCTTTCACCTTTTCTTTTAAAAACTGTTCAACCATATCGGGGTATGCCTCATGAACAAGTTCCATATCTTCATCAGAACACAAGAAGCAACGACCATCATCAATCTGAACCTGGGGAACATCTGCTTCATCAAGTAGATAACAGGATTCATCGCTTCCTGATTCTTCAATTTCAGGCTCGTCTGAATGTATTGTATATACAACATTCCCAGCTGAAGGAGTGGGTTTACTCCATTTAACTAGATAGAATCGATGTCCATATCTAATTTTCACTCTCTCTATGGAATGAAACTCATACTGTCCGAATAACAAGTCACTATTAGCCTTATTTGAGGCCATATCTCGGAGGAAAATGGTTGATAACATTGGAAACATTCTCTGCCTGATGTAAGATGGCTCCCATTGAAGATGGTAATATAGGTAATCGATTAACATCTCCACTTTGGGTCTATCCCACATCATCAAATGCTTATCATCTGCCACAATATATCGCCAATTAATTAATCAGCAAGTTGTATTTAAAAAGCTCAGACAACATAAGGAATTAGTTTAATATGAAGTACTTAATGGAAAAATCATCCATTGAAGCTACAAGATCTAATGAGGCTCATTCAAAGAATTGATAAACTATAAATCAATTCAGTTTTCGAGAGTGTTCATTATTATTTTTAAAAAGGTCACTTATTAACTACTGTATATGATATGAATGTCCAATGATATACTCTATATATATTGTATTCCTCAAACTATTTACAAGCTCGGCTAGACTTACCAATACCATGATCGTTGCTCGTGAGAATATTAATAATCTCATTATTCGGGAAGTTATCTTCTGATGCAATTTTTCTACAGATCTTTAAATGCCAATTTTCTTTCTTTTCTACTTCCTTTCTCTTCCTCCCCTGGCAAGGAAAATAATTTGTTTTAAATTAGTTGTCCATTTAAGTACCTATTCATCTAATCCAGAAGATGATTAACAAAACTTAAGACATACCGAATCACATGAGGAACAAACACATTTGAACCCTATAGCTTTTGGAGTGCAGCCGTGGCCCGAAGTCGAATCACAAAACTCACAAGCAGACTTGAGATGAGACTTCTTGCTACCTGGATGCCCACAAAAGGAACAATGGGCGGACTTTGGACTCTGTAAGTTCTCTTTCGAGTCGGGCACCGTTTCAACCACGAAATAGGTGTCTCTTTGAACGACCAGCGCATCTCCTCTGCCTATATCAGATAACCTGCATGATGATCAACTGACTTTGGTACCCAAGGGAAAAGAAAGATATGCAATATATCATAATCTATAGCTTAAGAAATAAGCTAATTTGAGAAATTTACTTATTCAAAATCTCATCTTCATCAAATCTTTTAACAAAACGAATTGCAGTATCAACCCCAATGCCCTGGACACCATTCAAATCGTGGTCATTTCCCACCAAAAGTGATACTGCTATCAAGTGGTTTCTCTTCATTCCCAGACCAGCCTCAATGTCTGACATATGGTAGATCTCAAATGGATCCTGTATAAGGATAGGCAAGGTGGTTCATCGGAATGATAAAGGAATCCACGGGAATTAAAATTCAGCAATCAGCTAACACTGAGACTTCACTTTATTTTAGCTATAGAACTTGACTACTACTACAAGACTGCTCAAGTTCCTCATCATGAATTTTATTAATCACGATATGGGCGCCTGTACAAATACGTATACTTACATTAGAATTGCAAATTTGAGTTCCTCTTATATAAGAAGAACAATATTACTTAGGGGGTATGCCCCTAAGAAGGCGTACTACTTTTCTATGAAATAAGATTTCTTTAAAAAAGAAAGAACAACTATATATATACTAATCCATAACCTATTTTTGTGTATTATCCTGCCAACAAAAATGAGAAGAATGAAACACATTTAGTTTTAAAGTCAAGCAACTCAATAAGCTTTCTTTCAACATAAACAACAGAAGATATAGGAAACAGAAAAAATAATGAATATGAAAAACACCACTTGAAAATATGTTGTTAGGTTCTCCACCAGGGAATATACTCGTATTACATGTATGAACATAGCCAAAAGCTATTTATTAAGAATCATGCAAGGAATCTTAGTCCAAAGCCATGTCACTATGTTCAGAATCAAAACATTTAAAATATAAGAATCTTTAGTATAGAATGAAGATATTTACATGTAGATCAAACTCGAGAAATGCAGAAATTCTGCTTACGAAGTGATAACATATCGATATGCAACATTGGTGACCCTCAAACAAAAAATTAATAATTCAGCCGACGCATTTCGAGATAGAATTGAAGCTCTAGAAGACAATTTTTTTTTTTCTGGATGAATAGTAATAAGAACTAGGTTGTGTAATAATGATAGTAGAAAAGAATATTTGCCAATATTGTATTATGAATCTGTCTTAAAAGGGCCATACTCTTAAACAATTTAAAGAATGTTTTCACTTTGAATCAAATCTAGACTACTACATTAAGTATAGTACTCGGGAAAAATTCTATAAGGAACACATACTTTAGAATTGGGTGTCAATCGTTTGACCACACATGTGGCTCCATAAAGAAACACATCGCTATCTGCTGTAATACAAGCATCCACAAGCCCTTCTCTATTTAGCTGCGCACAAAGTGCTTCGGCTTCCCCTGTTGCCCAAAGAACAGGCATTCCAAGAAGTTTAAGCAATTCCTGCACATAACAATTGATCAAACTCAAAGGTTTTCTAATGGTTTGTATTTTATTTATCTTACTAGCTTGGTTTCTAACCATTTTTATGCAGAAAAAACCTGATTCTCCAATAAGGTTTTATCAAACAGTCAGGAACATAAATATAATATGATCTGATATATCAAGTATTAACATTGTATCTTATCTTTTGCTGCAATAACAACTTGATTATATCGACATGCAGATCGAAACTAAGCTTAAAAATAATAATAAGCTGCAAACATATAAAATAACTGGAGTCCATTGACGAACATATGAAACTAACAATGACAGAATAATTCCTCAGTCTCTACTCTCTATATCCACTATTAAACAGATTACATATTATCTTGTACTAGACTAGTAATACAAAGTAGACGCCTACCACACATTCCTCAACATATTTCTTGAAGATCCCATTCCTTTCAATAGAAACACCCTCCCCCACCGGTGGTAAACTTGACAGGTCGATACCCGATGATCGATAGTACCGCTCGATCCTCGCCTGGGACTTCAACGGAGATGGCTTCCCATCAACCACAAACACTGGAAATGCTCCAAACTGCACAAACATAGGTAGAAAAAGAACTTTTTGAACAATCCCTTAATGTCCCCAAACTGCATACCATTCGATTTAAAGCAGAACAATCATCTCGATAGTAATGTACATTCAAATCACTAGCATTCGTATATGTTTAACACCAAATATTGTCCCTCATATATAAAAACAGAAAATGGTAACAATACCACTTTTTTTTTTTTTTTAATAAAAATGACATTTAGGCCACCTTTTAATAAAAGTTGCATATCATATCATCATACTATTTTCTCGATAAAAATGCACATAATCGATTCAGATATTATACATATATTCATTAGATAACGGTATGCATATATTATGCAGATTAGTGCCAGATACTAAGTAACAAAGATTCATGTCAATTATACAATGTTGAGATAGTGAACCAATTTTTTCTTACACATCATTTGCCAAATTCGTATTCGATTTTCATGTCTATGGTACAAAAAATTTAACATTTTCTCGCTCTTGGTTGTAATAAATTACTCAAAATGAATCATTACACTACTTGTCCTTCTTATCAATTGCGAATTACTCCCTCCGTCTTTTTTTATCAGGTTCTAATTTTGAAGTCAAACTTCGAAAATTTTGAATATTAAATTCAATGAATTTTCATCAGTGGCTAAGAAATAATAGTCATGTTGGATTTCTTAGATTCGTTTCAATCTTTATTTTTCAAATATCTTTTTATAACTTATACGCATGTAAAATTAGAGATATTTTCTCTTTCAATCGTGTATCGACCACCGTAGAAAATCAAAACAACCTCATAAAAAAAGACGGAGGAGTAGCATATATAGTGTTTGCACTTCACTTTTGCGCCAATTCGAAAACAATTACCGCAGCCTTAGGCTTCCTACTATCCATCCCTCCTTTTGGACAATCTTTTTGGGACAAACTACAAATCTAGTAACAAAAAACAAAAAAAATAAAAAATAACCTTGGAGAAAAGGTTGATAGTGCGGAAAAAGATGAGGCGCAAATGAGGTTTGCGAGCAAATCCTTTAATGGCAGTTTCATTTTGTACAATCCAGTAGGAGAGGTCCACAGCGACCCGTTTGTTCCTCAAGTACCCGAAACCCTCTAAACGGGCGTAGGGCTTTAGCATGTCCCAGAAATGCCCTCCCACTCCCATAATTTCAAACAATTTTGAGAGATTTACAAGGGTGTTTTGGGAATTTTGAAGGTGGTTTTACTGTTTGTTCGCGGGAGGTGAGTAGACGACCGAGGTTGATGATGATTCAATTCTATTGAATTTCCATTTTTAGCCGTTGAAGTCTCCACTTTATATTGGCTTTATGGATTGTCGAGAAAATTGGAAGAATGCCCCCTCTTCCATATTTTTTTTATATTTTTGCCCCTCTTTTTATTTCTCTACCCGTCCCTCATGAATGGACTAGATTGCCCCCACCTTTCTCAACTCCTTCATCTGCCCTAGTTAGGCCTGTAATCGAGCCGAATCAAGCCAAACAGTTGACATATTTGAGTTTGGCTTGATTTATTTTGACCTAAGGTTTGATTTGGCTTGATTTGGTCAAATATCTAAAAAATTAGTTTGGCTTGAGGTTTGAAGGAAATTTTAATAAGATATTTGGCTTGATTTGGCTTGATTCGAGCCAAACCGTTTGAAAATGTGCGGCTTGATAATTAAATAGACAACAATTTTAAACGTTAAAACATAACAATAGAATGGCAAGTTATAACCATAGCAGAATTTAATAGTTCCCAAAACATATTACAGTTGAAGATTGTAACTTCTAAATAGGCTCAGATTTCGGTTTTTCATCAACCAAAAGTGCGACACGCCATGACTGCATACATTTTAGTGTTTGCCCTGCCAAGATACATTTTAGTGTTTGCCCTGAAGCTAACTTTGGCTGGTTAATCCGATCAGTTCATCGATGGTCGGCAAGTATGATGGTCTGATGGTCTTAAATCTTAATGATGATCCTGCACGTCTTCCGTGTGTATCTCACCGGTGGATTTAACAAACCTCGTGTGTGTGTATAACAGATCAGATATGAATATGATATGGAGTATTGGACATTTGGACTAATGGACATATATGATTATGACTATACAATAAAACGTCTATAAATTAATAATGTTGGGACCGGTCAGATATGGAGTTTAATGATATTACTACTATCATTGAGAACAATGTTGACGATAAAGATGAAGATGATACTGTGTCTTCATAAACTTTTACCCGAAAGGAAGTACTTTTGGCGTCTAAAACACCGAAACTAATGGATGCAATAAATTATATTATATATTATTTTAATTTGAAGGATTATTAATTTATATTTTTCGTTGGACCTTATATTATAAAAGAATTCTTTTTAAAAAGTATTATTTTATTATTTTATCGATTTTGCTAATATTTTTAACTAGCCCAAGTCGGGACCGGATGAATTTATTATCTTAGAGAGAGTATTAATTTATCGAATATTAATTTATAGACGTTTTACTACATATATAATTATATTATATAATATATATATATATATATAAAAGAGATGACATAAATGAATCGAGCCAAGCTTTTTCGCACCGTTTGGCTCGGTTTGACGAATATCCACTTTTTATATTTGGTTTGAGGTTTGACATGTCGAATCGCACTTCAAATCAAGCTTTTTCGAGCCAAATACGTCGAACCGTTTCGAATATTAACGTTTGTTCACAGGCCTAGCCCTAGTGCGACTCGGGTAACCCGTTATCCGGCTCGAGTTCTTGATTCGATAGACGCTAAATAGTTAACAAGTAGATATGAGCAGGGCCGGCCCTGGGGGTGGCCGACGGCGCAACCGCCCAGGGCCCCCGGATTTTGAAGGCCCCAAATATGTAAAATGTTTATATATATATATATATATATTGAATATTAAAATATCGTTTTTTTGCAACATTAAAATATCATTTTTTGTAACCAGTTAATCGAATAGCCTAGTGGAAAAGCTCATGCTAGTGACCAGAAGGTCCTAAGTTCAAAACTCGCCACATCGCTAATTTACAAAAAAAAAAATGTAACTTTAGATCGAATATATATACTTTTAAGGTCAATTAGATTTATTTTTAAACAATGTACTTTAATTTTAGGTATAATATTTTTTTCTTTTGGATTATTCTGTTACTTATGTGTTTTTAGTGTATAAATAATCCCAATTTTATTTATTTTTACAATATTTGTACTTCAATTCTTAAACTACAATAAAAATTTAGCATTTTTCCCAAACTTAAGCCAATAATTTCCTTTAAGATATAATGCCTAAATTAAAAAAATAATAATATAACGTAAATTTTTAGAAATTTTTTTTTATTGTTTTAAGACGACTTAACCATGTTTTGTGTATTCACAACTTCTAAAAATACTAATTTCAAACTTTATTTATAGTTTAAATATACAAAAATTTAATTGTGTTAAATTAAAAAACAAAATGAAAAAAGTAATGAGGGCTCCTTTCGTAGTTTCGCCCCGGACCCCCAAAATTTCTGGACCGGTCTTGGGTACGAGCCTAAGGTTGTGCTCCTTTGAAATACCCGGTCCGCTAACGAATGATTACATAAAATAATAGGTTCAATACATATGTTAAATATAATTATCTATAGTTTAAGATATGAGGATTTTATTATAAATATTTGAAATAATTAAGGTTCACCGACAAATGAAAGCATAAGTTCAAAAGAAATGCTAATTCGTTCAAATCCATGTCGAAAATACAAATAAGTTCAAACACACCATGAAATAGTTATCACATCACAGATAATCACACTAAAATATTGCATTAATCACAAACAATAATGCGATTTATTTAACTAATTTGTCTATATATTATTACATAATTGGAGTAAAATGTGATCACGCTCACATTAAGCGCCCTCTCATACCGAACCCACAACTTGAAAAGGAGTAAATCACGATACGATCCCCAGAACCAGAATGTATAAAAATCTGTCAATACTGCACACTTAGCCTGGGATAAAATTCCCAAAAGTGCCACTGTTCTCCTAACCACCATATGTCAAAGTCGATTCATAAAACCGAAACAACTACAAATAAAAAAGAGACATAAATGAAGTTATTAGCCAATAATTTCATTATATTTCTCCAACTAAAAAAATTAATAATGATAATTGGTCATTACGATTTTTCTTGATAAATATTTAGTCATGAGCACGTTTTTAGTAATATTATTTTAGAAAATAAATCCAATAATATTAGAATAATAAAATTCTCGAAAATAAAATAGGAAACGAAACAATTTTTGATTGGAAAAGTTACCATATGGGGCTGAGTCCTTTTCAACGTTGCGTTATCCACATGCACTTCTACACCGTCAGACCTACATGCAACCCATAAAACCATGTCACAAGCTAATTGATTGGCTTAAGTATCGAGGCGAACCAAAACAAAATTCTTCGAATTGTCGAACTTGTAGCAAAAAAATTCTTAAAATAATACTTATCTAATCATTATTATTGTAAAAGATATATGTTCTTTAAAAAGAAAATTAAAAAGTTTTTTGATTGCCGAGGTAATAAAAAAGGAGGCTCCCTCTGCCTGTGCATAAATAAATGTTTATAATAAAATGATAATTAGAAGCATTAAATTCGAACATATCATCTAAATCTTAGGTAATTATAAGTTCCAAATAATTTCTCTTAATCTTTAAGAAAGAAACTGGGACAAAGTTGTACTACTACAAAATTAATTTCTGAAATTGGTACATGTGTTGAAGTATGATCCCCTGAAAGTGATAATTGTTATAGCATGGTATCCGAGAAAATAGAGATAAACCGTGCAACATTTGTGACTTTCGTGAACTAACCTTCTCGCGATGAACATCACTGACATATCCCCACCAAGAGTAGAGGGAGTAGTGTAGGAGGTTACTCCGAGAATCTCAACTATAGTTCCCGATCCTAGTTACGTTTCAAAAAAAATGACTTAGTAAATAACTGTTTGCACATATATAATTCTAGACAATTCGTGAATTAACATCTTCCTAGTTATGTTATCCCATGAATAAAAAATGCATTCTACAAGTCGTAACACAAAAACTATGTGTAAACGGGAGGCATTGAGACATGCTAACATTGATACTCACCGGGCACATCGGGTACTTGATGTTCCACAACGCCAGCATTCGGGACATCTAGTGGCTCCTCCTCCCGGACGTTTGAAGTAGCCAATGATGAAGAAGGATGTTGTTGTGTGGGCTGCCTCTTTTTGAACCTCTTAGAGCTTCCGCCACCCATTTTTCTCCCCTTCTTGTGCTTTGATCTATTACAAATGCAGGATGGTTATTACGATGTTAGAATGCAAGAATATATCACACCGTTTTTTACTACGAGTAGCTAGCTAAATTTCTAAATAAATATTATCGAATCAAATTTATTAGGGAATTTACTTTCGATCTTTGACTAAAAAATTGGTTGGGAATATGAGATAATTACAAGTTTAAATTCAATGACACTGTCAATGATTTTGGACATCATACTATTTTTAACGATTTTTATTTATACGAGTTAATGACAAATGCGATTATATTACATGTTTGTTTTATTAGATCATTCATCATTCGACCACACATATATATATATATTTCAAAATAAATTTTCGATTATACATGGTTCAAGAAGTATCTCACTTGGTACCTCCGTCATATTGGCCGTTATGTTTGACTATTTTTGACAAATTGACAGGGTAAAATTGTTGAAAACTCGTTTTTGAAGCAATTTTTCAATGTTAACACAAAATATATAGGATAAATATTTATGCCCCCATCAATTAGTTTTCAACACTTTTGCCCCCGTCAGTTTGTTAAAAAAGTCAAACTTAACATCCAATATAATATAGGTACTAAGTGATAAGATAATTTTTGAAACACTTGTGATATGAAAAGTCATTTTAACATAATGACTCAATATCTTGGTAGTATCTGACCCAACTTCCGTTCAAGATGTCTACGATTTAAATCTTGTTAGAAGCAATTTATCTCATATTTTACTTTAACTATCTACTAGTTAGAAATTTATGCATTTATTATTTATAATATCATATTCATACTATTATCCTCCTATATAATTATATTGCGACGTTTTAAAACATATATAATTATAATTGAAATTTAAATGTCACTAACAAAAATAATGAATGTAATACCTTTCTTCAAATGCTTTGATTAGAAGTGGGCAGTCCGATAAGTGTTCTATAGGCTCCCACGTGTTGGTTGACTCTGGCCAATCAACCCTTGCAAGGGCAACAATAATGTAGTTAGATTAACATGAAAATATTGTCTAAGAACAAATTTTACACTAAATTATTTTTATTGAGTTCAATTTTATTTACTACTCCCTCCGTCCCTAAAAGATTGTCACATTTTGACTTTTGTTAGTCAAATATACAAAAATTTGATCATGAATTCCTATTAAACGATAAGAAATAATATAGTCTTGCGGGACCTTGTTAGATTCGTCTCAATATATATTTTTGAAATATTAACTTTTTATAATTTTTTCACATGTAGAATAATAGATATTTATGTTTTAAATCGTGTATTGTTGATCACCAAAAATCAAAATGTAACAATCTTTAGGGACGGAAGGAGTACTTCATAATTAATAATCTAATTTAAATTGAATTAGAAATGATATTTGAATGACAAGTTAAATTTTGTGTATGCGCAAAAATGAAATTATAATCCATACCATTTAACCAAATATTGTACTTGCCCCTTTTGATTGTTCGTCACCATTGCAAAATCCATTACCAAAAACAAATATCAAGTTAGTAACAGATGGTAATCGATAATATCAAAGCAATTTTTATATCACTATATGTTCAATCCTTTATATACGATTTGATATTCAATTATACGATTTGATATTCAATTATACGATTTGATGTTCAATTATAGATGGAATGTAATTAACAAAAATAAGACATAAAATAGTTTAGACACAAACCTGTCGAATTCTCTTTCTTCTTATATCTTCGACCAGGTAAAATCCGGTAGGTAATTTGGGGGTCTCGTCTAGTTCCTCGTCGGAAGATTCACGGTTCTCGTCATGTTCACTTTCCCGATCTGTAATAGATTTAATGCTTTTGTCTTGTTTCTCTAAAAGAAATTCAGGGATTTCTTCTGGTTTAATGTCGGGAAATTTAGGGTTCTCGCCGTGTACCCCATTCTCCGGTGTTGGGGATGGGACGAGTCCTTCTTCGATAGTTTTATTTTCCATATCTTGAACTTTAGGAAAGTTTTTATTAGCATTTACATTTTTGCCTCCAACTAGATCTTCACCAACTACTCGAGCATCTTCAAGAGCCACATTAGCCAACAAAGTCATTCCGTATGAAAATTTGGGAATTGATTGTAGAGAATGTGTATATATTTTATGATGTTCACTCATTTTCAATTACTATCGACTCGGACAAAAACTTTCTACTATACTTATTAGTCCCATGGAGTACATCCTAGTATAGTAATATTATTAAATACTATTTAATATCTAGTATATATTAAGAAGAAAATATAATTATATATGCAAATTTAATGATTTAGTATTTAGGGCATGTTTGTTAAATCTGAAGTCTCGGTTACAACTGAATTTAAATATTGAAATTATTTAGATATTTGATAACATTTCAAAGAAAAAGACTTAATCGTAATATAATGACAACTTTGCCCCCACTTTAATTCATTCATATATAGATAATATATACAAATAATATTAAACAAAATAAATAAATTAAAATTATTATTATTAAATTATAAATATAATATATATGATTAAATAATAGCAATAGTAATAATAAGAATAGTAACAATACAAATTTAGTAAAAATATTAATAATAATAGTAATAAAGCCAAAATAAGAATAATAAAAAGAATAGCAATAGTAATAATAATAATAATAATAATAATAATAATAATAATAATATTAAGAGTAAGAAGAATGAAAATAAGAATACTATTAATAATAAAAATGAAAAGTGATAATAATAACAATAAGAATAGAAATATTAATAATAGTAATAATGAGAATGATAAGACATTAATAGTGATAAAAAATAATGATAATTATAATAATAATAAGAATAACAATAATAAATATGCTACCAATAATAATAATTAATTAAACTAATAGCAATAATAATCATTATTATGATTATAAGAGTAGTAATATTAATAATAATAATAATAATAATAATAATAATAATAATAATAATAATAATTACAAAGTGAAACAATTATATCATTATAGAGGATCAAAATGTTATGTTGTCATTATTATAAATGAAAGTATAATGACTTATATTCATTATCTCAAAATATTTTGACAATTAACTTGTGACACATATATTAACACGTTTGGCCACGTGAAACACAATCTAAGATTAGCCTTAGGTGGCGGTCCCGTGAAGAACCGTCTAAGATTAGAGTGTAACTATTATTCCTATGGTATATCTAACAATTACGACAAATTATGTGTAGTAGAGTTAATCGAATAGTTTAATGGAAAAGTCTTTTGGTAATTCACAAAAGAAATAAAAAAGATTATGTGTAATAAAGAGGCACATAATAAAATATGATTACTAGCACTTATAGTCTTATACTAGTTATAAGGGACGTGCATTGCACGTGGGGGCTTTTTTTGTACGTTTTGTTTTGCATATTGTTATATTCAGGATAACTAATAATTGTAGTACAGATAAAGTTAGTAAAAATTATTGTAGAAAATGTTTAAAGTTGAAAAATTATGGAGTTCCTGTAATATTCATGTATTGTTTTGAGAAAACTTGAATAAAGTTGTTTTTTTTTCAAACCAATTTTCATATTGGTGGTTTCCAAAAATTTCTAAGAAAATATTTGGAATTTATTTGAAGTCTTAATCATAAAAATTAACACGTTACATAAACATCTATTTTTCCAAAATCATCTATATGTATTATGTAAGAAATTTATATTTATTATCAATCTTGTATTATTAGATTAAGGGAAATATATTAATTTTACATTAAAGCTTTGATATTCAATTTTAAATATATTTTGCGTCTTTTTAGAGTCGGCCATCTTATTTATGAGGATATTATATATAATTTCTAATGAGATTGGATTACTTAAATTTAAGGAATTAAAAATTATCTATACGCAAATCAATCTAAATATTCCCATCAGTTGAGCAAAAAAATTTAAGTTTGTACATTATTTTCAAAGCTTAGTTGTACATAATTTTATTCATACAAAGTACTTTTTTTCAACATACAAAGTTCATGTCTAACATACAAAGTACTTTTTATTTCTTATAAACATAACTCAAATGATGACATTCAGCGTCATAAAAAGAGGCACCAAAAGCATCCAAAAGGACTAAAAACAATTTAATTTTTTTTGAGAAGTCCATTAATCACAAACAAATCAACTCATATAAATTTACTTTTAATATGGATTGTACTCCTTGCTTCCATCTGTAAAGAATTGTTAAATTTTTATTTTTCATGAATTGATTCTTTAAATGCGTATGATTAGATTAAAGGAATAAAAATTAATTTTACATCAAAGCTTCGAATGTTATTTTTAGTGTATATTTTTTTTTGTCTTTTTAGAATTATGTATCCTATTTATGAAAATATTTCATAAATAAATTTAATGAGATAAAGTTACATTATTATCCTCCTTTATTAAGGATATTTTTGTTCGAAAGAGAAACACATATTTTACGCAATTCGTGGTTTATTATATGTCAAATATTAATTTTAATCATTAAAAAATAAAAAAATATAGTAACTATGGAAGTCCTAATTCAATCTTTCTCATTTTAAAAAGGTAAATGCAAGAGTTCATACACATCATAAACCATAGTTATTAAATTTTAATATAGAGAGTACCTTTTATCAAATAAACATAACTCAAGCGATAATATGTGTCATAAAAAAAAATCATCTATAAGGACAAAAAACAACTAAGAAATTCGAGAACACCATCAATCACAAACAAATTTACCATAAAAATTAACAAAAAACCGCATCTTTATAAATTATTTATTTACAATACCTACTAATGAAGAGGCAAATCCATCCTATTACTAATTAGAGTTCAACGTATATAGGGAGACTTTAGTTGAGTTTTGAATTTTTTGTTCTTTATAAACAACTCCTAATATATAAAAACTATATCATAGTAAAAATAATATTTTTCATTTTTTACTTTATTTGATAAGTTCAAATTTACCCTTAATGAATTGTCTAATAACCCAACTATATAACAAAGGTATTCTTAACCTAACTCGTAGAGAGATATAGATATAGATTTTTAATATTAAACAATAACTTTAATTTTTGTCAAATTACTCGAAGATTAAGCTCATGGTTAGTTAAATTGTACCAAGAAAAAACACATACAAATATCACAAATCTTACAAATAAAAAGTGTTTTCCTTATCTCGATTTTTTATCTGGTACATCATAATAATAATCCGTACATGTGAATCGCTTTAATTTTACAAATAAAAAATGTAAATGGCTCTAATACATCATAATAATACTCCATACATGTGAATATTAATGATTAAAATTGATCTAAATTCTAAACATGTACTTGTACGACTTACCATCACCTTATCTCGTTTTTTATTTCATTTCGTAATAAGCTCAAATTCACCCTTAATAAATTGTCTAACATAAGTTATTTAGTAGGGGTATTCTCACCGAGTGAAAAAGAAAACCCTTAACCCCACGTAATTGTACACAATGTTTTTAACAAAAGAATATTTTTTTTAACATACACCGTACTTTTAATATCAGATAAACATAACTCAAATGATGATATTTGTTGAGTCAATCGAATGGCCTAGTGGAAAAGGCTCTTGCTAGTGACCAGAAGGTCCTGGGTTCGAAACTCACATCATCGCTAATTTACAAAAAAAAAAATTATGATATTTGTATCATTAAAAAAGCATAAAAATTAACAGAAGACCATATATTTAAGAAGCAAACCAACCCTACTATGTACTAATATGTTTTACTGGTAGTCAATTATTCCATTGTATGATATATTAAGCAAATGACTACTACTGTTTAAGAATCCTCTAAATAATAGCTTAAGACTCGTGTGACTATCCTCTAAATAATAGTATACATCCGTCTCAATATCCAAGTAATTCAAGATCATTATTAATTGTAATAATATTTATTAATTGTAATAATATTTGAAACTTAACAAATTGATTGTGATATTTGTTAATATAGTAATGTATATGGGATAATATATTTATAGCACATCCGTGCTAATATCCACGTAATTTAACATCATTATTAATTGTAATATGATATTTTCTTCAGTTTTCAATGAGATAAAATTACTTAAGTTTGCAGAATTAAAAACAATATTATGTACTAATTAGAGTTTAACGCATTCAGGGAGACTTTAGTTGAGTTTTAGATTTTTAGTTCTCTAAAAACAACTCCTAATATATTAAAACTCTATTATAGTAAGATGTAATAATAGTTTATGTCAAGTAAAGAAGGAAAAAATACTTAAAAATAATTAATAAATTACTTTTGTATCCCCATTCATTAAGGGTATTTTTGTCCAAAAGGGTATTTAGTAGTTTATTAGTATCTAATATTAATAGAAGTATTTTAGTTAGAGTAGGAATAGTTTAATTTATTAGTAATGTATTTTAATTAGAGTAAGAGTTGATTAATATTTTATTTGATAAGTTCAAATTTATCCTTAATGAATTGTAAACATCAAAATTACTTAAGTTTGTAGAATTAAAAACAATATTATGTACTAATTAGAGTTTAACGCATCCAGGAAGACTTTAGTTGAGTTTTAGATTTTTAGTTCTCTAAAAACAACTCCTAATATATTAAAACTCTATTATAGTAAGGTGTAATAATAGTTTATGTCAAGTAAAGAAGGAAAAAATACTTAAAAATAATTAATAAATTACTTTTGTATCCCCATTTATTAAGGGTATTTTTGTCCAAAAGGATATTTAGTAGTTTATTATTATCTAATATTAATAGAAGTATTTTAGTTAGAGTAGAAATAGTTTAATTTATTAGTAATGTATTTTAATTAGAGTAAAAGTTGAATTTACCCTTAATAAATTGTAAACATATATCAAAGTATTTAATAAGGATATTCTCCTGCTTTTAAAAAGGAAGAAACACTTAAGACAACTCGTGCTTTTATATATATATAGAATAAAGGATAGATAGATAGATATAGACAGACTTGGTTTTTGGATGTTATAAATTATTATGGGTTGTATTTTTCTATATATTTGACTCAAATGTAATATGATTTTTCACCAAATGAAAGCTCAACCTTTGACCCGCAAATTATTACTTTCCTTTAGTGGATGTACCAATTTTACTAATAAATGATCAAGTGAAAAGGGGCAAACTTTTATTAATTATTTTTGCATTAATTGGTACTGTATTAAATAAAAGCCTTAAGATATGCTGGCCATATATAAATTTGGTATTTGGTATACCAGAAATTAGATGAATAATTAAGATTTAATTCCTCAGTTTTTTTATGAATTATCCTATAATTTTACATAGTGGAATAATTAATTTTTTTCAGACAAGACAACTATCAAACGAGCATAATTAACTTTCATAATTAACATCAAATAATTATCCTAATAATAATCAAAATCATGACATGCTTGACCTAAATGTAATATGATTTTTCACAAAATGAAGACTCAAACTTTGACCCGTAAATTATTACTCCCTCCGTCCCTAAAAGATTGTCACATTTTGACTTTTGGTAGTCAACAAAACACGATTTAAAACGTAAATATATATTACTCTACATGCAAAAAAATTATAAAAAGTTGATATTTTAAAAATATATATTGAGACGAATCTAACAAGGTCCTACAAGACTATATTATTTCTTATCGTTTAATGAGAAATCATGATCAAATTTTGTTATGTTTGACCAACAAAAGTCAAAATGTGACAATCTTTTAGGGACGGAGGGAGTACTTTCCTTTAGTGGATGTATCAATGTTACTAATAAATGATTAAATGAAAAGGGACAAAGTTTTATTATTATTTTGGCACTAATTGTTACTGTATTAAATAAAAGCCTTAAGGTATGCTGGCCGTATATAGATTTGGTATTTGGTATACCAGAAATTGGATGAATAATTAAGATGTATTTCCTCAGTTTTTTACTAATTATCTACAATTTTACATTATGGAATAATTAATTTTTTTCAAACAAGACGACTATCAAACAGAATAAAATTTCACAAACCCCGTAAATGGATCACTGTTACACTTTGGTCATAGTAAGTGACACGGATGCGCAAATGGTCCCTATAATTATTCAAAACTATACTAGTGGTTATTTGATAATGTCATGAGAAAAAATAATCAAAAAGTTTATTAACAATAATGTAGAAGTACAATATTTTTGCTAGCATGACAAATATTTTGAAAAAAAGAATGTGCTAGGACGAAAAGTAAAAACATGAAAAGGGGTACATAAGTTACATTTTTTTTTGTCATTAATGAGCCATAAATGAAAAAAAAAAATTAACAAACCTTATCTTCCATCATTAGGCATTTCCTATGATGAGGTATTGGAAAAACTATAATTAATCGTTACTAAAACACGCATAATTAACTTCGATAATTGACATCAAATAACTATCATAATAATAATCAAAATCATGATATGCTTTAATGACCCCAAAGATAGTGATATAGAAAGTCATCGGATAATTTGCATCCTACTCCCTTATGAACTTCAAAATGTGCACCATAACTCCCACAAAACTTAAATGGGCACAACATCTCTTTGTAAATTTCAAAATGTTGCACCGTACCTCCTCGGTGTTAACTTTGATGTTAAAATTTACCAGAGAGTGTACTTCACTTGCTTATTTAGCATGTATAATTGAAAAAGATTATAAAAAATAGTTGTTAAATAAAAATAGCATATAATCCTCTAAATTATATTAGATGACATTATACCACGAAAATATTTTAATTATAATATGTATAACATATTACAAACTAAATATTAATATTTTCTAAAAGATCTAACTACAATAATTTTTAATTATATTTTTGGACTTAGTGCAACAATAGTCCTTATGTTATATATTAATAATTTTTTATGATCATATTTATTTCTCTTGTATTATATCACTCTGGTGCTATATTAATTATTTCTTTTTACATATTATATGATAGTATCTTTTTTTCCTTTTTCCTAGCTTTCTAAGGTTCACTTTTCTAAAAGAAAACATATTTTTACTTAATTGAAGTCATATTTATAAATATTTATAGTAAAGATACACCATCTCATGTTTCTCTAATAATGTTAAATTATGTGATAGAAAATAAAAAATTCAAAGATATTTTAACACAAAAGTGGACTTTAACACCAAACTTAACACCAAGAAGATAAGGTGCAACAATTTGAAGTTTATAAAAAGGAGATGTTGTGCCCATCTAAGTTTACAGGGAGGTAGGGTGCACATTTTCCAATTTATAAGATGGTATGGTGCAAATTACCCGAAAATCATCACTCATATATGATGTCTAATAAAATATCACCAATAACTCTTCGTAAATGCTATATACGGGGGTTCTAAATACAGTACCCCATGTCATTTTCCAAAAATACCCTGTAAATCTTCCGGATCAAAAAATTTGAAATTCATTTCACATCTCATATTCTTCACTAATTCAAAACAATATCATATTCTCTCTAGTCTTTATACTCCTTCATCCTCAAAATTTTAACATCTATATTTATTAATTGCTGATATGGCTCTGCATGTTAAAATCTGCTAATCTTTCTTCTTATTACTTTTAATCTCAAAATCTAAACCACCCAATCATTCATTTCATATGCCGAAGCGAGATGTGGCGGTTTCAACTTTCAACTTTTCAGTTATTTCATCGTTCACGCTTGTGAAATTTTATTTTATCATATCTTGTTTGATTTCAGTCCTGGCTCTGAAATTATGTAATTTTGGTTGTAAATTGTAATCGCCATGTTTAACTGATGTATGTTTAATGTATTAAACGCCTCAACAATTTGGGGAGGCAAACCTTATGTTGTGGTTGATGAAGAGATTAACTGCATTTTGATAATTTAATCCATACGAATTTTCATTCTTCAATTGTTTAAATTGATTGCAAAGTTAATGAAGGGAAGACAAGCAGAACGTGAATTTACGAGAGAGAGAGAGAGAGAGAATTGACAAATGAAAGCATAACAATTGCTTCTAGAGAATTTGAAGGGTATTTTTGGTAATTCGTTAAGGAGTACTGTATATTGGGTACTATATTTAGTGATAAAAAAATTGTGAAAGTACCACTGTTTCGGTCTAATATTTGTATGAATGGACAAAACTTTTAAAGAATTTAAAGAATGTTTTCACTTTAAATCAAATCTAGACTACTACATTAAGTATAGTACTCGGGAAAAATTCTATGAAGAACACATACTTTAGAATTGGGTGTCAATCGTTTGACCACACATGTGGCTCCATAAAGAAACACATCGCTATCTGCTGTAATACAAGCATCCACAAGCCCTTCTCTATTTAGCTGCGCACAAAGTGCTTCGGCTTCCCCTGTTGTCCAAAGAACAGGCATTCCAAGAAGTTTAAGCAATTCCTGCACATAACAATTGATCCCATTCCTTTCAGTAGAAACACCCTCCCCCACCGGTGGTAAACTTGACAGGTCGATACCCGATGATCGATAGTACCGCTCGATCCTCGCCTGGGACTTCAACGGAGATGGCTTCCCATCAACCACAAACACTGGAAATGCTCCAAACTGCACAAACATAGGTAGAAAAAGAACTTTTTGAACAATCCCTTAATGTCCCCAAACTGCATACCATTCGATTTAAAGCAGAACAATCATCTCGATAGTAATGTACATTCAAATCACTAGCATTCGTATATGTTTAACACCAAATATTGTCCCTCATATAAAAACAGAAAATGGTAACAATACCACTTTTTTTTTTTTTAATAAAAATGACATTTAGGCCACCTTTTAATAAAAGTTGCATATCATATCATCATACTATTTTCTCGATAAAAATGCACATAATCGATTCAAATATTATACATATATTCATTAGATAACGGTATGCATATATTATGCAGATTAGTGCCAGATACTAAGTAACAAAGATTCATGTCAATTATACAATGTTGAGATAGTGAACCAATTTTTTCTTACACATCATTTGCCAAATTCGTATTCGATTTTCATGTCTATGGTACAAAAAATTTAACATTTTCTCGCTCTTGGATGTAATAAATTACTCAAAATGAATCATTACACTACTTGTCCTTCTTATCAATTGCAAATTACTCCCTCCGTCTTTTTTTATCAGGTTCTATTTTTGAAGTCAAACTTCGAAAATTTTTGAGTTTTTGACAATGAATTTTCATCAGTGGCTAAGAAATAATAGTCATGTTGGATTTCTTAGATTCGTTTCAATCTTTACTTTTCAAATATCTTTTTATAACTTGTACGCATGTAAAATGTAAAATTAGAGATATTTTCTCTTTCAATCGTGTATCGACCACCGTAGAAAATCAAAACAACCTCATAAAAAAAGACGGAGGAGTAGCATATATAGTGTTTTCACTTCACTTTTGCGCCAATTCGAAAACAATTACCGCAGCCTTAGGCTTCCTACTATCCATCCCTCCTTTTGGACAATCTTTTTGGGACAAACTACAAATCTAGTAACAAAAAACAAAAAAAATAAAAAATAACCTTGGAGAAAAGGTTGATAGTGCGGAAAAAGATGAGGCGCAAATGAGGTTTGCGAGCAAATCCTTTAATGGCAGTTTCATTTTGTACAATCCAGTAGGAGAGGTCCACAGCGACCCGTTTGTTCCTCAAGTACCCGAAACCCTCTAAACGGGCGTAGGGCTTTAGCATGTCCCAGAAATGCCCTCCCACTCCCATAATTTCAAACAATTTTGAGAGATTTACAAGGGTGTTTTGGGAATTTTGAAGGTGGTTTTACTGTTTGTTCGCGGGAGGTGAGTAGACGACCGAGGTTGATGATGATTCAATTTTATTGAATTTCCATTTTTAGCCGTTGAAGTCTCCACTTTATATTGGCTTTATGGATTGTCGAGAAAATTGGAAGAATGCCCCCTCTTCCATAGTCTTTTTATATTTTTGCCCCTCTTTTTATTTCTCTACCCGTCCCTCATGAATGGACTAGATTGCCCCCACCTTTCTCAACTCCTTCATCTGCCCTAGTGCGACTCGGGTAACCCGTTATCCGGCTCGAGTTCTTGATTCGATAGACGCTAAATAGTTAACAAGTAGATACGAGCAGGGCCGGCCCTGGGGGTGGCCGAGGGCGCAACCGCCCAGGGCCCCGGGATTTTGAAGGCCCCCAAATATGTAAAATGTTTATATATATATATATATTGAATATTAAAACATCATTTTTTTGCAACATTAAAATATCATTTTTTGTAACCAGTTAATCGAATAGCCTAGTGGAAAAGCTCATACTAGTGACCAGAAGGTCCTAAGTTCGAAACTCGCCTCATCGCTAATTTAGAAGAAAAAAAATGTAACTTTAGATCAAATATATATACTTTTAAGGTCAATTAGATTTATTTTTAAACAATGTACTTTACTTTTAGGTATAATATTTTTTTCTTTTGGATGATTCTGTTACTTATGTGTTTTTAGTGTATAAATAATCCCAATTTTATTTATTGTTACAATATTTGTACTTCAATTCTTAAACTACAATATAAATTTAGCATTTTTCCCAAACTTAAGCCAATAATTTCCTTTAAGATATAATACATAAATTAAAAAAATAATAATATAACGTAATTTTTTAGAATTTTTTTTTATTATTGTTTTAAGACGACTTAACCATGTTTTTGTATTCACAACTTCTAAAAATACTAATTTCAAACTTTATTTATAGTTTAAATATACAAAAATTTAATTGTGTTAAATTAAAAAACAAAATGGAAAAAGTAATGAGGGCCTCCTTTTGGTAGTTTCGCCCCGGACCCCCAAACTTTCTGGACCGGTCTTGGGTACGAGCCTAAGGTTGTGCTCCTTTGAAATACCCGGTCCGCTAACGAATGATTACATAAAATAATAGGTTCAATACATATGTTAATTATAATTATCTATAATTAAGATATGCGGATTTTATTATAAATATTTGAAATAACTAAGGTTCACTTGATTTACCGACAAATGAAAGCATAAGTTCAAAAGAAATGTTAATTCGTTCAAATCCATGTCGAAAATACAAATAAGTTCAAACACACCATGAAATAGTTATCACATCACAGATCACACTAAAATATTGCATTAATCACAAACAATAATGCGATTTATTTAATTAATTTGTCTATATATTATTACATAATTGGAGTAAAATGTGATCACGCTCACATTAAGCGCCCTCTCATACCGAACCCACAACTTGAAAAGGAGTAAATCACGATACGATCCCCAGAACCAGAGTGTATGAAAATCTGTCAATACTGCACACTTAGCCTGGGATAAAATTCCCAAAAGTGCCACTGTTCTCCTAACCACCATATGTCAAAGTCGATTCATAAAACCGAAACAACTACAAATAAAAAAGAGACATAAATGAAGTTATTAGCCAATAATTTCATTATATTTCTCCAACTAAAAAAATTAATAATGATAATTGGTCATTACGATTTTTCTTGATAAATATTTAGTCATGAGCACGTTTTTAGTAATATTATTTTAGAAAATAAATCCAATAATATTAGAATAATAAAATTCTCGAAAATAAAATAGGAAACGAAACAATTTTTGATTGGAAAAGTTACCATATGGGGCTGAGTCCTTTTCAACGTTGCGTTATCCACATGCACTTCTACGCCGTCAGACCTACATGCAACCCATAAAACCATGTCACAAGCTAATTGATTGGCTTAAGTATCTAGGCGAACCAGAACAAAATTCTTCCGATTGTCGAACTTATAGCAAAAAAATTCTTAAAATAATATTTATCTAATCATTATTATTGTAAAAGATATATGTTCTTTAAAAAGAAAATTAAAAAGTTTTTTGATTGTCGAGGTAATAAAAAAGGAGGCTCCCTCTGCCTGTGCATAAATAAATGTTTATAATAAAATGATAATTAGAAGCATTAAATTCGAACATATCATCTAAATCTTAGGTAATTATAAGTTCCAAATAATTTCTCTTAATCTTTAAGAAAGAAATTGGGACAAAGTTGTACTACTACAAAATTAATTTCTGAAATTGGTACATGTGTTGAAGTATGATCCCCTGAAAGTGATAATTGTTATAGCATGGTATCCGAGAAAACAGAGATAAACCGTGCAACATTTGTGACTTTCGTAAACTAACCTTCTCGCGATGAACATCACTGACATATCCCCACCAAGAGTAGAGGGAGTAGTGTAGGAGGTCACTCCGAGAATCTCAACTATAGTTCCCGATCCTAGTTACGTTTCAAAAAAATGACTTAGTAAATAACTGTTTGCACATATATAATTCTAGACAATTCGTGAATTAACATCTTCCTAGTTATGTTATCCCATGAATAAAAAATGCATTCTACAAGTCGTAACACAAAAACTATGTGTAAACGGGAGGCATTGAGACATGCTAACATTGATACTCACCGGGCACATCGGGTACTTGATGTTCCACAACGCCAGCATTCGGGACATCTAGTGGCTCCTCCTCCCGGACGTTTGAAGTAGCCAATGCTGAAGAAGGATGTTGTTGTGTGGGCTGCCTCTTTTTGAACCTCTTAGAGCTTCCGCCACCCATTTTTCTCCCCTTCTTGTGTTTTGATCTATTACAAATGCAGGATGGTTATTACGATGTTAGAATGCAAGAATATATCACACCGTTTTTTACTACGAGTAGCTAGCTAAATTTCTAAATAAATATTATCGAATCAAATTTATTAGGGAATTTTCTTTCGATCTTTGACTAAAAAATTGGTTGGGAATATGAGATAATTACAAGTTTAAATTCAATGACACTGTCAATGATTTTGGACATCATACTATTTTTAACGATTTTTATTTATACGAGTTAATGACAAATGCGATTATATTACATGTTTGTTTTATTAGATCATTCATCATTCGACCACACATATATATAAATTTTCGATTATACATGGTTCAAGAATCTCACTTGGTACCTCCGTCATATTGGCCGTTATGTTTGACTATTTTTGACAAATTGACAGGGTAAAATTGTTGAAAACTCGTTTTTGAAGCAATTTTTCAATGTTAACACAAAATATATAGGATAAATATTTATGCCCCCGTCAATTAGTTTTCAACACTTTTGCCCCCGTCAGTTTGTTAAAAAAGTCAAACTTAACATCCAATATAATATAGGTACTAAGTGATAAGATAATTTTTGAAACACTTGTGATATGAAAAGTCATTTTAACATAATGACTCAATATCTTGGTAGTATCTGACCCAACTTCCGTTCAAGATGTCTACGATTTAAATCTTGTTAGAAGCAATTTATCTCATATTTTACTTTAACTATCTACTAGTTAGAAATTTATGCATTTATTATTTATAATATCATATTCATGCTATTATCCTCCTATATAATTATATTGCGACGTTTTAAAACATATATAATTATAATTGAAATTTAATTGTCACTAACAAAAATAATGAATGTAATACCTTTCTTCAAATGCTTTGATTAGAAGTGGGCAGTCCGATAAGTGTTCTATAGGCTCCCACGTGTTGGTTGACTCTGGCCAATCAACCCTTGCAAGGGCAACAATAATGTAGTTAGATTAACATGAAAATATTGTCTAAGAACAAATTTTACACTAAATTATTTTTATTGAGTTCAATTTTATTTACTACTCCCTCCGTCCCTAAAAGATTGTCACATTTTGACTTTTGTTAGTCAAATATACAAAAATTTGATCATGAATTCCTATTAAACGATAAGAAATAATATAGTCTTGCGGGACCTTGTTAGATTCGTCTCAATATATATTTTTGAAATATTAACTTTTTATAATTTTTTCACATGTAGAATAATAGATATTTATGTTTTAAATCGTGTATTGTTGATCACCAAAAATCAAAATGTAACAATCTTTAGGGACGGAAGGAGTACTTCATAATTAATAATCTAATTTAAATTGAATTAGAAATGATATTTGAATGACAAGTTAAATTTTGTGTATGCGCAAAAATGAAATTATAATCCATACCATTTAACCAAATATTGTACTTGCCCCTTTTGATTGTTCGTCACCATTGCAAAATCCATTACCAAAAACAAATATCAAGTTAGTAACAGATGGTAATCGATAATATCAAAGCAATTTTTATATCACTATATGTTCAATCCTTTATATACGATTTGATATTCAATTATACGATTTGATATTCAATTATACGATTTGATGTTCAATTATAGATGGAATGTAATTAACAAAAATAAGACATAAAATAGTTTAGACACAAACCTGTCGAATTCTCTTTCTTCTTATATCTTCGACCAGGTAAAATCCGGTAGGTAATTTGGGGGTCTCGTCTAGTTCCTCGTCGGAAGATTCACGGTTCTCGTCATGTTCACTTTCCCGATCTGTAATAGATTTAATGCTTTTGTCTTGTTTCTCTAAAAGAAATTCAGGGATTTCTTCTGGTTTAATGTCGGGAAATTTAGGGTTCTCGCCGTGTACCCCATTCTCCGGTGTTGGGGATGGGACGAGTCCTTCTTCGATAGTTTTATTTTCCATATCTTGAACTTTAGGAAAGTTTTTATTAGCATTTACATTTTTGCCTCCAACTAGATCTTCACCAACTACTCGAGCATCTTCAAGAGCCACATTAGCCAACAAAGTCATTCCGTATGAAAATTTGGGAATTGATTGTAGAGAATGTGTATATATTTTATGATGTTCACTCATTTTCAATTACTATCGACTCGGACAAAAACTTTCTACTATACTTATTAGTCCCATGGAGTACATCCTAGTATAGTAATATTATTAAATACTATTTAATATCTAGTATATATTAAGAAGAAAATATAATTATATATGCAAATTTAATGATTTAGTAGTTAGGGCATGTTTGTTAAATCTGAAGTCTCGGTTACAACTGAATTTAAATATTGAAATTATTTAGATATTTGATAACATTTCAAAGAAAAAGACTTAATCGTAATATCATGACAACTTTGTCCCCACTTTAATTCATTCATATATAGATAATATATACAAATAATATTAAACAAAATAAATAAATTAAAATTATTATTATTAAATTATAAATATAATATATATGATTAAATAATAACAGTAGTAATAATAAGAATAGTAACAATAAAAATTTAGTAATAATAGTAATAAAGCCAAAATAAGAATAATATGATAAATAATAATAAGAATAACAATAGTAATAGGTAGGAATAATAATAATAATAATATTATTATTATTAATAATAATAATAATATTAAGAGTAATAAGAATGAAAACAAGAATAATATTAATAATAAATGAAAAGTGATAATAATAACAATAAGAATAGAAATATTAATAATAGTAATAATGAGAATGATAAGACATTAATAGTGATAAGAAATAATGATAATTATAATAAGAATAAGAATAACAATAATAAATATGCTAACAATAATAATAATCAATTAAACTAATAGCAATAATAATAATAATTATGATTATAAGAGTAGTAATATTAATAATAATACTAATAATAATAATAATAATAATTACAAAGTGAAACACTTATATCATTATAGAGGATCAAAATGTTATGTTGTCATTATTATAAATGAAAGTATAACGACTTATATTCATTATCTCGAAATATTTGACAATTAACTTGTGACACATATATTAACACGTCTGGCCACGTGAAACACAATCTAAGATTAGCCTTAGGTGGCGGTCCTGTGAAGAACCGTCTAAGATTAGAGTGTAACTATTATTCCTATGGTATATCTAACAATTACGACAAATTATGTGTAGTAGAGTTAATCGAATAGTTTAATGGAAAAGTCTTTTGGTAATTCACAAAAGAAATAAAAAAGATTATGTGTAATAAAGAGGCACATAATAAAATATGATTACTAGCACTTATAGTCTTATACTAGTTATAAGGGACGTGCATTGCGCGTGGGGGCTTTTTTTGTACGTTTTATTTTGCATATTGTTATATTCAGGATAACTAATAATTGTAGTACAAATAAAGTTAGTAAAAATTATTGTAGAAAATGTTTAAAGTTGAAAAATTATGGAGTTCCTGTAATATTCATGTATTGTTTTGAGAAAACTTGAATAAAGTTGTTTTTTCTTCAAACCAATTTTCATATTCGTGGTTTCCAACAATTTCTAAGAAAATATTTGGAATTTAATTTGAAGTCTTCATCATAAAAATTAACACATTACATAAACATCTATTTTTCCAAAATCATCTATATGTATTATGTAAGAAAAAGTTATATTTATTATCAATCTTGTATTATTAGATTAAGGGAAATATATTAATTTTACATTAAAGCTTTGATATTCAATTTTAAATATATTTTGCGTCTTTTTAGAATTGGCTATCTTATTTATGAGGATATTATATATAATTTCCAATGAGATTGGATTACTTAAATTTAAGGAATTAAAAATTATCTATATTCAAATCAATGTAAATATTCCCATCACTTGAGCAAAAAAAATTTAAGTTTGTACATTATTTTCAAAGCTTAGTTGTACATAATTTTATTCATACAAAGTACTTTTTCAACATACAAAGTTCATACTTTTTATTTCTTATAAACATTACTCAAATGATGATATTCAGCGTCATAAAAAGAGGCACCAAAAGCATCCAAAAGGACTAAAAACAATTTAATTTTTTTTTGAGAAGTCCATTAATCACAAACAAATCAACTCATATAAATTTACTTTTAATATGGGTTGTACTCTTTGCTTCCATCTGTGAAGAATTGTTAAATTTTTATTTTTCATGAATTGATTCTTTAAATGCGTATGATTAGATTGAAGGAATAAAAATTAATTTTACATCAAAGCTTCGAATGTTATTTTTAGTGTATATTTTTTTTGTCTTTTTAGAATTATGTATCCTATTTATGAAAATATTTCATAAATAAATTTAATGAGATAAAGTTACATTATTATCCTCCTTTATTAAGGATATTTTTGTTCGAAAGAGAAACACATATTTTACGCAATTCGTGGTTTATTATATGTCAAATATTAATTTTTTTTTTTTTGATAATTAGCGATGAATTGTGATTACAATGATATTACAAACATGAATACATAAATTGCTAACTAATAGAAAGTTAGAGTATAATATGAGACAAATATGTTTCCAACAAGGTTCGAACCCATGACCTCTTACATGAAAGGTTGGACCGGATGCCACTAGGCTATTGAGCCATCGGCATGTCAAATATTAATTTTAATCATTAAAAAGTAAAAAATATAGTAACTATGGAAGTCCTAATTCAATCTTTCTCATTTTAAAAAGGTAAATGCAAGAGTTCATACACATCATAAACAATAGTTATTAAATTTTAATATAGACAGTACCTTTTATCAAATAAACATAACTCAAGCGATAATATGTGTCATAAAAAAAAATCATCTACAAGGACAAAAAACAACTAAGAAATTCAAGAACACCATCAATCACAAACAAATTTACCAAAAAAAATTAACAAAAAACCGCATCTTTATAAATTATTTATTTACAATACCTACTAATGAAGAGGCAAATCCATCCTATTACTAATTAGAGTTCAACGTATATAGGGAGATTTTAGTTGAGTTTTGAATTTTTTGTTCTTTATAAACAATTCCTAATATATAAAAACTATATCATAGTAAAAATTATATTTTTCATTTTTTACTTTATTTGGTAAGTTCAAATTTACCCTTAATGAATTGTCTAATAACCCAATTATATAACAAAGGTATTCTTAACCTAACTCGTAGAGAGATATAGATATAATATAGATTTTTTTAATATTAAACAATAACTTTAATTTTTGTCAAATTACTCGAAGATTAAGCTCATGGTTAGTTAAATTGTACCAAGCAAAAACACATACAAATATCACAAATCTTACAAATAAAAAGTGTTTTTCTTATCTCGATTTTTTATCTGGTACATCATAATAATAATCCGTACATGTGAATCGCTTTAATTTTACAAATAAAAAATGTAAATGGCTCTAATACATCATAATAATACTCCATACATGTGAATATTAATGATTAAAATTGATCTAAATTCTAAACATGTACTTGTACGACTTACCATCACCTTATCTCGTTAAGTTCAAATTTACCCTTAATAAATTGTCTAACATAAATGATTTAGTAGGGGTATTCTCGCTCAGTGAAAAAGGAAGAAACCCTTAACCCCACGTAATTGTACACAATGTTTTCACGAAAAAATATTCTTTTTAACATACACCGTACTTTTAATATCAGATAAACGAACATAACTCAAATGATGATATTTGTTGAGTCAATCGAATGGCCTAGTGGAAAAAGCTCTTGCTAGTGACCAGAAGGTCCTGGGTTCGAAACTCACATCATCGCTAATTTACAAAAGAAAAATGATGATATTTGTATCATTAAGAAAGCATAAAAATTAACAGAAGACCATATATTTACAATCTATTTATTTGCGTTATCCATATAAAAAAAATGATGATATCTGTATCATTAAAAAAGCATAAAAATTATTCCATTGTTTGATATATTAAGCAAATGACTACTACTGTTTATGAACATATAGACATAAGGCTAGTCAATTATTCCATTGTATGATATATTCAAGATCATTATTAATTGTAATAATATTTGAAACTTAACAAATTGATTGTGATATTTGTTAATACAGTAATGTATATGGGATAATATATTTATAGCACATCCATGCTAATATCCACGTAATTCAACATCATTATTAATTGTAATATGATATATTCTTCAATTTTCAATGAGATAAAATTACTTAAGTTTGTAGAATTAAAAACAAAAATGTACTAATTAGAGTTTAACGCATCGAAGGAGACTTAAGTTGAGTTTTAGATTTTTAGTTCTCTAAAAACAACTCCTAATATATTAAAACTCTATTATAGTAAGATGTAATAATAGTTTACGTCAAGTAAAGAAGGAAAAAATACTTTAAAATAGTTAATAAATTACTTTCGTATCCCCATTCATTAAGGGTATTTTTGTCCAAAAGTGTATTTAGTAGTTTATTACTATCTAATATTAATATAAGTATTTTAGTTAGAGTAGGAATAGTTTAATTTATTAGTAATGTATTTTAATTAGAGTAAGAGTTGATTAATATTTTAATTTGATAAGTTCAAATTTACCCTTAATGAATTGTAAACATCAAAATTACTTAAGTTTGTAGAATTAAAAACAATATTATGTACTAATTAGAGTTTAACTCATCCAGGGAGACTTTAGTTGAGTTTTAGATTTTTAGTTCTCTAAAAACAACTCATAATATATTAAAACTCTATTATAGTACACTACTACATTTTTGACATAATGCAACGGTCAAGAAGTATCTAATGCAACGCCTATCTCGTGACCGTTGCAATAGATAGAGCTAATGCAACGCCATTCACATGACCGTTGCGATAGACGTTCTAATGCAACGGCTTATTTAATGTCATCGCATTAGACCTAGCTAATGCAACACCTTATATGAAACCGTTGCATTAGGGAAAATTAATTTTGGCGCAAAAGATTCCCTCCTAATTTTTCATTTTCAACTATTTCGACCCTGCACAAAATTTAAAAAAAATGCCAAAATGACTATTTTGTCTTCAAGTGAAATATTAAAAATTAGAAAATGGAAGGAACTAGGGATAAAATAGTAATTTCACACCTAAAAACCACTATCTGACCTAGATATAGCAAAGAGAGATACTGTAATGTAACAAAGTACATACAAAACGAACTGAAAAAAAATGACTAAACAAGCCGATTAGGTTCAAAAATTATAAAATCGATAAAAATCGATCAATTCGAAACAAACAAATATAGTTATTACGTAAAATAAAAAATTATTCTTAGTAATTATTACTGAAAACCACTATTTGACCTAGATATAGCAACGCGAGATACTACAATGTAAGAAAGTATATAAAAATTAAATTTAAACCAAACTGAAGAAAAGGTTACTAACGAGCCGATTTAGATTCGAAAATTACAAATCGATAAAAGTCGATCGATTCGAAAAAATCAAGCGTACTTATTACATAAGTCTTTATCTTTTTTGTAAATTAGCGATGACGTGAATATCGAACCAGAACCTTCTGATCACTGGCAAAACCTTTTTCCACTATGCTACGAAGGAAAAAATACTTAAAAATAAAGAAGGAAAAAAATACTTAAAATAATTAATAAATTACTTTTGTATCCCCATTCATTAAGGGTATTTTTGTCCAAAAGTGTATTTAGTAGTTTATTACTATCTATATTAATAGAAGTATTTTAGTTAGAGTAGGAATAGTTAATTTATTAGTAATGTATTTTAATTAGAGTAAGAGTTGATTAATATTTTATTTGATAAGTTCAAATTTACCCTTAATGAATTGTAAACATCACAATTACTTAAGTTTGTAGAATTAAAAACAATATTATGTACTAATTAGAGTTTAACGCATCCAGGGGGGACTTTAGTTGAGTTTTAGATTTTTAGTTCTCTAAAAACAACTCCTAATATATTAAAACTCTATTATAGTAAGATGTAATAATAGTTTATGTCAAGTAGAGAAGGAAAAAATACTTAAAAATAATTAATAAATTATTTTTGTATCCCCATTCATTAAGGGTATTTTTGTCCAAAAGGATATTTAGTAGTTTATTACATCTAATATTAATAGAAGTACTTTAGTAGTTTAGTTAGAGTAGGAATAGTTTAATTTATTAGTAATGTATTTTACTTAGAGTAAGAGTTGATTAATATTTTATTTGATAAGTTCAAATTTACCCTTAATGAATTGTAAATATCAAAGTATTTAATAAGGATATTCTCGTGCTTTTAAAAAGGAAGAAACACTTAAGGCAATTCGTACTTTTATATATATATAGAATAAAGAATAGATAGATAGATAGATATATATATATAGATAGATATATATATATAGATAGATATAGATATAGATAGATTTTCTTTTTGATGTTATAAATTATGAGTTTTTTCTTGCAACCTAACTTAAGACGGGTTAGTAAAACCTAACTTCATATCTGGGCCGTTGGATCAAGATTAAATAGGTAGTTATGTTTTATGCTATTTTTATGGGTGCTTTGATGGACAATTTTTCCTTTTGATTAGTAAAACCTAACTCTATATATAGTTAGGCTCTAAGTATTTTATGGGTTGTATTTTTCTATATATTCGACTCAAATGTAATATGATTTTTCATTAAATGAAAGCTCAACCTTTGACCCGCAAATTATTACTTTCCTTTAGTGATGTACCAATTTTACTAATAAATGATTAAATGAAAAGGGACAAAGTTTTATTAATTACTTTTGCATTAATTGGTACTGTATTAAATAAAAGCCTTAAAATACGCTGGCCATATATAGATTTGGTATTTGGTATACCAAAAATTAGATGAATAATTAAGATTTAATTCCTCAGTTTTTTACGAATTATCCTATAATTTTACATAGTGGAATAATTAATTTTTTCCAGACAAGACAACTATCAAACAAAAATAAAATTTCACAAATAATTTTAGAGGGAATTACGGATTTGGTCCACGTAAATGGGTCGTTGTTGTACTTTGGTCCCAATAAATGACATGGTAATGGTCCATGTAATTATTCAAAACTATACCAACGGTTAATTGATAATGTCATGAGAAAAAGTATTAAAAAAAAAAGTCTACTAAAAATAATGTTGAAGTACAATTTTTGCTAGAGTGATAAATATTTTGGAAAAAAAAAATGTGTTAAGACAAAAAGTAAAAAAATGAACAAAGGATGTATAATTTACTTTTTTTTGTCACTAATGAACCATAAATGAAAAAAAAATTAATGAACCTTATCTTCCCACCTAACTTCCATCATTAGGCATTTTTCATGACGAGTCAATATTGAAAAAACTAAGATTAATCGTTAATAAAACGAGCCTAATTAACTTTCATAATTAACATCAAATAATTATCCTAATAATAATCAAAATCATGACATGCTTGACCCAAATTTAATATGATTTTTCACAAAATGAAGACTCAAACTTTGACCCGTAAATTATTACTTTCCTTTAGTGGATGTACCAATGTTACTAATAAATGATTAAATGAAAAGGGACAAAGTTTTATTAATATTTTGGCACTAATTGTTACTGTATTAAATAAAAGCCTTAAAGTATGCTGGCCGTATATAAATTTGGTATTTGGTATACCAGAAATTGGATGAACAATTAAGATGTATTTCCTCAGTTTTTTACTAGTTATCTATAATTTTACATTATGGAATAATTAATTTTTTTCAAACAAGACGACTATCAAACAGAATAAAATTTCACAAATAATTTTATAGGGAATTGCTGATTTGGTCCCCGTAAATGGATCACTATTACACTTTGGTCATAGTAAGTGACACGGATGTGCAAATGGTCCCTGTAATTATTCAAAACTATACTAGTGATTATTTGATAATGTCATGAGAAAAAATAATTAAAAAGTTTATCAACAATAATGTAGAAGTACAAATTGTTTGCTAGCATGACAAATATTTTGAAAAAAAGAATGTGCTAGGAGGACGAAAAGTAAAAACATGAACAAAGGGTACATAATTTACATTTTTTTTTGTCATTAATGAGCCATAAATGAAATAAAAATTAACAAACCTTATCTTCCATCATTAGGCATTTCCTATGATGAGGTATTGGAAAAACTATAATTAATCGTTACTAAAACACGCATAATTAACATCAAATAATTATCATAATAATAATCAAAATTGTGAATTGCTTTAATGACCCCAAAGATAGTGATATAGAAAGTCGTCGGATAATTTGCATTCTATCCCCTTATGAACTTCAAAATGTGCACCATACCTCCCTCAAAACTTAAATGGGCACAACACCTCTTTGTAAATTTCAAAATGTGGCACCGTACTTCCTCGGTGTTAACTTTGGTGTTAAAGTTAACGGAGAGTGTACTTCACTTGCTTATTTAGTATGTATAATTGAACAAGATTATAAAAAATAGTTGTTAAATAAAAAATAGCATATAATCCTCTAAATTATATTAGATGACATTATACCACGAAAATATTTTAATTATAATATGTATAACATATTACAAAATAAATATTAATATTTTCTAAAAGATCTAACTATAATAATTTTTAATTATATTTTTGGACTTAGTGCAACAATAGTCCTTATGTTATATATTAATAATTTTTTATGATCATATTTATTTATTTCTCTTGTATTATATCACTCTCGTGCTATATTAATTATTTCTTTTTACATATTATATGAAAGTATCTTTTTTTCTTTTTTCCTAGCTTTCTAAGGTTCACTTTTCTAAAAGAAAACATGTTTTTACTTAATTGAAGTCATATTTATAAATATTTACAGTAAAAATACACCATCTCATGTTTCCCTAATAATGTTAAATTATGTGATAGAAAATAAAAAATTCATAAATATTTTAACACAAAAGTGGACTTTAACACCAAACTTAACACCAAGGAGATAGGATGCAACAGTTTGAAGTTTATAAAAAGGAGATGTTGTGCCCATCTAAGTTTACAGGGAGGTACGGTGCACATTTTCCAATTTATAAGATGGTATGGTGCAAATTACCCCGAAATCATCACTCATATATGATGTCTAATAAAATATCACCAACAACTGTTCGTAAATGCTATATACGGTACTCTAAATACAGTACTCCATGTCATTTTCCAAAAATACCCTGTAAATCTTCCGGATCAAAAAATTTCAAGTTCATTTCACATCTCATATTCTTCACTAATTCAAAACAATATCATATTCAACTTTCATCTTTTCAGTTATTTCATCGTTCACGCTTGTGAAATTTTATTTTCATATCTTGTTTGATTTCAGATTTGGCTCTGAAATTATGTAATTTTGGTTGTAAATTGTAATCGCCATGTTTAATTGATGTATGTTTAATGTATTCAACGCCTCAACAATTTGGGGAGGCAAACCTTATGTTGTGGTTGATGAAGAGATTAACTGCATTTTGATAATTTAATCCATAAGAATTTTCATTTCTTCAATTGTTTAAACTGATTGCAAAGTTAATGAAGGGGAAGAAGACAAGCAGAGAGAGAGAGAGAGAGAGAGAGAATTGACAAATGAAAGCATAACAATTGCTTCTAGAGAATTTGAAGGGTATTTTTGGTAATTTGTTAAGGAGTACTGTATATTGGGTACTATATTTAGTGATAAAAAAATTGTGAAAGTACCACTGTTTCGGTCTAATATTTGTATGAATGGACAAAACTTTTTTTATTAAGAGAATGGTTTTTGGCTGGAAACATCACCTACTTTTTACCTATATGTCACCAGTTGATCACTCACTTTTCAAAGTGTCTTGGTTGATCACTCACTTTTTAAAAAGTGTCTATTTTGGTCAGTCGACCATTTTTCCGGGTGGTCAACTGCCGGTCAACTCACGTGGCAGCCGTGTGCGCCTTTAGTAAGATTATTTTATTCTTCTCAAGTCAAGTTTGGCTCAAAATTTTCAATTAATTACGTATTTGACCCCAATTTTATGGTTGATTATAATTTGACCCCAAAATTAATTGAAAACTTTGGTCAATTAATTAATAATTTTGGGGTCAAATTGTAATTAACCATAAAATTGCGGTCAAATACCTAATTAATTGAAATTTTTGGGCAAAATACGTAATTAATTGAAAATTGTGGGCCAAATTCGACTTGAAAAGACTAAAATGACCTCTGTAAAGGCGCACATGGGTGCCACGTGAGTTGACAGGCAGTTGACCACCCAGAAAAATGATCGACTGACCAAAAGAGCCACTTTTTAAAAAGTGAGTGATCAACCAGACACTTTGAAAAGTGAGTGATCAACTGGTGGCATAGGGTACAAAGTAGGTGATGTCCCCGGCCAAAAAGCCTTAAGAGAATACCAAACTATTGGAAAAATGACTATTTTACCCTTAATGAAAAATTAATAGTATTAGACAAGTTTTTTGGGTTGAAATGACTATTATTATAATCTATTATAATCCATTATAATACTTTTTAATCGGTTTCAATTCACAATGAACTCAAATTTGTCACGATTTAACTTTACCATTTATCTTAACTATTAATTTTTGCACCAAATTGATGTTACAGAGTTCAACACTAACAAAAATTGATATGTTATACATTGCGTATTAATTAGCAAAAATAATTGCACGAAAATAGGATACAACCATAGAAATTAGATGAGTGTATTAGAATTAGTACAAAACACAAAGAATTATTAATTCTTTTGGGTATGAAACAAATAAGTTGTACTACAGTATACATTTGAATACTAAACAAACCGTGAAATAGAAAAGATAAAATAAAAAAGAATTAGATTCCTATTCTTTAACAAGAATCTTTTCTTCGGTGCCCACTCGCGCTACTTTAGAACTTGAACTCTATAATTTCTTCACCCTGAAATAATTAAATTAAAATTCAAATCATCTAATTCAATGAAAACGTGTTACATTGGATTAAAATCAATTATACTAGTATGTATCATAATAAACTCAACTATATCAACATTATATTTCAATATTAAACAAATTATATGAGTTGTAACTACACATAAATGACATGTTACATTATAACATGCTATGCTCGATTATATTTTAGTATGCCGTTATAATCCATTATATTTGATTATACAATGTTATAATCAATTATATTTGATTATACAGTGTTATAATTATTAGAATACGAGACTATATCAACATAATACCCCTACGATTCAGACTTTTATTACAAAACGACATTAAATATTCAAATTACATACACATAACACACATTGAACATAAATTCATAGTTTACACATTATTTAAACCCAAAGTATTGTGCTCAACTTAAGAAGATTCAAACTTTTGTTCAAAAAATAACGTTAAAGTACCAAAACACAAACTTTACACATAAATCTACAATTTTTAGTATGCAAACTTACCCACATGCCCATAAAAATCGTAAAGATTCAAACTTTTGTTAAAAAATCTTCATATAACAAAAACGTAATACACATGAAGTATATAACTAATTGAAAAACGTGATTTTAACTCACATATATTGAAAAACGTGATTTTAACTCAACTAAATTGAAAAAGATTCAAACTTTTGTTCAAAAACTTCAACTATATTGAAAAACGTGATTTTAACTCAACTAATTTGAAAAAGATTCAAACTTTACATCTTTAAAGACCCAAAAAATAAATGTTATTCACAATTATGTTGTTTTCAATATATATACTTACCCAAAATTGAAGAATATTAACTCAAACCTTTGAAGATTTTGGTGGAATACTAAAGATAGAAAGATGAAAGGTTTTGGTGGGAGAAAAGATTTAGAGTGAGAGGGAAATTTTCAATAATGAAGTGTGAAAAGGTGGGTTTAGCAATATAAAGGCAGACGGAGGTAATTAAGTCAGTTCACCTTAAAAGTGTGGTACTTTCTTAATAAAAAAAGTTTTGTCCATTCATACAAATATTAGACTAAAAATTGAGAAATTTGGCAAACTACCATTATTTGAGCCATGAATTTAATATCTACCATGGTTTATTTTTTATTGGAAACTACCACAAAAGTTAGGTGAACGGACTAAATTGCCCCTTATTAAACCCTTTGTGCCTCAAACTTCATATTCCCCAATTTTCAACCACTACCCTCCCCACCATCACCATTAACCTTATCACCAACCACCACCACCATCACCAACCACCATCGACCACCATCATCACTATCCACCACCAACACCATCCATCACCGCCATCATCAATGACTCCTCCAAGTTTCTCAATTCTCTGTTTCTCAGATGTACAATTTGGTTTATGATCTTTAGATAGTTCTACTGCTCTTCCTCGTTTGCCCAATACAGCTCGAGAGTCTCCAGCATTAGCAACTACCATTGTTCTAAGATGAGAAAATAATCAAATAGTTAGATCATAACACACTGAAACTGAAAAAGAAGATGAAAATTATGATTCCCTATTGGCTCAGGATGACCTTATTTGAAAAAGAATTCATATTGATAATGATCCATAAGAAAGACTATTGTTTCGGTAAAGTTCATCAAAATGCACCATCTCTCCCTTGTTTTGTCATACGAAAACATTGAGGAAGACATAGATATGAGAGACATTAAATTTGACTAGAAAATTAGACTATCACAGTAGTTGGAGTACTTTTATATCCATACCGTCCCAATATATCGAGCTGTTAGGCAGTGGTGCCAGATGAATTATCCAGAGTCTGGTGACGGTGGTGGATGGTGGTGGTGGTGGTTGCTGGTGATGGTGGTGGATGGTGATAGTGTGGTGGTGGTCGAAGGTGATGGTGGTGGTGGGTGGTGATGGTGGTGGATAGTGATGGTGGTGGTCGATGGTGGTTGGTGATGGTGGTGGTGGTGGTGGTTGGTGATAAGATTGATGGTGATGGTGGGGAGGGTGGTGGTTGGTAGTTGAAAATTGGGGAAGATGAAGTTTGAGGCATAAAGGGTTTAATGATGGGCAATTTAGTCCGTCCACCTAACTTTTGTGGTAGTTTCCAATAAAAAAAATAAGTCATGTAAATATTAAATCCATGCCTCAAAGAGTGGTAGTTTACCAAGTTTCTCACCAAAAGTGTGGTATTTTCACAATTTTTTCATGTTATACTATAAGTAATTAATATATGTGAATTTATTTTTCATATTTTTGTTTTGGTTTGGTTTGCTAGAGATGCCTACGATTCCCATTTGGTTTGGTTTTGAACTAAAATTTAAATCGAACCTATTTTGTCAGTTCTCTGGAAGGAAGAATCTAAATCTGTCCGATCCCAATTCATTTCCTATTTCGTCGGTTCCGATCGATTCGGTTCGACCAATTCTGGGTAAAATCTGTAGAATTGCAATTCATAACTTCTGATTTGATTAAGAGGGTAAAGTGAAATAGTAAATTTTGAATTAAAATTTTGTTAATGATTTCATTCAGGTATGATTTTATTTGATACTTGATTTTTTTATTAACAAACAGACTTAATATAATAAATCCTGAATTAATTAAGTTTAAATACTTAATGAGTTTAACAAACAGGCCCTTACATAAAACATAAGGACTCGTTAAGCGAAATAGTTACATATATCAATACTAATCAACGCATCAATTATAAGAATCCTTGATCACCACCAAAAAACAAATCACAAGATCTCTCAATATGAGCTCCTAATACTCGTAATGATTGCAACCCGAAATAGTCTACACATCTATCAAAATGAAGGACTGAACTGCAACGATAACAATCGCCAATATTTCTTTTTGAAATATCTCGATATTCGACATAGCGAAGGAGAACAGGCTAGTTCCCCTCAGTTAGAGCTATTTCCAGGGCATGCTCCGCTTCCTTTAGAAAAAGGCGTGCAAGTTCCTTCTGTCCTTTGCGGTAAATGATGCTTGAAATCTGGTTTCTACTAAGATTGAAACGAAGTGTCTCGGGTTTGCTGCAAGACAACCAAAGGGGATGTTCGTTCAATTCACCAGCATATTCACAACCAGAAGAATGTAATAGATTGATGCAACAAAAGGAAACAAATAAGAGGTTTGATAAAGAATGTTGTGGTTTCTAATGGTAAACTTTGATTTCTACAGGCTAAAAAAACGTGATACAAGATCCAGAGAACAAAACTCCTTCATCCCAAATTTTTTGCTAAGTTCACTTCTTCATGAAGTTCAGAAGATTTTATATTTCTTTCGAATACTTATTGTCCCTTTGTTTCACTCTCTCATTAAGACTCGAGTGGAGGTTTTCAAAAAGGAGAAACTCCCAAAAAACAGGGATGGAGGTAGCATTTGTTTGGCGTTCTCTAATTGTTGGTAGTTAAATAAAATAGAATAATAGATGTAGTGTATCATCATACCTTTGGTTCTTTTCTATCATTTCTGCTTTTCGAAGCAATTCAGCGTCACTTTCCTCTGAACCTGTACCCTCTTCAAGATCCATAACCCTTCAAAGCAAATGCCAATATATTAAACGAATAGTTTCAGATGTAGCCCCTACAGTGAGGAGTCAATGAAATGTCAACGGGCAAACAACAAAATGAAAGGACCATTGCAACAAGCTCTAGCAACAAGGGGTCCACGAAGGGTAAGACAACTAGGCAACCTAGCAACCAATACTAAGACCCTAATAAATAAACTTCAGAGAAATTACTTTGTATTAAGAAGGTCAATGAGCATTTGTAGAGCTCCAGAATCCCCACAAGCCTCCCATATTGCAGAACGAACTTCTGCATCCGAAGGTTGCCGTCCCCCCTCAGGGCCAACAAGCTTTAACAAAATGGAAAATTTCATCAGGGACACAAGCCATAAGACACTATCAAACATATTGAGCAAGTCTATAGCTTTGGATTTTGGAGATGGATGTTATTGCAAATTTGATTACTCTATTATTTGACTGATTTGGTAACAGATATCCTTAGTCACTACAATAATGCTAGCAAAATGTACTTCGGTACTGAAGTTCTAGGAAGGTCTTTCAGGAAAAGCATAACATAAAACACTTCCACTTGTCATCATACAATATGACATATATGCTCTCTGTTTCGGTTTACCTTCACGAACGTTCCTATTTGTCATGCTAACGAAGTGCTAAAGATACCAGAAGAACATTTGTATATCCAAAAGTAACCTGCCAAATTGAAATTATAAGAGGAATGGGACAAAGCACACACCTCCTCAAGTAATGCTGAAACCTGGTATGTCTGGTCTTCTGTCATGGCAATGGTTCTCAAAGCACTCATGAATTCCTCGGGGAAAACAAGTTGATCTACGTAAGAGGGCATCTTGCGTTCACCACTCCAACTGTAATTACAAAGACGCTTGCCTGCAGACTTCGTATTTCCTTCTGTCACAGAAGGTGGAAAGAAGCCATGGTCTAATAGACTTTTGGTTAAGAGACATCTAAATTCCACTTTCTGTAGTTACCATAAAAGATTATCAGAAATAAAATACTCCCTATCATTTTTCGATAAAGAGAATGCATGAATATCAGGACCTACAAGATCATCGAGATGAAATGAGCTGAGGAAAAGCTTTATTTTACTTTCTGAAAACAAAAATAAATAAATAATAAATTATGAAAGTAGCTGACCTGCACTTCAAGGAGCAATGCTTTGGAACCAGAACAAGGAGTATTCTCAATAGCCTCAATAGGATAATGAATCTACATAAATCAGTTTTAGCCTTTTTAGGTATATGACTAAACCACTTGCAACCAATCTCTGCATAACAATTGGGTATCGTCTTGCTGAGGATTCACATATACCAATAGTATAGCTATAAAAGAGAGCACAAGATATTTTATAACTAATCAGTTGAATGAATTATTTACCATAAGGTAGTCATCCGGGTTATGTTCCATCACAAACCCATATAGGTAAAGCAGCTCCTGCATCAAGCATCAAGCATCAATCACAAATAAAATAACTTCCGGAATACATGCACCAAATGCAAACATGATTTAGTTCAGCAACTTTTCAGTCATTGGTAGCAGTATTAAATTGTGACTGCCTTTACTTTTTTGGAAATAATCAAAACAACATGGATAGATGTAGACATAACCTTTTGAGGGTTAGATCCAAGTTCCGTGAGTTTTACACCAATTTTCAAACATTATACATGTCTTCTTTATACAACCATGAAAAATGACTACGAGTTGGAAAATATGACCTAGCTTTAGAATATTGTATGTTCAGATATCAACACTGACAACAACATGTATCAATATAAATTGGTTGGAACTTAGCTCAACTACAAAGAGAAGATGCTGTACAAGAAACAACATTCAGGGTGTAAAACTGAGGCCCTTATTTATCTGCTGGAATTCACAAGTTGAAAGCCTCCTTCAACTGCAGTATTGATTTATTGGTAGTTCACGTCATTGAAACCAAAATGCTTATTGTGCATGAAATATGAGGGAAACGGATGGAAACTTGAATGAACTGGGTGGGAATGCAATTGAATACCAAAATCCATTATATGGTTTGGAATTACAGGTATGGCCGCATGGGGATGGTAGACCTTTCACACTTCACCTTATAGCACAAGTAATTTAGCAGTGCAGATTCTGGCACTAAGTGGAGAAGGCCACATTAGTCTTGGCATCTCAACTCAGCACATTTTAACCCCAAAAAAGGAACTAGGACTAGAACCACATTTCTCCCAGTTTGAAGGGTTGCTAGTGACACTTTTTTGGAGCTTATAACTGACCTTTACCAGAGAAAAACAAGAGATGGTATTTTTTAACCTTATAAGTAAAGTCTTTGGCTTTTCGCCTACAAAAGCTTGGTCAGATTGTCTCTAGGAACTGATAGTATAATTATTTCTCCTAACAGATACATATAGAAACAACTTGACGAGAATGAAAATATGTATTTTGATGTTAAATGAATAGAAAATGCTGTTCTAGAAGTTCCCCGGAAACTATCATCATCAGACTAACATAAAGATTTTAACAAACCCACAAACCCTTACAGTGAGCGAAAGAAAGGATACCTCATTTCCCTTGTTTCCATAACTTATAGATATCTCTTTTCCGCTAGAAAATGCACCATGTCCTACTGCATTTCGTAAGGAAAAATAGCTAAGGAGACTTGTATTCCACCAACCGAATGATTTAAACTGTATATTTAGACATGGATAGGAAAGACGTCGGCATACCAGAAAGAAGGTACATAGACAAGGGAACACCAGTAGCCAATCCTGTCCCATCAACTTCCCATGTAGCTGCTGGCTTCAGACCTTCAAGCATAACATTACAAAAAGAGTAATAGTGAAAAGAATCCATTACTTACTAAAAACACTCTGGGTTACACAAGTTGAATAGAAAAAACATTCTGGATTACATATAGCACACAGAAACGAAGAGCAAAGAGGTGAAGAAGAAAACGATGGACATGCAAGACAGCAGGTAGGTACAATCTGCTGATCCAAGTGAGCTTCCTGAGTCAAATATACGTAACTGAAGCTACTAGAAATACTACTTCAAAAAGTACTTTACATGAAGCACTCTACTGGACATTAAACAATTAAATACCAAACGCCATTCATTGACAATACTGATCAGTGCTCAACTACATCATTGTCATACAATTTTGGACAGGCCATTAACAATCAGTTGGAAGACAAAAAAAAAATGAAGACTCAATTGATCAACAGAAAATTTGAATTAGTGTTATAGTAATCGGACTGCTTGAGGATAGAAAAGACTGAAAGTATGTAATCAAATTACCATGGTTGCAAAAGTCAATTCCTGGGACAAGACCCTCGACCCATGTTGATTCAACTTGATCTGAAGTGGATGAAACTCCAGGATGATGATTATCAGCACAAAGTTCTAAGATCAAAGTAATAGAATCAAACATGAAACTGGTCAGTTCTAAGAAAAATGTGTTTCAAGAAAATACATCAAAGAAGGTAAACAAAAGTCCAACAAAACTAACGGTGTCACAGAACTCACTTCTTGCATCATCACGATTGGTTGAACTATCACAGCAACCGTAATTAGTAATTTCCTCGGAATTCGTAACACTGGCTAAACCAGTACTGCTTACTTGTGCTTGAGTAATATTTGGCAAGGAAGAATGCGGATATGGAATGTTCAAGGCTCGAGTCCAAAATATTGAATTGGCCCTGGAACAAACTTTGTTTCAAAATATTAGCTCATTATAACAAATTGAAACTATTATGATCAACAGAGGAGGTGAAAGCTGAACAGAAATATAAAACATGATATAAAAAAAAGAGTAAAACATTGAGCCCAAAATTTGAGTACCAGAGGAAGTCGTCAAAGCTCACTTTTCTGCATAAGGAAATAGAAGAGTTAAGTATTTGTAGGACAAATACAAGAAAAAACATTACGGTGATTTCTTTAGAAACTCTGATACAAGTATCAAAAAGTTAACAGGCTATGAGCACTTGTGCAATGATACAACCTCTATAACACAGAATGTTATAACCATGGTTTCTTTTGGTGAGTTATAGGGAGCGACTAAAGATAGAAGTCAATACATATATTAACATATCTGAATTATAAATGGCATAGGTGATTGCCTGTCATTGCTTCAGACATTCAGAACCATATCATGCAATGACAGTATGACACTTTATGCAGTTCAATCTGTAGTTATATGACATAATTTAGAAATGTCTGGACACAGTTGCAGATGAAGCCTATTTACCATAGAAAGGCTGTCAAGAAAAGATGCATATTATTCAAGAACTCAAAAATTAACAAGTCGAGAGAAAGAAAGCTGGTGAACATGTGTACTTCAATATTTGATATCTCTAATTAGTAGATAAATATTAAAAGTACTTCCTACATTGAGTAAAATTGCGTAATGCATGGTAATGAGTAGAAACTCCAGTAAGCAAACAAATCCAAGTACGAGACAACCTCCTAGCACGCTTAGATATTATTTAAAGAGAGGTAAGAGTTGTGCACTTTTGCAGTTGGCCAAAAGGAAATGTTTAATATAATTCCATAAGTTTTCCGGTGAAGGAAGAAAATGTCGAACAAAGGATGATTGGGGAACACCTTTCTGTGTCGTCATCCAGAGTCAAAAGTGTTTCCAGCAACTTCTTAACCTTATCTTCATATAGCCTCTGTAAAGATTTCTTCTGAAAAATAAAAAAGAATATATCACTTTGTTTAAGGTGGCATACGAAGTAAACAGAGCTTCATATCATGAAGTAAGAATGATAACTATCAATTGCTACAACCACGGTTCTAGTGGAGCTTAAAAGGTTTGAAGGTTTGTGTGAATAATGGAACAGTAACATTACTTATTCTTAAGTGTCCCAATCTGATATAATATCCTTTCAAGAAAATGGTGAATATATGAGGAGATATTCTGATATTGGACCGAGCAATCACTAGCTACAATCGAAGAAATTCTAATTGATTTTATTCAAGTGTCTGCCCACCTGAAGCCCCGACCTCCTTTTCTATATAGCCGCATAACTATAACAAGTATTATCTCATCCATATCAAACCAAGGCCTTTCCTTCAAGGAAAGGCAAGACCCCGCGGTCCCTCTCACTCCCCATGGAGTGAGTTGTTTTCTTAGGGATTTAGGGATTTTCTGGTTCGATAGAACCTGGAAACCAAATAGCTTGGTAGTTCATACCCCTAAGACCTTCCATCAGCGATTGGGTTAACGTAAGCTCCACCAGAAAGCCTCTTACAGCACCATCTTGGATGCCAGGTCTTGATACAATGAATTCGTTGATTTCTATAACAACGTTCTGTTGGATTACAGAGGACCACATCTGGTGGAATTGGCTACTCAAATAACCATGTATGCCTTATATGTTAAAATATCTAGAATGTACCAACAAGATATTTGGCCATCAACGCCAAAAGCCATAATATTTAACATAAATCATTCATCAAAACAGCACCTGCAACTCTGTTGCACGATATAACGAAGTCCCCTTTAACTCTAGAAGCTCATCCTCGGAAAACCATATCGGAGTTCCAAATTTTGTTGGGAGCATATCAAGGTACCTATAGTAATCAATGAGAAAATCATCAACTACTCAAAAAATATACTATAACATAATGTATAACTCCTGGAGATTGATGTACATACGGTTTCCACGTTGAGTTCTTTCTCAAACGTTCCAATGTCAAATACAGGATGATCAAAAACCTATCATCAACTTCCCCTTCTTCAAGCATTGCCCTGCACTCGGGTCCGAGTAAAGGATCTTGTAATACCCTCATAGGCGTTATCGCTAAATCTAGTGGAACCACAAGCAACACACCTGTAAAATTATTCCAATGTTAACCAAACTTAGAGCTAACCCCTGCTTTCTCGCTAACAAAGAATTCCAAAAAAGTTATGAAGTACGTATTTTGATGGTTGTGATTTTGTTCTTTTTAATTATTCCCTCCGTTCCTAAATGATTGATACATTTTGACTTTTCTGGTCAAACTTAAAAAAATTTGATCAAGAATTTTCATTAAATGATAATAAATAATATACTCATGTAGGATTTTGTTAGATTCGTCTCAAAATATATTTTAGAAATATCAACTTTTTTATAAATTTTCGCATGTAGAATAACAAATATTTAAGTTTTTTACCATCAAAAGTCAAAATGTGACAATCATTTAGTAACGACGGAAGTATTGTTTAAGATTACCCACCCACCGCAATCAAAACCTCTAAGTCACTGGCTCCTAACCACTAGGTCATTCGATGATAACTGAAATAATGTACAAGAAGCAGAAAAGCCATCAAAATATACCGTCGTCTGGGGGATTTTCCGATGAATAAATTCCAAAGCCTTTGATTGAATCGGAGTATTTAATGTTGCATCCTCGTAGCACCACCTCATTGATCTGAAATAACAATTCAATGATAATTGATTATTAGTTCTTTGTTTTGTATAGAGCTGAATAGATATAAGAAATGGGGAAGAATTAAATTGTGATTAATGTTTATGGGAAGACCTGTAGCCATTGAAGAAAGAGTTCAAGTTTGGCTTCTTCTTCTTGCTTACAATTTTCCATTGTTAAGTTACAGTTTGGCTAGTTTAAGCTCTTTTTTCTTTCTCAACCCTTGCTAAAACCTTATTATGTAGTAGCAACTAGCAACAATACCACATTTTTCATTAATTGGTTATTTTTTAATGGAGCCCCATAATATTCAATTTTCTCATTTATAGGAAACGCTATAAGTAAATTTGTTCAAAATAACTTTTAAAATATAAATTTAAATGAATAGTTTTAAATGACACATTATTAACAATTGTTTTTATAATTATTAATTTTTTTTATTTAATGATTATTATTTGGATCCACAAAGATTGATTGTGTCCAAAACACTAGTAAATGAGCAACACTTTTTTTTTTTTGTAAATTAGCGATAGATATGAGTTTCGAACTCAAGACCTTCTGGTCACTAGCAAGAGCCTTTTTCCACTAGGCTATTCGAGTAACTCAAAAAACGAGCAAACACTATACACATACATAACACACCAAAACAATGTCCTTTTACCCCAAAAAATTACTATTTTGTCCTTATGTGAAGCTTCTTCAAAAACTACACCTACAAATAGGGGGCATAATTATAATTTCACATCCAAAAGTATTATTTGAGTGTGTGGGGCTACACTATGCACACACCAGATCAGCTAGAAAACTCCCTAAAAAATCGTAGAAAACTTTTTCTTTTTTCTTCTACTCTTTAGCATGTTGTGTGATCGGTTCATTCATCCAGATGGATGAGGAGATCTTAGAGGATTGTTAGAGTGTAGATTAACAGAAAAGGAGGAGACTCTGATGGAACTTTAATTTGTGGAAGATGATATGATGAATGGACTTGGGGGGTTGTGAGATGAGTGTGTATGTGTTGCATTCATTTGGCTAACCCCTTAAGTATTAGACTATAGGAAATGAGCTATTTGAACACGCTCAAGTTCACCGGAACCGAAATCAATAAAAAGAAGAAACACGGGAGTGAACCCGAAAGATAATATGTGGGGTCTCTGCTCAGTGCATCCCCTAGGTCTTTCGGTATTGTTATATATCGTATAGTGTTTTTGATAACTTTTTGATATAAAAAATAAAAAGTGCAATAAAATTAAGTAGAAATCTAGCGAGAAATTTGGCTAAATAACCAAAATCAACTAAGTATTAAACGAAATAACCACTTCTACTTTTTCTTCGCCTAAATAACCACTCTCCTCTTGAAATTACTAAAATATTCTTATATGATTTATCCAATGTTTTTCTTCCAAAGTCCAAAAACTTTATCCAACTAAAACAAGCCTCATTTTCCTCCATCACCAAGCCTTTTCCTCTCCAAAAACCCTATCCACCACCCCATCCACCATCTCGTTCTCTAGGCGCCTCCACCATCGTCGGCACTGGCAAGTGTTTTGTGGTGTTTTTAGTCTTTTCTAATATAATATTAATCAATTTGTTTATAGTGTATTGTGGTGTTTTTAGTGTTCACGGGTGTTTTTTAGTGTTTAGAAGTGATTTTTTAGTATTTCCCTTAGCTAGTTTCGAGATACACAAAAATACACCGATATACACCGATTTACTCCAAAATTCACCAGTATACACCAAAATATTTTGAGTATTTTGCAAAAATATATAAACTTCATTATATTCGAACACCAAACTGAATAACACAAAAGAAGCTGAAAGTTATTAAATTAAACCAAATTCGAACATTCAACCACAAATTCGAACATAATTCGTAACAAAAGAAGTAAATAGTGGAAAACTAACAAAAGCAACATAAACTACTTGCTCGTCACACAATAAACTAGACGATCTCTTTTTTATGGTAGGTGTCGATTCCATCTCTCGTCCTCGACCATTGAATGAGATCAATAGCCACAGACCTCATTGAGACAACCAACTTTCGCGCTATTGTTCAACTTCACCTTAACCATTACCTATGTAATAAGTAAACACATAATAGTTAATAAAAATCATACCTCATGTATATAGGTATCTGTAAGTCAATGTGTGTATGTATATGCAATGATGCTTCTAGCGTTTTTTGGTGTTTATGAATGTCTATTGAAGTTTTCAAGTAATTATAAGTGTTAAGCACATCAAAATCAACATGAACAACCAACAATAGGTTTATTTTCATTTTGGACCCTGAACTATGATGAAAATTTCAAATTGGACCCTAATACTATCCTAAGCCTCATATTGGACCCTATACTATGGTTTGTCTCATTTTACCCCCTAAAACGCCAAATATGATGTAATTTCGTTTTAAAATAAGGAAAAAATTGAAATAGCACATATGTTAAACTTTTGGGCACAATTCACAAATAACAAAACTTATTAAATTAAAAATAAATCACAGGCTTATTTTCATTTTGGACCTTGAACTATCACGTAAGATTCAAATTGGACCCTAATACTATCATTAGTTATTTGTACAAACGTCCCAAAAGTTTGATATATGTGATAATTCGAATTTGCCCTTCTTTGAAAACGAACTTCAATCTAAAATTGGCATTTGAGGGGGCAAAATGAGACAAACCGTAGTATAGGGGGCAATTTGAGGCTTATGATAATATCAGAGTCCAATTTAAAATTTACATGATAGTTCAGGGTTCAAAATGAAAATAAGCCCCAACAATAATATAACAACAAAAACTAAAACCCAAACCATGAAAGAATGATATACGAGTTCCACAAATTATAAACACCAAAATAACCATTCACAAGAAGCTAACGCCAACTAATGTAATGTTGGTGTTTTTGTATAATAAAAATGCATAATTCAGAAAATTAACAAAAAAATGCATAAATACAGAAAAATTAAGAAAAAACGAAAAATAATTACTTTATATTGGTTTTAGGTTCAAAAATCTTCAATTTTTATGATATAGAGAAAGTATGATGACTTGACTTTAGAGAGAATTTCAAAAGGTTTAGGTTTTTAGAGAGAGATGGAGAAAACTTGAAAAGTGAAACTTGGGGAATAAAGAATAAATAATGTCTTTTCATATTTTGGTGGAAAACAAAGGGTAACTTAGTAATTTTCGATGGACTTTAGTTATTTAGGCAAAAAAAAAACAAGAACAATTATTTTGTTGTTCATTTCATTGACTTTAGTTATTTAGCCAAATTTCTCGAAGTCTAGCTTAGTTGGTTAGGAGCTTCCTCTAAAAGGTGAGGTGATGGGTTCAAGCCCACATTTTTAACATAATTTTGAACTTTTGTTGATTCTTTAACATTCTTTTTTAACATTTTGGCCTCTTATTTAAATTTTTCAAAGTTGGCCCCTTTTATTTTCATCCAGGTTTCGCACCTGGCTCAATGCTATTGTTCACAACACCCCTATCAATACCAACTAGTGTGAAGGGCCCGTCGATTGACATATGCAGACATATACCCTAACGAAGATTTAGTTTATGTTCGTGCGACTACAGAAAGGACTGGGTTTACGCACAGGTCACTAGAAAAGTAGCTGATAATGTATACCAAACAACTATCACGTAAGTTTCAAATTGGACCCTGATATTATCTTAAGACTCATTTTGGACCATATACTACGCTTTGTCTCATTTTGGACCTTAAAATGCCAAATAAAACTGGAATAGGGCACATTTTAAAATAAATTTATATGTGGGGATCTTTTATAATACTTTAATTACAAAACAACCCCTCCCTCAACCTCACACCCCACCCCTACCCCTACCCCCACCCCCTACCCCCATCTCACCTGTAACCCCCTTACCCCCCCCCCAGAATAATCTGTATAAAAAAGGAGGTATATATGTCTCTTATCATACCCTTCTTCTGGTGTAGGACTTGCAGGGTTTGAAAGTTGTAGTGGCCGAACAATTTGTTCCAAAGCCAAGAATTATCTTACTACCGCACTCATGGCAATATGCATTAAGTTGTGTGTTGAGTACAACCAATTGATCGGGAAATCACTCTGTTTTTGTGTTTTAACTTTGAAAAGTGGCATAGTCTTATCATTGTTATAGTTCGACCATCAAATATATCCTTGTTCCATCATTAGGCTTACGGGTAAGATGGGGGTAGGGGGTGGGGGTAGGGGTAGGGGTGGGGTGTGAGGTTGAGGGAGGGGTTGTTTTGTAATTAAAGTATTATAAAAGATTCCCACATATAAATTTATTTTAAAATGTGCCCCTATTTCAATTTTATTTGGCATTTTAAGGTCCAAAATGAGACAAAGCGTAGTATAGGGTCCAAAATGAGTCTTAAGATAGTATCAGGGTCCAATTTGAAACTTACGTGATAGTTCAGGGTCCAAAATAAAAATAAGCCTAAGAGTTATGCTTGAGTTTAACAGTTAGAAAGTCTGCTGTTAAAATTCGAAACATTTAGTAACTTGAAGTCTACATGACAACGATAATCATATAAAGAAAGAGGTGACTACTTCAAACAAATAACATAGATACACTTTCTTTCTTTTTTTGAAGGGGAGTACCCTTTAATTTTATTAATACAAATAATCGAGTGAGAGAAACCATCTCTCTAACCAATTTCCATGGTAGCAAGAGGGCTCGAACCTCTGGAAGAGGAGAATAAGTGATACATAGTTCCTATCACAACATTAACAATTGTCTTCATTCTAGAGAAACAAGAGAAGGCAGAGGTTTGCCAGTGAAAAAAGCTTCCAGATTTTCGCAGACGAGCTCGAACATATCATCGAATGTTTCTTCTGTGAAGATACCATTATGAGGACTTAATACAACATTGTTTAAAGACATCAAGTCTTGATCAATACCAGGCTCGTTCTCTAAAACATCTAATCCTGCCCCTGCGAGTTTCCCTTGCTGCAAAAATTCGATCAAATCTTTTTCAACAATTACAGAACCGCGAGCAATGTTCACTACTACACCTTTCTCCCCCAAGCACATAAGCACGTCTTTATTGATCAAGTGACGTGTTTGCTCATTCAAGGCACAACAAAGGATGAGGGCATCACAGTTCGTGGCCAGATCATAGATGTCAGCATAAAATTGGTAAGGAACGGAAGACTTCTTCTGCCTCGAGAAATAAGATATTGCACACCCAAAAGCTTCTAGCCTCTTTGCAACTTCTAGACCAATTTTTCCCAGTCCTACAATGCCCACTTTCCTGCACCCTAGCTGAAATACTTAACCATTCAGACAGAAAACAAAACAAGTTACTACTTCTCTGAAAATACCCCTATGGCCTAGTCATTTAATTTCACTCCAAAGCAAGGCGTGGTTAATCTACATCGAATAACAATATCTTGAGCAAAGTGACAATTAAAACAAACTGCGAATATCAACCTAACGCCAACTACTGTTTAAAGGATCCCTCCCAATATCAGCATCGTTTGTTTCACGTCATCATTAGGTCACTTTTAGTGCTTCAACAAACAATTGTCAAGACAGTTCGCATAACATGTTCTCAAAATCTATATGATGACTACTAAAACAGCAACACACGAAAAAAAGAGCATGAGTCCGTGAGCAGAAAAAATTCTCTAAACACAGGGCATAATATGGATGAACCCTGAAGGTCAGAAGTTATACAGAACATAAAAATTGATATTTATTATAGTACACATAAAAATTATAGTAAATTATATTTCAAAAATATCCCATAAGAAGAGGGAAACACTTGAAGTTAATGTTGGCAACGAGTCGGGTAACCGTAACCCACTCGAGCATCCGACTCTACTCGATACACCCACCCTCGTTAGTTAAAGAGTAGGGTACGAGCCTAATGTTGCACACGTTTGAAATACCCGGCTCGCTCGATATTTACCCGGTCCTTAACAAACTACCATATAAATAAATTAATTTAATATATGTGTTAAATAATATTTATAACTAAGTTTTGTAAAAATTATTATCAATATTTTATAAACTAAGGTTTATGTAATTTATTAATACTCCAAATATACTAATGTCGGTAATAAAGGAGTAAAGTCAGATAATTATCATATGCAGTCGAGTAATGTACTAAAATTATGCTCGCTAAATTATCCGACTCGTTATTTAAGCCGGCACTACTTGAACAAAACAAAGAAGGGGGAAAGGGGACCTTAGCTCCAAGAGGGTAGACTTGTACCCCAGGCCAGCATCCCTTCCGTACAAACCCATCAGCAGCGCTTATCTTCCTTAGCACATCAATAAACAGCCCAATCGCCAAGTCAGCAACGGGAGCCGAGAAGAGGTCACCCGGATTAGCCAGCGAAATGTTACGAGTGCGGCATTCGATCAAGTCGATGTGATCGAGTCCCGCACTGGTGGTGAATATGAATTTGAGGGCGGGGAGTTGGTCGAAGAGGGTGGCGTTAATGCCGGCTTTGAATTTGGGGGAACAGAGGAGGGCGCGGATGGTGTGGGGTTGGTGGGTGGTGAGGAATTGGGGGAGGGGGAGGGGGAGGGGGGAGTCGTGGGGGTTGATGATGTTGAAGGTTTGGTGGAATTGGTTTTTGTAGAATCCATAGAGAGAAGGAGGACCGAGTACGAGGATACTCTCTTTGGATGCTGCTTTTTCATCTCTTGCTTCACCCATGTTTGTTGGAGCTCATCTGTTATACCCACACCAACACAGTACTCAAATACTCCCTCCGTTTCTTTTTATTTGATTGTTTGGGGAAAAAGTACTTTATTAAGAGATTGTGAAAAATTACATTGGGATTGTAAAAAGGTGTATTGGAATTGTAAAAAGGTACATTGGGATTGTAAAAAGTACATTGAAATTGTAAACAATCAAATAAAAAGAAACATAGAAAAAATGCTCAAACAATCAAATAAAAAGAAACGGAGGGAGTAGTGTTTTGTTGGGAGTTAATCGACTAGCCTAGTGAAAAAGGCTGTTGCTAGTGATCAGGAGGTCCTGGGTTCGAAACTCACTCATCGCTAATTTTCAAAAAAAAAAATAGTGTTTTGTTGGAATTGAAATGACTATTTTGCCCTTTATTTGTAAGTATATTGTTTGGTAAAGTTTTATCTAAGGGCAAAATGGTCATTTTGTTATGGGCATCATACACTTTTCAATATGGTTTCTTTTTTTATACTCCCTTCATTTTAAAATAATCAACGAACTTTGATTTTTCATGGTCAATTATAATACTCCCTCCATCCCACTTTGTATGTCTTGTTTTTCTAAAATAGAAATACCAAAATTGATTCCACTTTAGTTCAAATTAGTGGAAAGAAAATGGAGTAATGTGAGATGAATTTGAATTTTTCTAAAACTTTGTGTAAAAATAAACTAGACAAACAAAATGGGATGGAGGAAGTAATAAGGTAATTACTAAAGCGTGAGAATCCTAAATTTCATCATAGCTCAAGTAAATCAACAATAGTCGATGGCTCAATAATCTAGTGACATTTGGCACGACCTTGCATGCATGTAAGAGATTTTGGGGTTCAAACTCCGTTAGAAACAAATTTGTCTCATATTTTTCCTCTAACTGTTTATTAATTAGAATTTTCTATATTCATTATTTGTAACACCATTGTATTCATAATTCATCGCTAATTAAAATAAAAAAAGTAAATCAACAACAAATTTCGGTAATTACATTAATATAATTGATAGGATCATAGGCTCCAAGTTTCCTCCTTAACCCCCATTATCAGTTTTCACTACTTTGATGGTTTTGTTAAACTGATTTTGCACCATAATAATAAACAGATTAACTATTTCAATGGTTTGTGATTTGTGCACTCTTGAGTTCTCACTCTTTTACATCAAAAAATTGATATGCATTATTATTGTGTGCATATTTAATAAATATTGCGTCAACCATACTTGATATGTCTATTATAAGTGACAAAATTCAGTTTCTTTCGAATGCTGCTTCCGATTTAGTTGGTGCAGACGCCAGCTTGATCGCTTGTATTATTTACCGATATAAAACGTAGATATCTCATATACTACATGCGAAAAAATGATAAGAAGTTGATATTTGAAAAATATATATTAGACGAATCTAACAAGATCCTGTACGACTATATAATTTATTGTTTAATGAGAATTCTTGATCATATTTTTCAAAGTTTCATCACGAAAAAACAAAATGTGTCCATTATTTAGGGAAGGAGGGAGTAACTCTTTTGTTTTTGTCACAAAAAGAAGAAAGAAAAATGTATTTAGATTTAATTGTATAGAGAATTAGAGTAAGGATGGAGCTACATTGTGTTCAATATGCGCACAACTACAGTACTACCCAAGAAAAAAAATTAACTTATATGATATTGATAATAAAATAATTAGTTTATAACAAAAAAAAGAATAAGAATAATTGAGCTTTCACTACATCCACCAAGGTTTAAAATTCTCCAGAAGTGTTTGTTAACATTTTAATGCCCCCCCCCCCCCCCCCCCCCACCATCAAATTGAGTTCTTCGGATGTGAGTTATTTATTTCAAGAATGAAGAGAAAAAAATTCAATTTTTTATACTCAAATGTAACTCTAATTTTTCATATTTATATGAAGTATGAATTTGTGTTAATTTTTAATATTCCTTTAATATTATAATTCAATTATCAAAAAAAATTCAATGGTCAAGAAATGACGACGAAGAAAATGTAATTGTCCTAAATTAAAATAATTTACTTACTTGTAGTTTTAAACTACAATCATACTTTGACAGCGTCAAATTTATATATATACTTTTATCAATAATTGTTTTCACTCATATTTTAAAGTATTGACGAAGAATATTAATTTCAATTTGGATTTCGTCCTTGATTATTAGAGATAGCTGTGACAGAATTCGATCATCACTTGGTTCTACATGGCTTGCTCCATAGTACATTTTTTAGAGGCAAAATATATTAGTACTAAATTAATTCTAACCTTCCAACTAATTATTTCAGTCATCTAGCAAATCCAAAAAGAAGGGCATATTTGACACATCACACAAAACATCACTAATTAAAATTAGGCAATACTAATTAAATTACTACTATTAACTAAAAATTAGATAACAATAATATTATTTTATAGACTCTATCTCTTATAATTTTCGTCGTGTAGTCATCACGTCTTCTACTAACCTATTGTTCACGTGATCTAACGGGCTCCAATATACGCACACCAAAACAGTAAAATACGGAGTTGATTTGCCTAAATTGCCCCCAACGACCTCAGGAGCCGTTATTAGCCTTAACAACGACCTCCCTAGTCGTTGGTAAGGCTACTAACGGCTCCGGAGGTCGTTGATGGGGAACGACCTGAAAAGCCGTAGTTAAGGCTATGAACGACCTCAGCAGTCGTTAGTAAGGCTACCAACGACTGGCCTGGTCGTTCGTAGCCTTACCAACGATTTTTTTTTAAAATTTTTTTATGATAAATCTTTATAAAATTTATAATTTATTAAATAAAATAAAATAAAACAATAACAATATAATTTCGAAAAATCAAAAATTTAATTTTTTAGATTCGAATGTTCAACGTAAAATTCATAAAGTACAACGTTCAACAAACAAATATAATTTAAATGTTAAAACGTTTAATGCATAAAGATAAACGTTCAACAAACATTTAATATAATTAGAACGTTTATATTAACACTGATAATACTAATAAAACTATGAAATATAACATAACGAATTAAAATGAAACGGAAAATAGACGAGAATAATTTACATAATATTTATCGTAAATACATATACTAATCATCATCACTACTATAGTCATAATCTTCATTAACGTGGCCAACATCATCATCATCATCATCATCATCGTCGTCATCATCATCGTCATCACCCGAATGAAGGTTCTCGTCATCCTCTGTCCGAACACGATTTGGATATTGTCCATGCCAGTTCGGTGGGACTTCTTCAAAGTTCGGCCTGACATTCGGTTGACCCCACCACTGGTCCATGTGCGTTTGAGAAACCCCGGGCATGCCTCCAGTTCCTATATAACGACCCAAGTCATCAACCTGCTGCCTGATATATGGATCTCCATGTTGTCCTGACGCGATGTGCTGGGTCAAGTTTCGGATGGTCTGTCGCGCTGGTTGCAACCGCCATTATAAAATGAGGAAATAAGATGGATTTAAAACATGGTAAAAATCTTATACGTTACTATCATATAAAATTTGAAGTAGTCATACCTGTTGTGATGCGGAGTACATGGTGGTTGTGCTGACACCTACATTTCCCAAGTCGGGGTTATGCACTCTAGGATGGGTCCTCGGCAAATACCAACTCATGTAATCATCAGTTGTTTGCGATGCTACGTACGCGTTGGGACCCAAAGAAACTTGAGGAACATGGTGAAATACCATGTCAACCCAAGCCCAATCAGAATCGGCGTAGACCTTGCAGAACGTCAGGGTGGAATCAGTGAGTGCGGTCCCGTCCAAGAGTGGGATAGGAGGTCTCGGGATCGTCTGTATTCTGCCGAACTGGCGCGCCACTCGGTTAGGCATATACGCCTCATTCACGGTCAAGAAAGATAGACAACCGTGGTAGTAGGAGACGGGTGGAATCTGGGACGGAGGCCCGTATGCTGTCCAAATGACCTATTACGATACAATTACATCAATTCATTCATTTTTAATACAACATTATTGTAAAAGGAATTAGAGAAACAAAGTTTTCTTACATCTTCAGCTCTGATATGGTCCAGCTGGTTCCGGCAGGCTAGCAATTGTGCCGAATCAGTGTTACGGGTCTTCAGATCAGACCATCTTTGAGCACGAGGGAGCCCCTCCCGCCAGGTGTGTCCTGGTGTCCGGGCGAACAACGGAAAGTACTCGAAGATCCAAGCCTTTAATTTACATAAACAAAAATGATATAATTTTGATAATGTTTAGCAATATAATTATGTTGTACTTATTTAAGTTTGGAACTACCTCGAGCAAAGTCAGGCATCCTGTCATTTGCTTCGACTCTCGGCGCGAAGCTTTCCCAAGCTGGTCATAGAGGTACGCAAGAGTCGCCGCACCCCAAGCGAATCCTCCAACACCATTTATGTCCGACAATAAATTACAGTATTGTAAAGGGACGTGAGTGCTGACTTATCTGGGAAGAGGGTGGAGCCTAGAAGATGCCATAAGAACCCCCGAGCCACCGATTCGGGGTTTCCAGCCGCATATGTGGAACAAGCACGTGGAATTGATTTGAGAAGGACAGAGCTCCTGTTATGCTTGTTGTACTCCACATAAGGCAACAAGTAAGGGTTGTCATAAAACCCAGATGACCGCACTGGACGACCAATAATAGGAATGCCCAGGATTGCATGGACATCATGCAATGTGATAGTCATTTCCCCGAATGGCATGTGGAAAGTGTTGGTCTCGGGGTGCCAGCGTTCGATAAAAGCACAAATCAATGAGGCATTGGGAGTTTGGAACAATACATGAGGAATATGAGATAGTCCACATGTAGTGACTATCTGTGCCCAAGCTTCGTTTGCTGGCAATGCCCATCGGCGTTGGGCTTTATCCCTCGTTTGCATTTTTAGGGGTTTCCGAAGCATATATTCTGGGTTAACCCAGAGGGCAGATGCTATGTGACCCCGGAACCCAATCAAGATTTTAGGATTTTGTGGGCCCCCTGGCATCGGCGTGGACGTGTACTATTCACAATTGGGCAACCCTCTTGGTGGTTGCTTAGCCCGGCTACGTCGCTGTCTCCGTGCTGGACCCGCATCATCAGTATGAGGTTGTTGTTGTGGTGGTTGTGGTGGTGGGTTGTGAGGTGGGTGTTGTGGTGGTTGTCGTGGTGTGTATTGTTCGGAGTAGTGGTATTGTGAGTAGTCTTCTTGGGGTAGTGAGGTTTGTGTGTATGGCACTATTGGATATTGTGTTTGTTCGATGGGTGACTGTTCATTGTGGTCTGATTCAGAGTCATTATGTGGTTGTGTAAACGTGTTACCTTGTTTTTGTTTTCTTACACGTTTTTCTTTAACAGGTCTTTCCCGTCTAGAAGACGCACATACTCCACGTACGTGAATAGATTGATGATCCACTATAATAGATTTAATATAGAAATTAATACAAACAATTAAGTTCGATTAATACTAACAATTAAGTTCATATATATAATTTTAGAGTTAATAATTAAATACGATTAATACGATTTGATACTAACAATTATAAGTAACTTAGAAATACGATTTCGTACTAACAATTTCGATTTTATAATACAGGTAATAAAGTGAATACAATTTGAAATATATATTTTCGAATTATAGTCAAATTTTTTAACTAACTTATAGTCAAATTAACAATTATAATACAGTTAATACAATTGGACATATGCACAATAATATTGGAATTTTTTAACTAACTTACAAATTATATTTTCGAATTATATAACAAATATATACTTTTTCAAATTATATACTTTTTCAAATATATACTTTTTCAAATTATAACTAACTTACAAATATATATATATCTTTTATATATAAATTTGAGAATTTTTGAAAATATGAATTCAAATTATAATTTAGTTTCGAATACATTTTCAAATTTCCAAATTATAATTTAGTTTCGAATATATTTATAATTTTCGAAATTATAAATAAGTTATAAAATTACAATATTGGAAATTATTATAATATAGTTATAATATTGGAAAATTATTTTTAACTTACAAATATGAGATATATTTTCGAGATTATAATATTCAAAATTAAATATTCGAAATTATAAGTTACTTACAAATATATTTTAATTTTCGAATGGATAATTACCTTAGAGATATATTTTAATTTTCGAAATTATAATTAAGTTAGAGATATATTTTCAAATATAACTCAATATAACTTTCAAATTGTAACTTCATATTTTGAAATTGTAAATTATAACTTAAGTTAGAGAAATTTTAATATAACTTTTTCGAAATTATAAATTATATCTTATTTTTTGAAAGTTTACTCATTTCGAAATTTTGAAATTATTTTACATATTCGAAATTTTAAACCTTTTAAAAATTATAACCTTTTCATTTTCAAATTACTTACAAATTATTTTCAATATTATTTTCATTTTCGAAAATTTTCAAATTATTTTTAATATTCAAAAATTTTAAGTAACTAAATTCGAAATTATAACAAATTTTTACTAAATATATTTGATATTATAACTAAATTTGAACTACATTTGAATAAATTAGTAATGTTCGAAATGATAACAAATTATAAATAATTTCGAATAACTTTGAACTAAATTTAAAGTAACATAATTACAACTAAATTAGAACTAACAATCAATCTAACTAACTAAATCGTTTTACAACGAACTAACTAGCTAATTAACTAAGTAACTAACGTTTAATATTCAATTTCAATAATATAATTAACTAACATTAACATAATAACAAACATAATGTGAATATTAAAGTGTGAAAACTTACTTGTTGTGAGAATCGTCGGAAAAATGTCTTTAAGTCGTTTGTTCCAATGTAATTTAAATCGCACAATTTTTTCTCTCTAAGCAATAATTTTTTCGCAAATTTCTCTCAAATGTTATAATTTTCAATTGATGTACTGAAGTGTTACAAACACTGGATTTTTATAGGCGTGAGGCAACGTTGTTAACCTTAACAACGACTGCCGAGGTCGTTGGTAAGGCTAACAACGGCCTCAGAAGTCGTTCCTGCAAGGACAGTGCTTTTGGCAGTGAGCTGTCAAGACTGACAAGGACAGTGCTTTTTTGACTACTTTTGGCAGCGAATATTGCGTTGGGAGTTACGATTTTTGGCGTTGTGTGTAATAATGGAGCAAAATTTGATACATTGTAATAACTTTTGCAAACACAATAGATATAAAGGAGCTGCAAAATAATCATAGTGAATCGTTTATCACTATTTTAGCTGCTATAAATTGTGCATTCGAATTACGTTTGAATTGCATTTGAACAAATCGTTATAGTTATATAGGCTTTCTACTACTCATAAATATATAGGGTTCAAATTTTATTATTTATATTACTTATATTAATATATAAAAATTCAAATGGATAATTACGATTTGATAAACCTCGATCAGTACGAGTTTACCTTCGATGATGCAGTAAATTATGAGCCCGAGTTTGCAGCTGTAAATCCTGTAAATTATGATCCAAATGCCCCGGTTCATTATGATATTGGTGACGATGAATTTCCAGATGTCACTGACGATTTTTGTAATCCAGATGGCGGGTTTGCGAGTAGAGAAGAACTTGAGGACCATGTGCGTGCCGTTGCAGCCCGTAGGAACATAACATTGGTAGTGCGAAGTTCCAAACCACGTATGGGAAACAAAGGAGCATCTGTCCTTATCATTTGTAGTCAAGGGTTGGAATATAGAGAGAACAAAAAAACAAATTCGCGGAAGACGTCAACCCAGAGAAGTATGTGTCCATTTCGCTTAATCGGGAAGGAGTATATTACAAGTGCAACCTTTTAATTAGTTTACTTAGTATATTATAGTTAGTTAATATAATATATTATAGTTAGTTAATATAATATAGATAACCTTTTAGTTAATTTAATATAGATAACCTTTTACTTAGTGTATTATAGTTAGTTAATATAATCGTTTATCACTAATATACTTACTATAATATAGTTGACTAATATAGTTGACTAAGTAGTTAGTATATTAACATAGTAGTTAATGTTGGAAATTGATGTGTCAATTTCTTCAATTAGTGCCCGTGAATTATATCATTTATATGTACGGTTCAACAACCGATAGTTATCTGAACTATCAGTAGTCTCACCCGAGATAATGCCGGGGGTCATCGAATGGTAGACTAGGCTCTCACGATGATCTTCGGGATTCAAGTATACGGACTTATACGTTGAATCCCGATGCTTTCGTTACTCGGGCTATGAGGTCACACACATAACAATTACCGAAGATACTTTCGAGTAGTGACCCGAAAGTGAATAAGGGATTTGATCCATATTGAGGAATTTCGGTTCGATCGAGATCGTGTCCCGACCGAACTGATGGTGCGCCCGGAATTAGTTCCGGACGCACTATTTAGGGTTTATGTATATATATATATGTGAGATATATATTTATATGTTATCATTTATTGAAATGATTTAATTAATTAATGAATTAATTGAACAAGATATGATTTAATTAATTAATTAAGATTAATTAACTAATCTCATCATTATGAGGAGTTGACCTCTTGGTGGCTACTTTATGCCTTGGGAAGGCTTTGTACCCCTTGGGAAGAACTCTTGTAAGAGTATCTTCCATGGACCAAGAGGCATTAACCATATGGATGGTTAATGTGTTTGTTTAGTGTGCAATATGTTTCATCATCCATTCTATATCATAAGATGATATTGAATGTGAAGAAATCAATCTAAGTCTTGCACATCTCTTGCTAGAGAACACAACAACACAAACAAACACACTTCATCTTCAACCTCAACCCCCTAGCAAAACTCTAAGTGTAGAGTGTAGAACTAATTCTATTATTTGCTATAGTAGTAAAACTACATACTCCTCAATAACACACACTAGTCCAAGTGTGTCTTATTGCTATCTAAGGTATTGGTGTGGACTATTTCATAGTAGTTTATATCACCTTGGTGATAAACATTTCTTCAAGAAGAAAGCAAAAGAGCAAGGTGTGGGGATAAGCGCTTAAAGATTTACAAAGCTTCCGCTCACGCTTCAAAGGTATAACTTTGTAGCACTACTCTTTTATATGTTATTTGTAGCATATTCACATTACCTTTAAACATATACTTCTATGAGCTAGTTTCATTGTGTAAGTTCTAACGATCAACGAATTAGGGTTGTATGACATATGAACTATTGTATTTCATTGTGTCTTGCAACCCCATGATATTCTACAATTAATTTAATATAGTTGACTAATATACTTACTATAAGTAGTCAGTAGCTAGTATATATTAACGTCAGTAATATAATATAGTTACTATAATATAATATAGTTTAGCTAGTAATATAGTTAGTAATAATATAGTATAGTTAATAATTATTACTACTTACTGTAATTTATAGTATTACTTACTATAATTTATATTTGGTATAGGTGATGGTCGATGGTGGATTCGTGTCAAGACGGGTAAACACAATCATCCATTTCCCACTTATGTTGAAGGGTCTAGGTTAGGCAAAATAAAACCCCACGAATATCTTGCCATTCGGGAACAAGAGATGCAAATGTTGCCACCAAGTGACATGCTTGCATCGCTTAAAAGAGCCGACCCAGGTAACGTTACCAATCTTACGCGAGTATATAATGCAGTAGCCCAGATACGGAAAGAGAAAAGGGGGAGTAGAACGCCATGGCATAATTTTTTGTTTCAATTACAAGATAATAATTATCTGTTTGATTATCGTTTGTCTGGGTCGTCCCTATTAAGGGACGTGGTCTTCAGCCACCCAGCTTCAGGAGCCATGCTCAATGCCTATCCTCAAGTCATAATGCTGGATTGCACATACATCACCAACAGCTATGGCATGCCACTATTAGAGGTGGTTGGTGCAACCAGTACGAACAAAACATTCACGGTTTGCTACGCTTTTCTAGAAAGCGAGTCCACGGAGAATTACACGTGGGTACTGAGGTGGCTGTCAACGCTATTTGCAAATGGATATGGCCCAGATGTTCTTGTCACGGATAGAGAATTGGGTCTGCTAGCAGCAGTGACACATTGAACAATGTGTTCTGAAGCAAGCACTATCTCAACTGGGCATGATACCAGCAACCGCTGAAGGATTTAAGCAACGTTGGAAGTGGGCCATATCTGCACGAACTGAGCAGGAATGGCATACGCGATGGGTACATGTCTCTTACGAATATCGAGGATGGCCAGGGTTGATAATTATTATGAGACAACCTGGCTCGCCAACTATAGCAGAAACATTCTAAGTTGGCACTTGGACAAGTATTATCACTTTGGCCATTACACAACCAATAGGTATTTAAATTTAATTTAATTATGATATTTTACACCGTGACTTTAAATATGTAATGCAGTTATATGTGGTTCAATTTCAGGGTCGAAGGGGAACATCACCGTGTCAAACGAAATTTCAAAGGGCGAAACTATCCGTTCGACACGATATTTTTTTCCCTGGATAAAGTTATGAAAGCACAAATCATAGATATCAAGAAGGTATCCAGGTACAGTGGAACCAAAGCCCGGACATCCGTCTTGCATGAAAGGCTTTTTTCAAATCTTATTAGAAATGTTTCAGACAAGGCTATACAGCTCATAAGCGGCAAACTAGAACATATGTCTGAGAGGGGTCAAGATTCCGATAGTTGCGGTTGTTATCTCAAACGCACTCATGGTCTACCGTGTGCACATATGCTCCAAGAATACATTCATTTGGGTCTTAGTATTCCACTTAGTGACATACACGAGTATTGGCAGAAGTTGGACATTGAATTCCCAGATGCGTGTAACCAACAACATCCAACTAACCCAAAAGGTCACGATGATGGAAGTCATCCCCAAAGATTACCCAGGAGCATGACGGTGTCCGGAACTGAACGATTTGGTCATAATCCACATCTGTCAAACATAGTGGCTCCGGAAGTTAAGGCAAAGCCAAGCAAATCAAAGAAGGCGAAGCAGAGAATGGCATCTGCATTTGAGAAGTCATGAAATTTATTCGTTACAACCCATCTCCAAGGGAAAAAGGTGTTGGTCGAGTTTCGAGGGTAGGGTCATCCCAAGGCAGCCCAATGAGCATTTCAAAAAGCAACCATTCGGGTAGTCAATCGTCCCCAAGCACACCCAATACACCATCATCAATGTACAGGATGTCTCACTCCCCCAAAAAGGTATTGCGTAAGAACCCATATCTTAAACAATTGCCACTGCAAGGTTCGGTCTATGCAGACGAATTACCTCCGTACATTACCCCTTATATTGAAAGTTATAACAATGTACTGGGAGACGGCAACTGTGGATTTAGGGCGGTTGCACAAGCAATCTACGGGAACTCGGACGAGTGGCTCGCAGTTAGGAACGACCTTCTTATGGAGCTTTCTCAACGTCCCCAACGATACGAACAAATGTTGGGCCCACTATCAACGATTGCTGAATTACATGAAAGGATACATCACCAGTCTGGACCCGCTTCCCAAGAGCACTGGTTTTCTACGCCAGAATGCGGTTTCCTCGTGGCAACAATGTACAACGTGGTATGCATGTCATTTAGCAACGTAGGAGGGATGACTTGCTTACCAGCAATCTGCGATGATAGGGGCCCGCCAACCGAACACTTGGTTTTAGGGCACGTCGATGGAGGAACTCATTTTATACTGGTAACGGCCCAACTTTGTCAAATGATCAATTAATCAGTTTAACTCTTTTACTCTCCTGACAATATTTTTATTGTAGTTGCACATGATCGACATCCGGTACCCCCGGTGGCATTGTATTGGATAAAGGCACGACATTCCTCGACTGCAGGAATACTAAATCGGTACACAGCTCGAATAAACTTATTCAACCAACTATATCAAGCAGATGAACCACGCCGTCGTCGAGGATATCAACAAGCACGGAAGAGCAACTATTTTTGACTCATTATTGTACAATGGATTACATAGAAAAATTAATTCTTTCTCCAATTTAAACATAATGAAAAAATCAAATTACTTTGTTCAACGAAATGTTATTATTTTTTTATGTTCTTACTATTAAAAAATTAATCATCAAAAAAAAAAAAACGTTGGTAAGGTAACAAACGACCACAGAAGTCGTTCATAGCCTTAACAACGACTTCTGTGGTCGTTGTTTACCTTATAAACGACCACAGAAGTCGTTACTCAGTCACGACCTCCGGAGTCGTTGGTTGCCTTAACAACGACTGCTGAGGTCGTTGTTAAGACAACCAACGACTGTTGAGGTCGTTGGGGGCAATTTGGGCAATTGAAGCCCGTATTTTACTGTTTTGGTGTGCGTATAACAACTCAGTGATCTAAACTTATATTATTCCATAGTTTTGTTCAAGTCTGGTAGCTTAATGCATCAAGTTTGTCCACGTCAGGGGCTGACCCCAATATATTCAAGGTGGTTCATTTGAACCACCAAGATATTCAATAGTTGAGTTGGTAAGTAAGAATAAATTTTGGTGAACAACCAAGGTTCAAACCCTCTTAGCATCATTTTTTAAAATTTCTCTAGTAAGAGTTCTATGTGTTCAAATTGTGTCATGTTTTTTTTAACTCCTCATTAATTGCTTCTAACTAGCTTATTCATTAATCATTACACCACAAAATTTATTTATAAATATATAATACATACCAATAATTTTATTTTATAATATAAACACTATTGAAAACATTTGACAATATTTTATAATACTAATATGACCTTATTATGAATTTATCTTTAATAAATCATACCCGATTATTGTTGAAATATAGTTTTAGACATATCCTTTATCTTATGAACACAACAAAATGTTAAGTTTATATTTTGATCTTCTTATCAAACTAGAGCTCATTATTTATTTTCATGTTGTTCGAATTATATAAATCTATGAGTTGCTCTAAATAATTAACAATTTAATACGATTCAACATTGAAAATGAAGTACAAATATCAGTATAAATTTTAAATCATTAAAAAAATTAACATGTATTTCGAACCACCACTCTAAAAGCCGTAGATCCGCCCCTGGTCCACGTCAGGTATTTTTCTATTGTTTATTTGTATTATAACCGATCGATTCACGCAATGACGGACGTAAAAAATAATGTTAGAGGTAGGACAATTGTTAAAATGTAAAATCACTAAAAATTTAAAAGATAATACAAAGATAATTATTTTTTGTAAACTCCTGCCTCACACGGTATACCGTGTTATATGTATACTATATACCTCTAAAACCGAAAACCTCGGTTAAATGAAACACGGTATACTGCAAGAGTCTATAAGGTCTACCGAGTATTCTACACGGTATACCGCGTGTTGGAGTTACGATATACCGCAACGATCAGAATACAATAGAAAACTAGGAGGTAATTGGTAAAATAGTCCAAGTAAGTGGGTGACCGTTGCAGTTTGGTCCCTGTAAGTGGGACCGATGCACAAATGGTCCCTGAAAGTGTGTAACGGGTGCGCATTTAGTCCCTAAAAGTAACATTTTTGTGGTTTTTACGTAAGTAAATGCTAAAATTGGGCCAAAAATGTAATTTTTAAGAGTTTGGCTTGGCGACCAACTTGAAACTTTATTTGCCGCTTCGTTAAAACTCCGATTTTAACGATTTAAAATGCGTTGGAAAGCTATTTTCATCCTCTTTAAGAATATTAGTTCAAACATCAATTTTATTAACATTAAGATTTTTAAAACATTTCTTTTGATAAAAGATACATAAAAACGTTGAATCACTTATCGTCTTTTTGTCAAAAATGATTTGAAAAATATTTCTCATATACAAGCTTTAACAAAGATTATTCAAGAGACTTTTAGCTATGATTAAAGGCTAAATTATTCAAGAAACATATAAGCATCAACATATATGAATGAACATTGACTTAGTCGATATGTTATTATCAAAATAAAAAGATCGGATAATCACATATCGACTAACTCTTCATTTTGACAATAGTAAAATACCATATGCATGAGGTGTATGAGAATAATAACAAAGATAAAAACAAGGGCAAAAGACATCAACCATCACTGCTGTTTTACTCATTTCACCATTCACTCACTCATGTTTCATATGGTTTCATTCACTCACTCAATTTCCAAAAATGGTTCCAATTGCTTAGTCAACCATTTCGATCTCCAGTTGACTTTAAACTAACAAACTAGTCATTTCACATCTAATTTAGAAAAAATTGAAAGTACTTTTTTCCCCTCGCTTAACTACTACACTTACAAATAGGGGGCATAATTATAATTTTACTCCTTTTGGTTTTTTGTTTTTAAAATAATAGACGTGAAATGACTATTTTGCCCTTAAGAAAGTCAATGGGAGACATAAATATTTGACTAACCATTTCACTCACTCATGTATGTTTTGTCAAAAGAAATGTTTTGAAAATCTTAATGTTGATAAAACTAGGGTTTGAACTCATATTCTTAAAGAGGATGAAAATAGCTTTCCAACGCATTTTGAATCGTAAAAATTGGAGTTTTAATGAAATGGAAAATGAAGTTTTAAGTGTGTCGCCAAGCCAAACTCTTAAAAATTACATTTTGACCCAATTTTAGCATTTATTTACGTAAAATCACAAAAATATTACTTTAGGGACCAAATGCGCACCCGCTACACACTTTCAGGGACCATTTGCGCATCGGTCCCACTTACGGGGACTAAACTGCAACGGTCACTCACTTATTGGGACCATTTCAGCAATTAACTCAGAAAACTAATATACAAAAGTTTTCTTAATTCCCTGAAACGAGGGTTACCCCTATCAATGAGAATTAAGAGGGCATTAACATGAAATAGTATGTTTTCTTATCTATTGTACTACTGTATATCTTTAAAATTAACATGAAATTTTTATCTGTAAATAATGAAGTAAACTAATGTATGTCTTCCAAATAAACTCTATTGTACTAATATATTCAGCTATAGTCTATCGTCCATAAACAGAGATCGGCAAATTGCTATTAGAGTTTAAACAAGTTTACAACATCAATTATCAAATATAAGAAAGCTAAATATAGTATCTATGTTTTAAATTAAGAGAATTAGCTGATGGCTCAATAGCGTAGTATCGATGTTAAAAGGCAAACCTCCTGATATCCAACCACTATTTGAAAGCTCAATTTGTCCACTCTACATTCGTACTAGGGTAGATGATGCACCTAATATAATTGAGAAAGTTGTTGATATAGATGAAAGTCATAGTAAAGTAGGAGAAGAAGGGACTACAAGTGACAAAGTTGAGCTAGTAGAAGTTGATCAAACACCATTTAAAAGGAAAACTAAAAGAAAAAATTCTGACGTATAGGCTCATTTTACAACAATTACTTTAGCTAATGGGGAAAAGAAGAATAGGCGCAACTACTACTTTAGCTAATGGGGAAATAAGAATATGTGCAATTATTGACGGAGTTTGTTGTCGTACAGTGAATGTGGAAGCACATTCCATCTTAAGAATCATAATTATTGTAGGATACAAAAACATATCAAGGATCAACAAATTTGTAGTTTCCTTCTTCTAGTATAAAGACCGAGAGCCTGTGTTAACCGATAATGAAAAATATGATCATGCAATCCAAAGAAGGGCTACCACTGTTTGATATGATATGCATGATTTCTTTGTGTGAGAGGTTGGGGATTGACGATAAAGTATTTTCCATTTCGGTTGATAATATTCAAGCAACAATAAAGCTTTGGAATTGCTTGCAAGCACAATAGTAAGAGAAAATTATTTCACAAAAATTATTGCTTGAAGGAAAATTATTTCACATTAGATGTTGTGCTCATATTCTCAATCTCATTATACAAGATGGACTTTCTGAAATCAAAGGAATTATAAAAAAATATCAGAAACAGTGTGCGTCATATTAATGAACAACATCTAGGTTGGAAAAGTTTGAGGCTATTGTAAAGAATATGTAGCTGCCTGTTAAGAAGTTCATACTAGATGTCAAGACTCTTTCGAACTCAACTTATCTTATGTTAGAGACTGCTTATAGTGTTAGAGATGCATTCCCTATTAATGTGGTGAAAGACTCATCATTTGTGATTTGCCCGACAATGAAAGATTGGGAAAAAGTGAAATAAGTCATGGAAATTCTTGCACAATTTTATGAAGCGACACTGACTATTTCAGGTTCAACATATCAACTTCAAATATGTTTTAATTGTTTTGGTGAATGTTAAGGGTCTTTTGGCAAGAAATGCTTCTCGCTGTGAAATATTTGTGTGGTATATGGCGTTTAACATGCAAGAGAATTTTGACAAATACTGAGAAGAATGAAACTTAGTGATGGCAATTGGATCGATTTTGGATCCGCATCGGAAATGTACGTCTCTTGAGTTTTCTTTCGAGTCTCTGTATTCCACTAACATGTCTATTTAGAATATACATATGGTGCATCAAAGTTTAGGTGATATTTTCAACAAATATGTGGAACTTAATAATATGAAATTTTTTTAGCTGTAATCTGTCATCTTCTTTGCAAACTTTTGCATATGATGAGACAACAAATGGACAAGGGAAGACATACGATACTTGGTCAAGGTTTTAAAATTTCGTGAAGGAAAAGCAGACTATTCGACCAGAAAAATCTGAGTTACACATCTATCTTGAGGAGGGTACATTGGTTTGCAACAATTTGATGTTTTGAGGTGGTGGAAGGAAAACGTATTGAAGTATCTCATTTTATTTAGACTAGCTTGCGATATTTTGGCCATTCCAATTACTACGGTAGCATCTGAAACTACTTTTAGCGCCGGAAGTAGAGTTCTAGATCCTTATCGAGCTAGTTTAAAGCCATCGACGGTAAGAATGCTAATTTGTGGAGGAGATTGGCTTTGCAATAAGTATGCGATACTAAAAAAGACATCTACTTAGGTAAGACTATTAGTTCAATCGGAGTTGGTCAAGTTTTTCAAGAGCCAACTGTTATACCATTCAGGTAACAACAATTAGGGGAATCTACAAGAGTGTTATATATGAGAGACCAATACACAAGTGTTAAAGCAATTGACATTCCAATCCACAAAAGCAAAACAAATCGAAGCTTCAAGAACCACGAAGATCTATTACCGAAAGTGGATTAGGAGAGTATCGGTTGATCAAGAGACAAGATCTATTCTTGGTGAGCAAGCAAACTACAATAGGTAACATTGGTTACTTAGGATGCAATCAACCGTGTGAAGAGAAAGTTTATTGGGCAAGATCTCCACATTACCTAAAGTGGAATATGCGCATTCAATGATGTTAAGAGAATAGTAACTTTTGTATTTCATAATAACGTTTGTACAATATATATAAGCAATATACATTACCTTAGCTATCTATCGGGCATAAAGCCTAAAACCATATTACTACCATAACACAATATATACGTCGGTTAACACCACTTCTTAAGGTAGAACATGCAAGTCATGTATGCCCAGCTTGCCAAGTAGTAAATGAGACACCCCAATGGTTTGGTGAAAATATCCACCAACTGAGAACTAGTAGAGACGTGGGATGCTGAAATAGTGCCATCGAGAAAGGCATCCCACGTATAATGGCAGTCAATCTCAATATGCTTTGTACGCTCATGAAACACCGGGTTGCGAGCAAGGTGTATTGCTGGTTGACTATTGCAGAATATCTGCATATGACCCTGTATCTGTACACCAAGATACTTCAGAAGACCACGCAACCATTTCAATTCACATGTCAACTTCGTCATAGCCCGATACTCTGCCTTTGTAGAAGAGAGAGAAACAGTATCATGTTTCTTAGATTTCCAAGTCATAGGAGCCGATCCAAGAAACACGATCCATCCGGTAACTGATCGCCTAGAAAGTGGACATGCTGCCCAATCGGAATCGCACCAACCTGTCAACTTCAAATCAGTGTTGCGATACAGCAGAACCCCCTGACCAGGGCTACCTTTGAGGTACCGTACAACTCGCATAGCAGCCACCCAATGATCCTCCAGAGACTGCTTCAAAAATTGAGAGAGAATATGCACCGCAAAACAGATATCAGGGCGAGTGAACGCAAGATAAAATAGTCGCCCGACTAGACGATGATATTTCTCCCCATCAACAAGGGGAGGGCTAGTCTAAAGTCCCAACTTCTGATGTTGTTCCATGGGACTCATAACCGGTTTTGCACCCAGTAATCCGGTCTCAGAAATAATGTCGAGAGCATACTTTCTCTGACAGAAGAATATCCCCTCCCGATTCTTAACAACCTCAAAGCCAAGAAAGTACTTCAGTGTGCCAAGATCCATCATGCAAAATCATGAGTGCAAGTAATCCTTGAAAGTCGAGATATCATCACTTCGATTCCCCGCAATAATTAAATCGTCAACATACACCAATACATGAATACAAGTGTGTTGTTTGGAATATGTGAATAGTGAATAATCAGAATATGATTGAACAAAGCCATACTGTCACAGTGCATCGGCAAATGTAGCAAACCAACATCGCGGAGCCTGCTTCAAACCATACAAAGATTTCCTAAGGCGACACACTTGGCCATCCCTGCCTTTCTCAAACCCCGGAGGTATCTTCATGTACACCTCCTCTGTCAGATCACTATGCAGGAACGCGTTATGTACATCCATTTGATGTAACTCCCAATCCCTAGCAGCGGAAACTGCAAGAAACACTCGAACAGTGCCCATCTTAGCAACAAGAGCAAATATGTCCGAGTAGTCGATACCTTGCACTTGACGATTACCAAATACAACCAACCTTGCCTTCAGTCGCTCAATTGTACCATCGGATTTGTGCTTTATTTTATAAATCCATCGACTGCCCAATGCTTGCTTGCTAGGAGGAAGATGTTCGAGTGTCCAGGTGCCATTTTCTTCTAGAGCATCAATTTCAATTCGCATAGCATCACGCCAACCTGAGTGTTGCATAGCTTCCTTGAATGATGTCAGCTCAGTGTCGGTAGTGATAAATACAAGAAAAGACCTGTGTTCCACAGAAAACGGAGAACTATCCACAAAATTAAACAAAGAATAAAGGTTACCTTTGTCGGATGCCTGCTTGGAACTCGATGACGGGGGTGGTGAGCCAATGAGAGTGTTCACAACAAAGTACCGAAGTCTAACTGAAGGTTGTCGACTGCGCATACCTCTACCCAAGACAATTGCCCCCTCCTCCTCTTTTGAAGACCCTTCGACTTCCTCTGTGGTCGACGACTTACCAGGAGAAGGGAGATCGGTGTTAGAATATCCCGGGGTTGCAAGACACGATGAACTACGATAGTTCATATGTCATACAACCCTAATTCATTGATCGTTAGAACTTACACAATGAAACTAGCTCATAGAAGTATATGTTTAAAGGTAGTGTGAATATGCTACAAATAACATATAAAAGAGTAGTGCTACAAAGTTATACCTTTGAAGCGTGAGCGGAAGCTATGTCAATCTTTAAACGCTTATCCCCACACCTTGCTCCTTGCTTTCTTCTTGAAGAAATTTCTATCACCAAGGTGATATGGAACTACTATGAAATAGTCCACACCAATACCTTAGATAGCAATAAGACACACTTGGACTAGTGTGTGTTATTGAGGAGTGTGTAGTCTAACTACTATAGCAAACTATAGAACAATTTCTATACTCTAACACTTAGAGTTTTGCTAGAGGGTTGAGGTTGAAGATGAAGTGTGTTTGTTTGTGTTCTTGTGTTCTCTAGCAAGAGATATGCAAGACTTAGATTGATGATCTACCCATTCTATATCATCTTATGATATAGAATGGATGATGAAACACATTATACACTAAACAAACACATTAACCATCCATATGGTTAATGCCTCTTGGTCCATGGAAGATTCTCTTACAAGAGTTCTTCCCAAGACTTACAAAGCCTTCCCAAGGCATAAAGTAGCCACCAAGATGTCAACCATTCATGATGATGGAATTAATTAATCTTAATTAATTAATTAAATCATATCTTATTTAATTAATTCATTAATTAATTAAATCATTTCAATAAATGATAATATATATATATATCTCACATATATATATATATACATAAACCCCAAATGGTGTGTCCGGAACCAATTCCGGGCGCACCATCGGTTCGGTCGGGACACGATCTCGATCGAACCGAAATTCCTCAATATGGATCAAATCCCTTATTCACTTTCGGGTCACTACTCGAAAGTATCTTCGGTAATTGTTACGTGTGTGACCTCATAGCCCGAGTAACGAAGGCATCGGGATTCAACGTATAAGACCGTATACACGAATCCCGAAGATCATCGTGAGAGCCTAGTCTACCATTCGATGACCCCCGGCATTATCTCGGGTGAGACTACTGATAGTTCAGATAACTATCGGTTGTTGAACCGTATATATAGATGATATAGTTCACGGGCACTAATTGAGGATATTGACACATCAATTTCCAACACTCCCACTTGCCCTTGGACTATTACCAATGTCTTGGATGTACACTTGCATCCTTGTCACATGATTCCCTTTGTCCTCGGTTTTCGTCATAGGCTAAAGCAAGAAAGCGTGTCGCCAACTCCTATGACATAATTTCTCGGAACACGAGATAGTCTCACTCCCGTTCATAACGGGTGAATTCATAAGTAAGACTCACTCTCCGAGTGGCCAGAAAAACCTTCCCTGTATACCAGGGTGGACAAAGACCCTACCAATGCATCACCGATCATCTCACCACTACATTCACATAAGACCCAACGTACCCCATTACCACCAGTAACGGATGGGTCCGGAAGTAGTCAAAGCCTCATGCTCACGTAGCATGAGAATGATATGCATGTAGGTCTCAGAACCTCTATCATATGGCTCGTGTGAAATATAGGACACAAGATCTCTTCTATAATTTCACAACGGTCACTGTCCAGTACCATGTCAAGACTCTCTTGACAATGAACTCATGTAATGATTTGGACCATCCTTTTGACTTAAGAAACAAAGTCAAATGAATCATTACACACTAGTTTGGTTGTGTCCGTTCCCAAAACGCTGGGACACACCACTAGGGACAATGTAATCACCACAGTTCTTGTCTTGAAAAAGGGGTTCCTTAGCCAATACACTTATTGGCTCCTCTTCAAGAACTCGTGATTACATGGGAATTAAAATATTTATCATACAACTATGATTAAATATTCAATTGTTTATTCAAGTGCTATAAAAGAATAGGCAATCAATAAACAAGAAGTAATACTTTTATTCAACAATAAGAGTTTTACAAAAGTATACTTCATACATATAAATCAAATAAACTGAAATAAAGCTCCCACTAAGACTAAGACCACTCGGACCTAAGTCTAAGTCCAATAGCTGAAGTATGGAACTCATGTTTGGTCTGAGGCAATGGTTTAGTCAAGGGATCAGCTGCGTTGTCGTCTGTATCTACTTTGGATACTTTGATGTCACCTCTCTGGAACATTTCACGGACGAGGTGATACTTCCTGAGGACATGCTTGGACTTATGATGAGCCCTGGGTTCCTTAGCCTGTGCTATGGCTCCAGTGTTATCACATAACAACTCAATTGGACCATCAGCGCTAGGAACTACCCCAAGCTCAGTCATAAACTTCTTAAGCCAACATGCCTCCTTAGCTGCTTCAGAAGCTGCAATGTACTCGGCCTCCGTAGTAGAATCTGCAACTGTGTCCTGCTTGGAACTCTTCCAACAGATGGCTCCACCGTTCAGGCAGAATACAAACCCGGTTTGAGAACGAAAATCGTCTCGATCGGTTTGGAAACTGGCATCGGTGAAACCTTTAGCAATCAACTCCTCATCTCCGCCATATACCAGAAACATATCCTTAGTCCTTCTTAAGTACTTAAGGATAGATTTCACAGCGGTCCAATGGCTGTTGCCTGGATTCGCTTGATATCGGCTGGTCAGACTCAGAGCGTACGATACGTCTGGTCTAGTGCACAACATGGCATACATGATAGATCCTATGGCTGAAGCATACGGGACTCTACTCATGTTCTCCTTCTCGACGTCAGTGGTGGGGCACTGACTTTTGCCGAGAATAGTACCAGTTGTGATAGGCAGTATTCCCTTTTTGGAATCGATCATATCGAATCGTCTCAGAACCTTATCAATATAAGTGTCCTGTCTCAGGCCAATCAACCTATTGGCTCGATCTCGATATATCTTGATTCCAAGGATATACTGCGCCTCTCCTAAGTCCTTCATTGAGAAACACTTACACAACCATCTCTTGACTGACTCAAGGAGCGGTTTGTTGTTTCCAATGATCAGTATGTCATCTACATACAGGACTATAAATGCAATGTGGCTCCCACTTACCTTCTTGTATACACAAGCATCCTCCTCATTCTGAATGAAGCCAAATTCTTTAATTGCTTCATCGAATCGGAGGTTCCAACTGCGAGAAGCTTGCTTGAGTCCATAAATGGATCTCTGAAGCTTACATACCTTCTTAGGTCCTTTCGGACATGTAAAGCCTGGAGGTTGTGTCATGTACACATCCTCCTCAAGGTTTCCATTAAGGAAAGCGGTCTTTACATCCATTTGCCATATCTCATAGTCATAATATGCGGCAATGGCTAAGAGGATCCGAATAGACTTGAACATGACTACCGGTGAGTAGGTTTCATCATAGTCAATACCATGAATTTGTTTGAAACCCTTCGCCACTAGTCTAGCCTTGTAAACATGGACATTTCCATCTTTATCAAGCTTTTTCTTAAAGACCCACTTACACTCGATAGGTCTAGCACCTTCGGGTAAGTGAACCAATGTCCAGACATCATTCTGGTACATAGAGTCTATCTCGGATTTCATGGCTTCAAGCCATGACTCGCTATCTGGCCCTTTCATTGCGGCTCCATAAGTATAAGGCTCGTCGTCTTCTATCAAGAAGGATTCCCCATACCATCTATCGGGAACATGACGAGTCCTATTTGATTTCCTAAGGGTCGGTACTTCTTCAGGAGTTTCATCTACCGTGGATCTAGGGTCCAAGATAGGATCCACCATGAATGGAGGATCTACTTCCTGAAGTGAGCCTGCCGAGTTCGTTAACTCGACTTGCTCATTTGATGAGACCTTTGAGTTCAATAACCCAACTCTCCTATTCAATGAGTTTCTTGAGTTCGATAACTCAACTTGCTCATTAAACGTGTCGAATGAGTTCATTAACTCATTTGGCTCATCATCTTGAACTTCTTCAAGTTGTACCGTATCTCTGACATTTCCTGATAAGAACTCTTTCTCAAGGAAATGCGCTGTCCTAGCCACGAAATTCTTATTTTCTGGCTTAAGGTAAAAATAATACCCTTTGGTTTCCTTTGGATAACCAATGAAATGGCACAAGTCAGCCTTTGGGCCTAGCTTGTCTACGTTCAATTTCTTGACGTAGGCCAAGCAACCCCAAACCCTGAGAAAGCTAATCTTAGGACGTTTCCCAAACCACATCTCATATGGTACTTTCTCAGCTGACTTGGTTGGACAATTATTTAAGGTAAGTGCGGCAGTTTGCAAAGCGTAACCCCAGAAGCTGACATGTAGGTCGGTTCGACTCATCATGGATCGCAAACTGTCTAACAGAGTGCGATTCCTCCTTTCGGACACACCATTATGTTGTGGTGTTCCGGCCGGTGTGAGTTGTGAAACAATTCCACAATCTCTAAGATGAGCGTCAAACTCGTGGCTCATATATTCGCCTCCTCGATCGGATCGAAGAGTCTTAATAGTCTTGCCGAGTTGATTCTCTACTTCATTTTGGAATCCTTTGAACTTTTCAAAGGCTTCACTCTTGTGCTTCATTAGATAGACACAGCCATAACGGCTAAAGTCATCCGTGAAGGTAATGAAGTAGGGAAAACCACCTCTTGCAGGAGTGTTCATTGGACCACATACATCGGTATGTATTATCCCCAATAAATCACTTGTCCTTTCACTCGTTCCAGTGAAAGGTGATTTGGTCATCTTGCCCAAAAGGCATGATTCGCATTGGTCATATGATTCAAAATCAAGTGACTCAATAATTCCACTTTCGTGGAGTTTCTTGATGCGATTTTCATTTATATGACCAAGTCTGCAATGCCATAGGTAGGTAGGATTCAAGTCGTTAGGCTTGTTCCTTTTAATATTTACGTTATATACCTCATGGTCCTCATCTAGTATGAAAAGACCATTTTGGTTTGAAGCTTTTGCATAAAGTAAACCATCACGATTAATAGAACATATATTCCTTTCCATAAGAATGGTAAAACCATCATTGTTCAAAACAGATATGGAAATAATATTTCTAGAAATAGTAGGAATACAATATACATTATTTAAAACTAAGACCATCCCGGATGGTAGTTTTAAATCTATCTTGCCCACGGCAACTGCAGCAACCTTTGCTCCATTGCCCACCCGCAAGTCCACCTCTCCCTTCCGAAGAGCTCTACTGTCCTGTAGTACCTGCATATTTCGACAAATATGAGAACCACATCCTGAGTCAAGTACCCAAGTAGAGTTATTAGAGGTGATAAAAGCTTCAATAACGAATATACCTGCCGGAAGAGTCCCACTCTTCTTGTCTTCGAGGTACTTCTTGCAGTTCCTCTTCCAGTGACCAGGTGTATTACAATAATGACACTGGTCAGTCCCCTTAGGACCTTTAGCCGGAGTTTTGGAAGTCTGGGCCTTGACTGTTTTGATAGATCCAGTCTTGGCCTTTCCCTTCCATTTCCCCTTGCCTTTCTTAAAGGCCTTCTTGTTCTGAATCATCAGAACAGAGGGAGTAGGGGTAGAGCTCTTCCCACACTTCAACGCAGTATCAGCCGTGCTGATCATGTTATGCAACTCCGATAACGATTTATCGAAGTCATGCATGTTGAAGTTCATGACAAAGTTACCAAACTTGTCAGGAAGGGAACGGAGGATTATGTCAACGGCCAAATCCTTGGAAAACTGAGTTCCCAAAGACTCAAGTCTCTCGATGATACCAATCATCTTGAGAACATGAGGACTGGCCTGTTGACCATTGGATAGTTTGCAATCCATGAGGGCACAAACAGCTTCGTACCGCTCATTTCTTGCCCGCTTCTGGAACATCTCTTCCAGTCTGCAGTACATGTCATATGCTGCCACATTTTCGAACTGAATCTGAAGATTCGGTTCCATGTTGGCTAGCATAAGACATTGGACATCCAATGCATCATCCACGTGTACATCATATGCACTACGTTCTAGCTCATCGGCATTATCTCCGGGTGGTGGAGGAAGTTCTTCCTTAAGAACATACTCGACCCTCTCGTGCTTGAGAACGATTCTCAAGTTACGAGACCAGTCGTTGAAGTTATTACCATTGAGTTTACACTTCTCAAGTGTAGATCGGAGTGAATTTGAAGTTGATTTCTTAGCAGTTGCCATCTAAAAACATGCGAGTATGAAACGACATTCAGTTTAATTTATATGTAAAACATACGATACAAGTAAAGCATGCTTGAAACAATAATACGAGTACCAACAACCCCTCGAAGTGTACAAGTATACCAAGACCCCACGGACTTGGGTATGAGCGGCACACGCAATCATCCTCATAGTCCAATCCATGGGTAAGTTCTACTAGACTATCATATATCAATCATCCAATGATTATATATGACTCTTGGCGTCTATCACTAGTCGTTTTAAGACACTATAGACTTCCTTTGCCAAACGGGCCGGTTCGATGGGCTAACCTGTAGCCACGTTTTAAGCAACCTTAGTTCACCATAAAGGGATGGATTACATTTGCCGGTTCGATGGGCTAACCTGTAGCGCATGTAATCCCATTGCCTCCTATTCCTATGAATCAAAGTGCCCATCTAGGAATGATCCACCCGAAACGTAGGAAAGTTTGACAACTTTGAACTTAGGTTTGGCAAACACTTAATTATTACGTGGAGGGGTTTAGATTAAACATGTAATCCACATTTCATGCATATCACATAAGGTATACATATACTTCAAGAAAATATATGTAAACATGAAATATGGCATGAATAATAAACACTTTAAAGGGACGTGATATGGCCTAAAAGACATTAAATAAAACTAGTCTAACTAGTTCTAAACTAAGTCCTTGGTCTCCGTCTTCTTGGACATCGCCATGCTCCAAGTCCATCTCTTCATGTCTTGTTACATAATCAACTTTCGCATTAAATGGCACATGCGCCGCGAAAAAGAAATAACAATACAATAATTTAAAACGACACATGCGTCGTATTTCAATATCAAGGACAGTACGCAGACTGTATTTCGAATAAATACTAGGCCATATCAAATCCCCATTCCATTCAGACTACAGTTTATATATGTATAACAAATTATACATAAAACACATAAACATGCTAGGAATGGAATAAAACACACAAGCAACACACAACTCACACACATACTCACATTCAAATAATGTGAATCATAGTCATATATGCATATCATAACCTTTAGTTGTCCAACAACTAACATAGCCAATTATCGGAAGTTTTACCATAAGTTCAACATTTTGAACTAATAACCCAATTACATTCAAAGAGAATTAGCATAAGTTTAAGGTTTGAAATTCATAATAACTCAAACCACAAACTTCCTTTCGATACTCAATTAAACAATTTAATTAGTACCGATAATGTAAAATCAACACTTTGACATACATGCTAATTTTAAACTATTTTAAACTTCTCAAAAAATGTTTTGGACTTATAAGATTATTTCCAAAACAATCTCTAAATCACCCATAACAAACCGAAAACGTCCATAATCATCAAATGACTTTGGACTTAATCGATTTGTTTTGTTTCGAAATCATCAAATGACTTTGGACGTGCATGGACGCGTCCAGGGGGGCCGAGCCAGGCTTCGGGCCAAGGCGTTCCGTATCCAGGGAAAGCCGTTGGTGCGCGTTCCGGTGGAGCCGTGTCCTAGGCTTGCCTGGACTCACGCGAAACTTAGGTTTTGTCGGAGAGGGTTTTCCGAATACGAAAATCGGCTACGGTTCATATATCGACATATATACTATGTGGTACTACTTTAAACACTTCTAGAACATGTTAAACGTGTAATATAGCTCATGATACCATGTTGGAATATCCCGGGGTTGCAAGACACAATGAACTACGATAGTTCATATGTCTAGAAAACCCTAATTCGTTGATCGTTAGAACTTACACAATAGAACTAGCTCATAGAAGTATATGTTTAAAGATAGTGTGAATATGCTACAAATAACATATAAAAGAGTAGTGCTACAAAGTTATACCTTTGAAGCGTGAGCGGAAGCGATGTCAATCTTCAAGCGCTTATCCCCACACCTTGCTCCTTGCTTTCTTCTTGAAGAAATTTCTATCACCAAGGTGATATGGAACTACTATGAAATAGTCCACACCAATACCTTAGATAGCAATAAGACACACTTGGACTAGTGTGTGTTATTGAGGAGTGTGTAGTCTAACTACTATAGCAAACTATAGAACAATTTCTATACTCTAACACTTAGAGTTTTGCTAGAGGGTTGAGGTTGAAGATGAAGTGTGTTTGTTTGTGTTCTTGTGTTCTCTAGCAAGAGATATGCAAGACTTAGATTGATGATCTACCCATTCTATATCATCTTATGATATAGAATGGATGATGAAACACATTATACACTAAACAAACACATTAACCATCCATATGGTTAATGCCTCTTGGTCCATGGAAGATTCTCTTACAAGAGTTCTTCCCAAGACTTACAAAGCCTTCCCAAGGCATAAAGTAGCCACCAAGATGTCAACCATTCATGATGATGGAATTAATTAATCTTAATTAATTAATTAAATCATATCTTATTTAATTAATTCATTAATTAATTAAATCATTTCAATAAATGATAATATATATATATATCTCACATATATATATATATACATAAACCCCAAATGGTGTGTCCGGAACCAATTCCGGGCGCACCATCGGTTCGGTCGGGACACGATCTCGATCGAACCGAAATTCCTCAATATGGATCAAATCCCTTATTCACTTTCGGGTCACTACTCGAAAGTATCTTCGGTAATTGTTACGTGTGTGACCTCATAGCCCGAGTAACGAAGGCATCGGGATTCAACGTATAAGACCGTATACACGAATCCCGAAGATCATCGTGAGAGCCTAGTCTACCATTCGATGACCCCCGGCATTATCTCGGGTGAGACTACTGATAGTTCAGATAACTATCGGTTGTTGAACCGTATATATAGATGATATAGTTCACGGGCACTAATTGAGGATATTGACACATCAATTTCCAACAATCGGTTGCATCAGATCTACTGAGCTGCTGCAGTTCGGTCGAACTGTTCGGCTAGTGTGGAGGACTCGAAGGTTGTTGCTGGTCTGATGGAGAAGAAGGCAGCTCGGGTGTGAGCTGCTCAGCCGAGTGTGGCAACTGATGTGGAGATGGCACAACAGCTCCCACTCAGTCTCCCATTAAACATATGACACCTGTTCTTGACCCAAATCACATTCTACCTCCTTCTCACAATCAACAGACAAGTATGGAAAAGAGGATTCGACAAACTTAACATCGCGAGAAGTGAAAAATTTCCGAGACTCCAAATCATAAACTTTCCACCCTTTTTTACCGAAAGGATACCCCAAAAAAACACACTTACGGGTGCGACTCGAGAATTTATCACTTTAAGCTTTCATGTTGTACACATAACACATACAACCGAAAACCAAAAGCTCAGTGAAAACAGGGGGAACTCCAAAAAGGCATTCATAAGGTGTTTTATAAGATAGTACCTGAGATGGGGTCCGATTGATTAAATAACTAGCACTAAGAACACATTCACCCCAAAATTCAGTCGGTAATTTAGCCTGAAACTTTAAGACTCTACCAACATTCAAGATATGACGATGTTTACGTTCAACCCTACCATTCTGGTGAGGTGTACCAACAAAACTAGTTTGGAAAATAATTCAATGACTCACAAAATAGTCCTTAAGGCAAAAGAACTCGGTACTATTGTCACTTCTAACAGTTCAAATTTTAGCGTGAAATTGTTGATCGACCAATCCAACCACACAAGCCGGCATACGACGAATATTCGGTAACTTTGATAGAGAGCCCATTACATGATTGGAAGCCCCCGAGTCAATGATCCTCAAATCGGAAAGAGGTGTTTCGGTCAAGTGATCACTAGTGTCTTTTGCATTTGTGGATCATTGACTCGGGGGCTTCCAATCATGTAACGGGCTCTTGGTCAAAGTTATCGAAGATTCGTAGTATGCCGGCTTGTGTTGTTCGACTTCCAAATGGGAGTAAGGTCATTTGTGTGATATGTGCAATGGTTCGATTGTCCTCCCACTTGACTTTACAAATGTTTATTATGCCCCGAAATTTGATTGTAATTTGATTTCTATTATACATTTAATCGAATATACTTATTGTGTGCTCCATTGTTTGGAATGTGGTTGTGTTCTTCAGGACCAGCAATCGAGGATGCTGATTGGACTCGGGAACGGAGGTGTGGTCTTTACTACTTCAGGGGTGGTGTAGAGATTCAAGCAAATCGGGTTGTTGCGGAGCAGGATCCTACAGTGTGGCATCGTAGATTAAGCCATCCTTCAGTTAAAGTTGTTCACTCTTTGCCTTTTGATGTTTGTTGAGCCAAGAAGGGTGAGCCATTGACACAACTGTTCCGAACAGACGCCTGGAATGCTCTCGGTTGCCGCCCCATACGCAGCACCAACACCCTCCATGGACGTGGTAACAGCAGCCCCCACGGTCGAACCAGCAACGGATGCCACAGTCTGTGCTTCAGCTGCAAAAGGACGAGGTTGACCAGATTATCCACACCGGCCTCGAGCCCAACCTTATGAGTTATGACAGAAAGTGCAGGTAACGTTAGGAGTAAACCGAGATTTCGAATCAATCATACCTCCTTTAGATTGAAGGCAAATGCCATGGTGTCCGTAGTTGTCGATTTGACCAAGTTGTCTCGCTTGGACAGGTTCTCTTCTTGATTCATGGCATGAAACGCCCAATCCGATGTCGGGGTCTCGTCTTGAGCTAAAAGCTGAGAACAGAGGTGACAAATCTGGTATGATCGAGGCCATAGAGAAAATCATGAAATTTGTCTTCGTACCACATACACACGCAGGAGGTGGGTTGTAGATGGCCAATTCATCCCACAACTTCTCCAATTTGCCAAAGTATTCCGTGACAGTCATGGATGGAGTCCGCTTGCATTAAGCTAAGGTTCGCTTCAAATATTGTTTACGTTGCCCATTAGTCACAGTATAACGGCGTCGCAATAAATCCCACAATGGTTTGGCCTGTCCAAAGTATGGGATTGATTTCTTTTGTGTCGCATCGATGGTGTTCATAATCCATTTACCAAGGTAGACTAAATAACATCCCAATCTGCAAGATATTCCAGATTGAGAGGGTAAAAGATAGTGCCATCAATAAAACTAAATTTTCTGCGACCTCGCAACGAAATCGAAGAGAACGGGACCACTCTCAGGGGAGGAGTCAGGGGGTGGTCCTTGTGTGCACAGGACCACCCCAAAATTTGTTAGAAAAAATTGTATTGACATAGATCAAACACAATTCCTTAATTGTCCCACTGGTTGCCCACCTCAACTTTCTATATCAGGTATTGTGTTCAAGTAGGGCCGGCCCTGGGGGTGGCCGGGGGGGCCATCGCCCAGGGCCCCGGGATTTCGGGGGCCCCCAAATATTTAAATTATTTATATATATATTAGATGTGTAAAAATTGACAAGTAACAATATAGCTCAGTGGTAAAGTACTCAAGGGAAAGGCATTCATGGGAAGGGAATTTAGTCCTACTTTCGAATCCCTCAAGCTTCATCCTTTTCATTTGCCGTGAATTCATCTAAACTATTTAGTTTAAAGTTGTGAATTGGGCTTAACATTGGCCATTAGTGATTAGTATAAAGAAACAAACTGGCTAACTATTTTGTAACGTTATAATTTGTTGGAACTAAAAATAATAAAACTTACATTTAATAGTTAATAATCTAATTTTTTGAAACTAAAATTAATAAAATTTTTATTAATAGTTAACTACCTAATTAATAGTCCTTCCATTTTACAATATAAGACTTATCTGAAAGTGAAAAAAAAAGAAGAAAAGATTGAAGAACTAGTTCAATCACAAAAAGGAGCTCTTAGTAAAAAAATCTATAAGAACTTCAAATTTTCATATAATAGGGGCGCCTTTTTCAATTTTCGCCCCGAGCCCCGATAATGTCAGGGCCTGTGTTCAAGCCCGAGGGTTGTCATCTATTATCTATACATGCTCCTTTGCTCTTAAATACTTTCTCTTTAACATGCTTTGGTCTTAAATTTTTCATTCTTTTTTTCTAAAACTTGTTCTTTTCCTTTTCTTTTCTTCTAAAACTTGTTCTTTTTCTTTTCTTATAATTTTATTTAACATGTTAGCCTCTCAATTTCAATTATATTTTAGTCTTGTTCTATAGTTTTTGTATTGGAAGAATTATACATTAAATAGAGTATTAATTAACTTTCTCATTATATATTGGTATAAAATTTTATTGTATTATATTTTTCTTTCTAAATTATTGTATTTTGTTATTATTAAAGGTTCTAAAAAAATTAATTTAGTTAGTTTAATGAATTAATCTTTTGTCCAATGCTCGTTTGAATTTAGCATCATTAATGCATTGTTGTTAACACATGGTCTAGTGAAAAACTTCATCCAACACGTACATGTTATGTACCAACAAGCTCCCCCTTTGGGTAAGTTTTTCATGACAAGTACCTCCTGTTGTTTTGTTGGGTAGGATGATCCAAGCTTAGTGATTAATCAACAGTCTTCTTAAGAGATAATCAACTCCACTGGTTAGACAGTGAACACAGTAGATATTCATGTTCAAGTTACATGAAACATAGAAACACAAAGATAGAGTTTTTAGTGTTCCCATTTTACTCCCCCTATTTGGCATAAAAACATAACCAAAGCCTAAATAGAGGGTCTTCATCACATTCTTCACTCCTCATCTGACTGGTCATCAACTGGTTCAGTGTCAGCAACATTGGTAGCAACATTTGGTCTACCAGTCCTCTCCAACTCCTTGATTTTCCTGTCCACATTTGCAAGCTGCTGCTTCTTGGCCTGGATTTCTTCTGTTAGCCTTTGTTTATCAGCCAGGTAGACATCCATGAGAATCTGTGCTGTGGGATCATTGGAGGTGAAAGGTGGTGGTTGATCAACCTTCTCCACTGGAATATCAGCCCTGTGAGTATGCAGCAGCTTGTCACTGATGATGACTGCCTTGGATTCTGTTCCAGGTCCATCCTCTTCACTCAGCAAATCAGGCCTCTGCTCTAACAGTATGCCACAGATCAAGTTGGTGAACCCAATTGGCTTGTTCTTTGCAAAAGACAGGGCATGGTCCACAATTTGATCAAATATGACTTGGCCAAAGTTGAGCTGTCCAGTACCCAACACAAACAGTTGTTTTCCCATGAATTCACTGATATTTGTGCTGTTTGTTGATGGGACCAAGCTGCATATGGCTGCCTTGTGAAGGATGGAGTACTTAAGGCTCAAGGCAGAAGCTGGCAGATGTAAGCCCTTAGATGGCCATTGAGTTACTCCCCCTGCTGTGATTTCAGTCACAATGTCATTCAACCTCAACAGCTGGCCAGTTTCTCCCTTATCCTCTCTTCTCAGAAAGTCATTGATAATAGTGGGACTGAAGATAAACTCATAGTCTCTGAGATGGACTCTGTAGAACATTTCATGAGTAGGATCCCTGATTTCAACAGTCATAGCACTGATAAATTCCTTCACCAGTTTAGCCCAGTGCTTCCTTCTCACCAGCATAAATGATATACCACTTGCTTCTAACACTTTCATGTAAGTGCAGTTGTTCAAAGTAGTGTCTGATAGGTGCTTTTCTGGCCAGATGATCCTTGCACACACAAATTTCCATTTTGTTCTCTGGTCAGCACTTCCAAAGTCCACACCATCACAGGGAGCATCAGCAACATGTGCCACTCTTCTCTTATTGATTCTCCCCCTGCTTACATCAAATTGAGATTTCCCCTTTTCAGTCTCCTCATCACTTGAATCAACTAATTTCCTTTTCTTGGATGAGGCAGGGGTTTCAGTTTTCTCTTTTGCAGATCCTTTTCCCTTGGCAGTGGGCTTAGGGGCTGAAGCAGCAGCCTTACCAGATGTTGAAGCAGTTGGTTTGGCATGAGGGGTTTCCTTCTTCTTGCCTGAGATAGGTTCCTTCCCTTTAGCAGTTTGCTTCTTTTTCTTGGTCTTATCAGCCCTCTTCTCTATCTCCTCCAGAGTATCATTCAACTCATCTAAATCAGAGGGTTCTACTCCCTTCATACTAGCCCTGGTTCTTCTTCTAACCACACCAGGTTTAGAGGACACGGCCTCCACATCATCATCTTTCTCTACATCCACATTCTGTTCAACCTCCACATTTGTTTCAACAGTTGGAGGCACATCATCAACCCTGGTTTTTCCTTTAGAGGACATTCCAGGTTCCTTATCAGCCCTCTTAAATCTAACAGGTTTCCCCTTTTTCATCAAAATCCTCTTCTTCCTAGTGAAGACCTGTTGAGTTTTAAGAGTCTCCAACACACTAGCCATAGTGGCATCCTCAGAGTTCACACCCAAATTTTTCCCAACATTTTTATCAAAATTTTCCAAAATCTCAGAATCAATAGGGACAGATCTAGTTGATTGCTTAGTGGGACTAGTAGAAACAGGAATAGATGAACATGCATCAACATTAGGGTTCATGGGCATACCGTCATCTTTCCAAGTCAGTCGTAAAATCGGTTCTTTTTCAGGGACCTTGGTCTTTGCTTTTTCAGCCTTTTCTGCTTCTGCCCGTTTCAGTTTCTCAGCCTCTTCCCTAGCAACCCTGATAGCCTCTGCTTCTTCTCTCCTGGCTGCCCTGAGAGCCTCTACTTCTTCTTCCCTGGCAGCCTTAACTTCATCTTCGGGTGTGACCATTTGCAGCGGAATAGCTTCGAAGAAGGCCTTTTCACAAAAAGGAGTGGAAGGTCGTCTTTTTGGTGCCATTGCAATTGCTAGGGCTGTTGGTTTCTTTTGATCAGAGAGATGTTCGATTTTTGGAAGAGATGAAATTAGGAAGGAAGTTGTTTTTGGTAACAATGATAGTGAATGGGGTTTGAGAAACCAACCGCCTTCCTTTTTGAATAAAGCTGTCCAATAACTGACACGCAATTAATTCCTTCAAAATAAAACCGCCAATCTTGTAACTTTTGTACCCTTGTGGTCTCCGTACCAGTTGTTATAACAAATGACCACTAACAGTTATAACAACTCTTGATCTTGAGATTATTCCTCCATAACACACAACCCAAGGGCTGTTCTTAGATACTCAAATTGATTTATATCTAGCCCTTTGGTAAATATGTCAGCTAATTGTTTGTCAGTAGCAATATGCTCTAAGTGCACAATCTTATCTTCAACCAATTCTCTAATAAAATGATGCCTTATGTCAATGTGCTTTGTCCTACTATGTTGTACTGGATTTTTGGAGATGCTTATAGCACTCATGTTGTCACAATAGAGAGTCATGGTGTCCTGGTCAATTTCATACTCTTTTAACATTTGTTTCATCCATAGCAATTGTGTACAACTACTTCCAGCAGATATGTACTCAGCTTCAGCTGTGGACAAGGACACTGAGTTCTGTTTCTTGCTGAACCAAGAGATTAGATTATTTCCCATAAAGAAACAGCCACCTGAGGTGCTTTTCCTATCTTCAAGATTTCCTGCCCAGTCAGCATCACAATAACCAATTAGACTATTCCCAGTGTCATTTGTATAGAACAGTCCATACATGTAGGTCCCTTTGACATACTTGATAATCCTTTTAACCAAGGATAAGTGACTTTCTTTAGGGTCTGATTGATATCTAGCACAGACTCCTACAGATTGAGTGATGTCAGGCCTACTGGCAGTGAGGTACAACAAGCTACCAATCATACTCCTATACAAACTTGAGTCAACACTTTTCCCTTTTTCATCCTTGGTGACTTTTATGTGAGTAGCCATAGGAGACTTTTTCTCTTTAGAAGAGTCCATTCCAAACTTTGAAATGATATTCTTGGCATAGTTTGCTTGGTTCAGGTATATCCCTTCTTTCTTTTGATATATTTGAAACCCAAGAAAGTGTTTCAGTTCTCCTACCATGCTCATTTCAAATTCTGACTCCATTTGTTGAATGAACTGTTGTACCAACTGGTTTGACATTCCTCCAAAGATGATGTCATCAACATATATTTGTGCCACAAGTAGCTTTCCTTTCTCTTTGTGTATGAACAATGTATTGTCTGCTCCTCCTCTAGTATACCCTTGTTTCAAAAGATACTCAGTGAGTCTTTCATACCAAGCACGTGGGGCTTGCTTTAATCCATACAAGGCTTTCTTCAACTTGTACACATGGTCAGGATTGTTAGGACACACAAATCCTTTGGGTTGCTCAACATACACTTCTTCTTGAACAACACCATTTAGAAATGCTGTTTTTACATCCATTTGATACAATTTGATCTCTAAATGGCAAGCAACCGCAAGCATGAGTCTGATAGCTTCAAGTCTGGCTACAGGGGCAAATGTTTCTTCAAAGTCAAGCCCTTCAACCTGAGTATACCCTTGGGCAACAAGTCTTGCCTTGTTTCTAACAATGTTGCCTTGTTCATCTTTCTTATTTTTGTAAATCCATTTTGTTCCTATAACATTCAACCCAGGAGTTCTAGGGACCAATTGCCATACCTCATGTCTTTCAAACTGGGCTAACTCTTCTTGCATAGCTAGTATCCAGTGTTCATCTAGAAGAGTTGCTTTTATGTTTTGTGGTTCATTCTTGGACATAAAGCAGGTTTCACCTAACATTCCAGCCATCTTCTTGTAATCCACTCTATCCTTCTTTCTTGTGGTTCGTCCTTCATTAATGACACCAATAATTGCTTCCTTTGGGTGATGCTTTTGGATACGAGCAGGTGGTTCAACAATGCTTACAGATTCAGTATCTTCAGTATCGTCTGAGACTGAGGAAGTATCTTTAGTATCTTCTGAGAGTGAGGAAGATCCTCTTTCTTCATTAGGTGTATCCCTAGTTTCAATAGGTATGGCATCAAACACTTCATCTTGTATTGCTTCATCCATTATTTTCACATTTATGGATTCCATAATAGTGTTGGTTCGAATATTAAATACTCGAAAAGCTTTACTATTTGAGGAGTATCCAAGGAAGATGCCTTTCTCTCCTTTTGCATCAAACTTCTGCCTATGTTCTCGGTCAGTCAGAATGTAGCATTCACTGCCAAAAATATGAAAATATTGTACATTCGGTTTTCTCCCTCCATATTTCATATTGTGTTTGCAGTGTGCCTGGCCGAAGGGTGATTCGATTGTGAATATGACAGGCAGTGTTGATAGCTTCAGCCCAAAATTTCAAAGGAACATTCTTCGCATGTAGTAATACTCTTGCCATTTCTTGAAGAGTTCGATTTTTCCTTTCCACAATGCCATTTTGTTGTGGAGTGATTGGAGCAGAAAATTCATGGTGAATTCCTTGGGAGGTACAATAGTCATCGAACTTGCTATTCTTGAATTCTTTACCATGATCGCTCCGGATGCGAATGATCTTGACTTCTTGTTCATTTTGAACCTGAGTAGCCAGCTTGTAGAATGCATCAAAACACTCAGATTTTTCACGCAAAAACACCACCCATGTGTATCTGGAATAGTCATCGACTATCACATAGGCATATCTTTTTCTTCCAATACTTTCCACCTGCATGGGCCCCATTAGATCCATATGCATCAGTTCAAGTAGTCGATCAGATACCACCTGTTGTAACTGTTGGTGAGATACTTTCACTTGCTTGCCAACTTGACATTCAGAACATTGAATTGTTTGAATGTTTAGCTTAGGGAGTCCTCTGACCAGTTCTTTTTGAACTAGTTTCTGGAGATTTCTATAGTGAGTGTGCCCCAATTTTTTGTGCCATAACTCTGCTTCATGAGTAGTATGACAACTTAAAGCCTTCTGTGTTGGCCATTGATAACAATTGTCACTGGATCTTTCAGCCTTCATAAGCAGATGGTTATCTAGGTCTCTTACTTCACAAGCACTTTTGCTAAATTGTACATCCATGCCATCATCGCACAGCTGGCTGATACTGATGAGGTTGGCTGTTAGACCTTCTACTAGCAACACATTGCTTAACTGTGGTAGGCCAGGGACATTTAGTACACCTTTTCCTACAATTGTTCCTTTTGCCCCTCCACCAAATGTGACATGTGATTGCTTCACAGGTTTTATTTTTGATAGATAACTATGGTTACCAGTCATGTGTCGAGAGCAACCGCTATCAAAATACCAACCTTCCCAAGTTGTAGCTTTCAGAGAGGTAAGGACAACATTTCCAACAGTCTGTTTCTTGGGAACCCACATAGTTTTGATTTTAGGTTTCCAAGTCTTTTTGGTATCCTGTGTATACCTATTCCTTCCCTTACCATACAGTTTGTAGCAATAAGGAGCTATGTGTCCCTTTTTCCCACAGTAATAACATCTCCACTTGGGTTTAGAGTTTCTCTTGTTGTGATGATATCCTTGATCTTCCCAATAACCTATCCCACTGGTAGTCTTATGAGGTCTTCCTTTTTCCAGTATCTCATCAAGAAAATTTGTGCTTGAATTCATCATCTTAATACCTCTTTCCATAGTCTGGATCTTCCCATCGAGAACTCCAATCTTATCTTTAAGATACTTGTTTTCTTGAAGCAATTCCTTATTCCTTTCATCACTTTTGCCTTTCTCTGTTGTGATAGCAAGATAGGCCTCAGTTAGTTTAGTCCAGCTATGAAAAAGTTTCTCATAGTCAGCCACCAGTTCTTCATGAGTGATTTCAGCCTCTTCATCGCTGTCGTTCCCGTTGTTATCAACAACCGGTTCCTCCTGATCAGGTACATTTGCTATTGTGATTAAAGCAATTACCTCATCATCATCTTCTTCATCATCTGAATCCTCAGAGAAAGTGGTGCAATAGTTCTTGTGTTGCCTTCTCAAAAATGTAGGACATTCTGATTGAATGTGGCCAAAACCTTCACATGCTCGACATTGGATACTTTTTCCTTTGTTCCCATTTTTGTATGTCGAGCTACTTCCCTTTGAGAATTTGTTCTCACCTCCTTTGGAGAACCTATCTTCTCTTTTCTCTCGGAACCCTTGGTATTCTTGAGCATCATTCCCTTTCTTGTTGATACGCTTAAACGTTTTATTAAAATTTTTGACCAGCATTCCAATTTGCTCAGTAAGACCAGGGCTTTTCTCCATTGAGCACTCTGGTTTTGAAGTAACATCCTTACAATCTATCTTAAGAGCTAGGCTCTTGTTCCCTTCATTTTCAATGTTGAGCTCCTTCTCATAGGTATCCAAATTCCCAAGAAGAACATCTAGCCGATACGTGGTCAAGTCTTGTGCTTCCCCTATTGCCAGAACTTTTCCAGCAAATCTAGCTGGCAGAGATCTAAGTACTTTTCTGACCATCTTTTCCCTACTCATTGGCTCTCCAAGTGAGGCGCACTCAGTGGCAATTTTGGTCACCCGAAATCCATACTCCTTGATGGTTTCATCGTCTTTCATTTTCATGGATTCCCATGTTGATGCCAATTGTTGTAGACGAGCTATCTTTACTTGGGTCGTTCCTTCATAGGTATTCTGCAGAATGTCCCATGCGTTTTTGGCCACTGTTTCCATGGTAATCAGCTCGTAAACATTCTCGTCAACACATGAACCTAATGCATTCATGGCTCGATTATTTGCCAGTGCCAGATCCGACTCGAGATCGGTCCATTCCTCTTCGTCTTTTAGCACAACTTGACCGTTTACTACCTTGGTGGGTGGTTCCCATCCTTTCACAACCACCATCCATGTCCTTTTCTCAAGTGACTTGAGAAAAATTGTCATCTTGTTTTTCCAAAAACTATAGTTACTACCATTTAGATCTGGTGGTCTGAGTGATTGATTAGAGTGTGTCATCTCGTTGTGTGAACAGTACGGATCTTTGTGAACTCTGTATATCGAGCTTTGGCTCTGATACCAATTGAAAGTTTACTCTTCACACCGTGTGTTATTCCAGTTGTTACGACAATAGGTTTAACAGATATATGACAAGTATTTAAATCACACACCAGAATTGGTAACCCAGTTCAGTGCCAATGCACCTACCTCTGGGGGGCAGCCTGCCCAAGGAAAACTCCACTATATAAAAGGTAACTTACAAGGAGGGACTTACTAGTATGCCCACATACTCTCTATCGCCCTAACTATGCCTTTTCAATATAGGCTTCCCTATTCTTTAGATAAGATGATTTACAAACTTCAATTGTCTAAAACTCCTCACTGTTGTTATAGGATAACAACTGTACAGTCAGTATAGAAGCTAGATGATTGCTTCTATACAAAATATGCCTAGAACAATAATACACGAACCTTTGCTTAAAAGCTCTTAGTTGTGTATAACAAAACAATGAATAAAAGGTGTGAGAACAAGTGTGATACACTGTCTCCTTTTATACTAGGTTTCGGCTCCTCAACATTCAATTTAGTCAATCATCAATAAATGTCAGATTGACAAAATCCGCCGATTAAATGCTCCTCAATATTCAATTTAGTCAATCATCAATAAATGCCCGATTGACAAAATCCGCCGATTAAATGCTCCTCATTGCTTGACCTTGACCACATTTAATTACGAATTAACTTGGTCTTCGGTGATAATGTCCGCATCATAAACTCCATTTATTCAGCATTAATCACCTATGTCCGCATCATAAACTCCCTAACATGTACGTGTTGGATGAAGTTTTTCACTAGACCATGTGTTAACAACAATGCATTAATGATGCTAAATTCAAACGAGCATTGGACAAAGGATTAATCAAAGTCAACTCCTCTAAGAAAATCCGAAGGTGATTAATGCAGAATAAAGGGAGTTTATGATGCGGACATAGGTGATTAATGCTGAATAAAGGGAGTTTATGATGCGGACATTATCACCGAAGACCAAGTTAATTCGTAATTAAATGTGGTCAAGGTCAAGCAATGAGGAGCATTTAATCGGCGGATTTTGTCAATCGGGCATTTATTGATGATTGACTAAATTGAATATTGAGGAGCATTTAATCGGCGGATTTTGTCAATCTGACATTTATTGATGATTGACTAAATTGAATGTTGAGGAGCCGAAACCTAGTATAAAAGGAGACAGTGTATCACACTTGTTCTCACACCTTTTATTCATTGTTTTGTTATACACAACTAAAAGCTTTTAAGCAAAGGTTCGTGTATTATTGTTCTAGGCATATTTTGTATAGAAGCAATCATCTAGCTTCTATACTGACTGTACAGTTGTTATCCTATAACAACAGTGAGGAGTTTTAGACAATTGAAGTTTGTAAATCATCTTATCTAAAGAATAGGGAAGCCTATATTGAAAAGGCATAGTTAGGGCGATAGAGAGTATGTGGGCATACTAGTAAGTCCCTCCTTGTAAGTGACCTTTTATATAGTGGAGTTTTCCCTTGGGCAGGCTGCCCCCCAGAGGTAGGTGCATTGGCACTGAACTGGGTTACCAATTCTGGTGTGTGATTTAAATACTTGTCATATATCTGTTAAACCTATTGTCGTAACAATTGGAATAACACACGGTGTGAAGAGTAAACTTTAAGAATTCATATTATATTGTTTTTTTTTCTTCTAAACTTGTTCTTTTCGTTTTCTTTTTCTTCTAAAACTTGTTCTTGTTCTTTTTTATAATTTTATTTAACATGTTGGCCTCTCAATTTCAATAATATTTTCTTATAATTTTTGTATTTGAAGAATTATACATTCCTATAGAGTATTAATACTTTCTCATTATATATAACTATAAAATTTTGTTGTATTATATTTTTCTTTCTAAATTATTTTATTTAGTTATTATTAAATGTCCAAAAAAAAATTAATTTAGTTAGTTTAATGAATTCGTATTATATTTCTTATTTTATTGTAGTAACTTTTATTTGATTAATTTTTTTTATTTCCTCTTTACTTTGATTAATAAAACTAGTTGGATGGTTGAAAAACAACCTATTTTAGAGTATAATTTAAATTTTAATATATTGAAATAATTAAATTATACCTATTTTAGAGTTTCAGTGGGTTCAATGCTTTCAGAAGAAGTTTCATTCTTATTATCATCGTTTGCCATGATGACGATCAAGAAACAAACAAAGCAAAAATTTTGCAAATTCGAAAGTAAAAAAAAAAACAGAATTGGTGCACTATTTTTTCGGATTTCTTGGGTTTCTTGGGGAAGAGTTTTTGTTTATTTCTGGCTCTGTAATACCATGTTAACAGAATAGTAACTCTTGTATTTCACAATAACGTTTGTACAATATATATAGGCAACATACATTACTTAGCTATCTATCGGGCCTAAAGCCTACAACCATATTATTACCATAATACAATATATACGTCGGTTAACAAATGAGAAGAAGACTTCATCGGATTCTTCACATACGAGAAAGCCCACGACCTAGCAGTATATAAGGAGCACTCGACTAATCAGAAGAGTATCGACTTTTATTCAAGAATCATCAGAGTAAATAAATAGTCTTTAATATTTTATTGAGCTAGGTTGTCGAGTGTGGTAGCAGTAGTACTTTGCTCCTAACTGAGTGTACAATTGATATACCATCCTAGTATATCAACACTAAGGTTTATTCTATACCTTTAACCATTACTTTACTTAGATCAGGCATCGGAATGATGTTGCAGTAGTGTATTGGGAGATACGTGTTAGGGACATTATAGAAAAGTCTAGAATAGGGCATAGAGTATAGGCCTGTGAACAAACGTTAACGGTTCGACGTATTTGGCTCGAAAAAGCTTGATTTGAAGTGCGATTCGACATGTCAAACCTCAAGCCAAATATAAAAAGTGGATATTCGTCAAACCGAGCCAAACGGTGCGAAAAAGCTTGGCTCGATTCATTTATGTCATCTCTTTTATATATATATATATATATATATATATATTAATATTCTACAAATTAATCATCTCTCTCTAAGATAATGACTATATCTATGATTTTAGTATTATTATTTCATTAACTTGTTTCATTTATTCATTGTTGTAGCTGTTGCTGCTTCTTCGGAGCCTAGTGTGAATGTGTTGCCTCCTACTATTCCAAATCCTACTACTACAAAGAAGCCTGGTAACAGCAGTATCAACCCTCCAAACAAGAAACAAAAGACTCAAAAAAGGACCCGAAAGACATGAATCAATCTTCTGCAGTCTTTCACTTGATTCAATCTTCTGCAGTTTTCTGTTGCCTATACAATTACCATTCTGTTTCCTAGACATTTACTATTTTGGTTGGTTGTTTGTTGTCTGGACTTGTATTCATTCTGGTTGGATGTTGCCTAAACTGTTTTTTGAAGGCGATGATGATAGTAGTAGGTTACTTAACATACCAAATGACCTGATACGTATCTTGGCAGGGCAAACACTAAAATGTATGCAGCCCTGTCATGTCGCACTTTTGGTTGATGAAAAACCGAAATTTGAGCCTATTTAGAAGTTACAATCTTGAACTGTAATATGTTTTGGGAACTATTAAATTCTGCTATGGTTATAACTTGCCATTATATTGTTATGTTTAACATTTAAAATCGTTGTCTATTTAATTATCAAGCCGCACCTTTTCAAACGGTTTGGCTCGAATCAAGCCAAATCAAGCCAAATATCTTGTTAAAATTTCCTTCAAACCTCAAGCCAAACTAATTTTTCAGATATTTGACCAAATCCAGCCAAATCAAACCTTAGGTCAAAATAAAATCAAGCCAAACTCAAATATTCAACTGTTTGGCTTGATTCGGCTCGATTACAGGCCTAATAGAGTATGTGGGGCATACGCATAAGACGCTTCTTGTAACACCTTTTCATATAGTGGATTTCCCTTGGGTTGGCTGCCCCCCATATGTAGGTGCATCTTGGCACTGAACTGGGGTATACAATTATTGTGTGTTTTTACTTTTCTGTACTCTATTTATTTATAGTCCAACTGGTCTAACAGTTGGAGTGCTATCTGGTATGAGTTGCAATAACAAAGACGTTATTCTTTATTTGACATGTTCTTTTTTATTTGATTTACATATTATATGTATATTTGTTTTCTGAGGATAAACAACCTCTAGCAGTCAACTTATTTCAAGAAAAAATGGAAGAACCTAGATAAGATTTGTTAAAGAATTGAATATTGCACTAATTTAGGTAATTTGATGTCAATTGCTTTTGTACATGTTGGAATTGTAGTTTTATTTGGATAGAAAAAAAAAACGGAGGCATTATATACGTTATTTAATAGTTAATCCATAAGGGAGAAATTTAGCAAAATACCATGGTCAACGCATGGTATTTGCTTTATTGACCAAATGTAAATTAAATTGGAATTTAGCACATTTCATACGTGAACTGACTATTTTGCCCTTACAAATATCTACTATAAATACTATCATTCTATCTTCTTCCTCACACTATTTCTCTTCATTTCACACTTTATTCATCTCACTCTCTATTCATCTCACTCCATCTCTCTTTCTCTCTTTCTCTTTTCTTCTCAACGCACACTCCACCGACCACCTCTTCACCGGAATCGTCATCTTCACTTTCTACTTATTTGTTTTTGCTCCTTTAAAGTTGTTCTTTTTTACAAAAGTTTGAATCTTTTTCAATTTAGTTGGGTTAAAATCCCGTTTTTTGAATAGAGTCGATTTAAAATCACGTTTTCAATTAGTTATATATTTTATGTGTATTGTTTTTTTGTTATTTGAAGGTTTTTTAACAAAAGTTTCAATCTTTTTCAATGTAGTAGAGTCAAATCATGTTTTTTCAATTTAGTTGAGTTAAACTCATGTTGTTAATTAATTTTATATTTTATATGTATTGTATTTATGTTATTTGAAGGTTTTTGAACAAAGGTTTGAATCTTTTCTACAAAGTTTGAATCTTTCCTACAAAAGTTTGAATCTTTTCTAAGATTTTTATGAATATGTGGGTAATTTTGCACTAAAAAGTATAGATATATGTGTAAAGTTTGTTCTTTTGGTACTTTAATGTTGTTTTTTGAACAAAAAATGATTTTTTTTAAGTTGAACACAAGATTTTGAGTTTAAATAATGTTTAAACTATGAATTTATGTTTTATATGTGTTACATGTATATGATTTGAAGATTTGATGTTGTTTTGTAATAAAAGTTCGAATCTTGAGGGTATTATGTTGATATAGTCTCGTTTTTTGATAAGGATAACACTGTATAATTACGTATAATTGATTATAATACATTATAATGAAGTATAATGGAGTATACAAATTATAATATATGTACTTTATTTGTTGTTACAATTCATGTAATCTGTTTAACTATTTCAGGTTGAAGAATTAGAGAATTCAAGTTCTAAAGTAACACGAATGGACAATGGATAAAGGATTTATGTTGGAGAATATAAATTTGCTTTTATTTATTTATTTTGCATAGTTCTTTTAGTCTTCAAATGTATTAGTAAAATTTATTTGTAATATATATCAAATCAATGGTTGTTGGGTTGAACTTTGTAACATCAATTTGAAGTATAATGAAGTATTATGCATTGTGCTTTGTACTAATTTTAATATATTAATCCAATTTTTATGGTTGTATTCAATGTGTCCAATTTGTTGTAGATTTAAAGTGATTACAACGTAATATAATAGATTATAATAGCCATTTGAGCCCAAAAAACTTGTTTAATGCCATCAATTTTCATTAAGGGTAAAATAGTCAGTTCACGTGTGAAATGTGCTAAACTCCAATTTAATTTACATTTGGTCAATAAAGCAAATACCATGCGTTGACCATGGTATTTTGCTAAATTTCTCTCCATAAGGCCAAGCTTGTAGCTCCTAAGAGGTGGTGGGAGCAAGATATTTTATTTTTGTTTTGATATTTAACTCCGCAAGATTTTCTTGAGAGGTTTTCACTGTTTATTGTCCTTTTTACATACATGTTTACCAAAGTTACATTATTTTTACATGTTTTGAAGTTAGCAATAGGAGCGACTACCCAAGTTACATTATGGTTAAGATAATGATACCAAGATGGGTATTTTGAATATTTAATTCTTTTGGCATATTTTATAACACTTGGGACAAGTAGAAAACTACTTGAACCAGTAAGGCTTTTTTTATATAGGCACCTGAACTCTTAATATACTTTGAAATCAGCACCTAATAAACCTTTTTTTACCAAATAGACATCTGGAACATAAAATTAGTATCAGAACTTTCCTTTTTTATATTTTTCTGGAAATTTCAGGTTTTTGACATTTTAAAAATCCTTAACCCAAGGGCAAGTGAGTCATATTGAAAATATGACTTTTCAATATGACTTTTATGAGGAGAAAATTACAGAAAAGTTTAGGCGCCACTTCGAAAAAGGAATTTAGGCGCCAATAACAGAGACAAAGTTCAGGTGCCACGCATTCTTATTCGTATTTAAATTTGATATTTAAATCATATTTGACATTCACATTCAATTTTTCAGATTAAAAATATATTTAGACTTTCAAAAAAATAAAAATTATTATTATAAGAAAATAAAAAATCATCCCTACCCTTACCCCCACCTCCATCCCCACCCCCACCCCCACCCCCACTCTCGCACCCATACCCACTGTTTCATACTTTCATTGTAAACCAGAATCATCATATAGCTACTTCAAATAACTCAAATGTAACTTTTTGCACCTTGCACTAGAAATAGACTGGATGTAAACATCAAGTTATTAGTTTTCCTTCAAAATAACAAGAATACCAGATCTTATTAGAAAGTGAAGATGTAATTATTATTTCTTCATGGGTTATTATGTAATTATTTTTCTGTACGGAATTCTATACGGAACAAATCTATACGGAACCGTAACCGGTCCGATCAAAATCGAGATTATCAAATATCGACCTCCATATTTCCTCATAATTCACTCAAAATATCAAACTTCAACAAAAAATTATACTGCACCAACATGCCCATCCAACTTCAATATTATAGCCATAAAGTTTTCACAAAAGTCCAATTTTAATAAAGGAAACTTCAACATGCCCACAAAACTCAAATATTCTAAACAACCACTTGATGAATGATTCAAGACGCTCAGGAAATTGCTCAAATATGTCCTCTAACTTCTCCCGCTTCATCAACACTCATCCTTCTGGATCGGGTTGGGGGCCCTGTAGATTGGCCCATCTCCACCGTCTCTTTGAAACTTCTCCGTCCAATATAAGCATGGGTTTTGGTAAAGAAGTTGCAAGGGGAAGAAGCCGTAATGGCTCGAACTGGAAAAGAGGAAGAAAGAGGGGTTGGGTTAAATAGTTGAGGTTGCGTTAGTTTATTAGTAGGTTGAGTTAGTTTTAAGTGTGATTTGATTATTTTGCCCATTGCTTCACAATTTAAAAACAAAAAATTTTAGAAAAATGTAAAAAAAAAATTCAGGTGCCATATTTATGCTCCAGGTGCCTATTTGGTAAAAAGCCAAGTAAACACGATATTTATGATAGAAAATAACTGAGTATATCACTTTATACCACCATTAGAATCAGAGAGTAAGTAACTTTTCTATCTAGATTGGAGTCCGATTTATGGACCGAATTGCATGAATTTTATGCTCTTTCTTGAAGCATCAAAAGCAAATAACTCAGCAACCTAATTATCATCCGGCGGAGTTCAACATGGACGAAGATGTTCGGTGTATGACGGACTAACCCTATAGATGGCATATCATCCTTAAATTCTCAACTAAACAATATAATTGTAATAATCTAACCCACACCAATGACAAACATCATAATTCCAACTTAAGTTTTTGTTATGTGTGTGATACCCGACCCGAAGTTTTTTTGTGATTTGAAATGGGGTTGGTGGAGGTTGGTGGTAAGGTTGATGGTGATGGTGGGGAGGGAGGTGGTTGGTGTTTGGTGGTTGAACGTTGCGGAAGATGAAATGGATGAGTAAGGAAGGGTTATTTAGTCTATTGACGTGAAATTTGTGGTAAACTCAAATAAAAAAGAACCATGGTTTTTGGTCAATATGAGCCTCAAACCATGATATTCTTACAATTTTCTCCAACTAAAAATCTAAAAGCACTTCATCAAGTTGACAATAAATTAAAAATTAAGGTACAAATCAAATTTAATCGAGAGAAAACACAACTTAGGGTTCATAAAATTAATTACAACAAGTTACAAAATAAGGCTTTTAGTTCAATTAAATCAACATGCAACATCAAAGTATCCGGAAACCTAATAATAAAAAATCGAAAATTGGAGCTTGTATTTTATTTTTGGGGTTTTTTTCTTCATCTGTGTTCGTAAGTTCATCTTCTACATCCATGGTTGATCCCTTGAAATCGGAAGAAGAAATTATGGAACAAAGTAAAACATGAAGGGAATCGGACAGAGAGAATCGCGACAGAGAATTAATTTCTTGTTTAAGATTGAGAAATCGGATAGAGAATCGCAATTGATAACGATTTCTTGTTTGGGATTGAGAAATCGGACGGAGAATGGCGATTGAGAACTGGTTTCGTGTTTGGGATTGAGAAATTACATAAAGAATTATGATTGAGATTTAGGAGGTTGGGAGTTTGGTTTTGTTACTGTTTTGCAGTTGAGAAATGATTTGCAATTGAGGACTTATTTGTCATTTAAAAAATCTCAAGGGGTTAAATTTAGATGATGCTTTTCACAATTTACAAATAAGTCTCTTAACGAAGATTCATCAATAATAGCTTATGTACTGAAACCGGACACGAACATGGACTTAATTTTAACAAACAAATCCCCTTACTGTATCGATGTGAACATAAATCAATTTAGTTTCACCCCCGGATATCTCAACTGATAAAAAATTAGAGTGTAAAGTGTCAAACAGCCTTGCATCTTCATGCAAGTCATGTTTGATTCCCACTAAAACAAATATTTTGTGTGTCGAAGATAACCTCTAATTCCCTAATCAGACGAGACGAGACACATGGTGCAATAACTCTAACGTCATACCGACCAGGAGCTGCGAAGACCTTTTATAAATCAGTTTAGTTTCGTCTCCGTCAACAACTGAAATTCCCAATTGGTTCTCAGATAAGAGATGAGCATTTTCCAAAGCTTAATTGATAGTGTAAACTCAATTCTCTCAGAAACACAACCATCTTCATCATCATCTTCATCATCATCAACACAATCGAGTTCATCATCATCATCAATGGCTGACGGGAACGAGCGGACGGCGTACAAGTTGAAATCGTATTTCAATTTGGCGAAAGATGCGATCGCCCAAGCCGTTAGGTGCGAGGAGTGGGGCCTACCTGACGACGCCGTTTCTCGCTATCAAACTGCTCTTACCATTCTTGCTGAAGCCATTTCCATCCCCGTTCCTTCTTACATTTCCGCCAGGTTATTAGTCTATTTTTCAATTTTATCCAATTAATACTATAATACTTTGTAATTCATTTTTCCTTTATTTCATCCCAAAATAATTGTCCAGTTTGATGAAATTAACAAGCGTGAGATCACCTTCAGCGAATCCCCCAACATAGATACATATGATTAAATGTTGATGTAATAGGTCCCTATCTTTTTTTTTGTAAATTAACGATGAAATTATGAGTACAATAGTATTACAAACAAAGAATACAGAAATTACTAACTAATAGAGAGTGAGAATGAAATATGAGACAATTGGCTCCAACGAGACTTGAACCCGGCTGCTCCTATGTAGAAGTTGTGTTGGATGTCACTAGGCTATTGAGCGATCGGGAAGAGGTCTTCCCTATCTTCATGGAAATTTAAATAAGATACTCGCTTGTCAGATACCGGGGATTTATTCTATTGTCATTGAAGGACGTTAATAGTGATTTGAACTAAAATTAGTTGTTAATACTCCCAAGAGGACATTATTCAAAAGGAAGGTCTACTTTGATTTTCAATGGTGACAATTTATAAAATTTCTGGTTTTAGTTGTTAAACATAACTGTGAATTGAATCTAAATCGTCAGTTTTAATAGCTAGTACTTCAAAAAGACTAGCATTGGATATTTGGATAAAATTTTCACCAAATAATAGTATAATACTTGGGTTCAAAATTTAAAAATTTAACAATCAAAATTCTAAAGTAGACAATCTTTTTGAAATGTAGGAAGTATGTATGTTTAGCCAAATTTGGAATTGAAACAGTTAACAATTAAAAATCGAAAGGCGACTGTCCTTTTATTTGCGATGGAGTAGTATGTAAATACTAAGAATAATCTGTTTGCTGATGTTGTGGCTCCCAATTTGGAAACTGTAACATTCCACTCAATGTTCCCTGAAGAATTTGCAATACATATAACTGTGTCGAACTGTCTATAACATTGAGTATTCCCAGTTTTTTAAGTCGAAAAAGGTTGATCATTGAAGTGGTTTCACTCTTTGTTACGTGTTTGTTTATGGAAGCGGCAGAAATGCATCATTTTTTGCTGCTGATAGAACTGTGGTTTTGCAACAGTGAACTTGAGAAGGTGAAATCATATCGTCAAAAACTATTAAAATGGCAGGGCCAGGTAACGGACAGGTTGCAGACATTACATCTGCGGACAGGTTATTGCATCTCAAATACATTTCATTTAGATGGGATTTAGTAGCTCTGATTGCATAATTCTTACTTTTTTTTTGTTTCTACAACTTGATCTTTCCAGGTGGCACACCTACACCTACTGTCAAGGTACTTATAAGTCTCTTATTAAATGGTAATTATTTTATTAATTCTCCATCTAAAATTCAGGTCAAATTTTGACAATTCTCATGAACTAGACGACATGTACCTTTTCTCTTAGCTGGAGACCACATTAGCCAGGGTCTTATACCAAGCTTATGAAAATGGGAATGCCATTAATTAACGATTGTTTGCTTTGAATATTGGATACATTAACACTTAGTATAAATTTTAAATCTGTTTCCAGAATTGTTGCAAGTATTATTATATCTTTTTAATCTAGTCTTAGCTAAGCCTAGTTTTTTTGGCAATTACCTGCATGAACATCTGTGGTCAGTTGACTATATTGTATTAGGAACCGTCTTTTCTGTTTATAGTACTTATATTTTATTGGTTAGTTTGCTGTTTCGTAATTTTGTTGGATGGTTGACAAAGTTTTTGTCTCTACTGTTAATTCGTTCAGAGACTTTTGCCCATAATATGAAGGATTAACATTCTATTTCTGGCGTTGTTTATAAAACTCATGTGAGCATTTTGTTTATATAATATCTAAATGGCGTTTTATTTACTAAACAGTAATCCCTTCATTTGATTTAACTCCTGTAATTGATATATTTCTGTTTTCGAGGCAAAGTTTTGACCATGAATAGTTTTATACTTTTAAAAAGTTACAAGAAATAATATTATGAAAATAATTCTTTGAAAAATATCCAATGATTTAAATAATATATTCACAGGAATAGTATAAAAAGTAATTTATGATCAAAGCTTAGACATGAACACCAAACACGTCAAAAAAATGAATTGGAGGCAGTTGTAAGCTGATTATTAAATCTAGTGGATAAATTAGTTTAGTAGAATGAGCGGATTTGCTAGAAATACGTTCTGTACAAGTGCAATCAAGCTAGAAGGCCATATGTTTCTAACTTTTGTGCAAGATTCGCTTTTTATTTTATGCTAAGTGTCTTCTACTTGGAACACTGTCACTCAGTCGCAGGCTCCAGTTCGAATATCACCTACTATTAATTCAAGAAAAGGGGTAATGCAAAAGTCTTCAACTTTGCCCAAAGATGGCATTGGCAAGAGAGGTCAAGCTAGTAACAATATCAGTACAAAACCTGCCAAAGATCATGGCAGTAGTCATGATCCCAAACTGATTGAAATGATAAATTCTTTGATTGTGGATAGGAGCCCTTCAGTTAAATGGGAGGATATAGGTTAGTGCTCGACTTGTCTTCTTTGGGTTTTTGGGATAGGTCGACTACGCATATTCTAACACCGTGTAAACATTGCAGCTGGGCTTGAGAAAGCGAAACAAGCCTTATTGGAAATGGTAATATTGCCAATCAAAAGACGAGATCTTTTCACTGGCCTTCGAAAGCCTGCCAGAGGTACCTATTACACTTCGCGAATCTTAAAGTTCATTTGCGAGATAAGTGACTTAATCTTATAAGACACCTACATTTTTCCTGTTATTCTATAGGTTTGTTGCTATTTGGTCCACCTGGAACTGGGAAGACCTTGCTTGCAAAAGCTGTTGCTTCAGAGTCCCAAGCAACTTTCTTTAATGTTTCAGCCTCTTCACTGACATCAAAGTGGGTCTGTCTTTTTCTTTATTATCTTTTCATTTCTTTGGTTCACATTTAAGTTCCTAAAATTTCATTCTTTTGAAGATAGGTGGGTGAGGGTGAAAAGCTTGTCCGAACTCTTTTCATGGTTGCCATCTCCAGACAGCCTTCCGTAATATTCATTGATGAGGTATCCTTTTCTCATTTACATAGTACTATTTTGATCACCTCCCCCCTTCACTTGTCAACTTTTATACTCTTGTCAAACTTAAGAAATAGTTGGAGGCTTATGCTTTTAAATAATATTGCTATTGGTCATTTAAGACTCTACTTTGTTATCTGTCCTTCATAGTTAAGAAACAAAAGAGAATAATAAGTAGTAAAGTATATTGGCACTTTCCAAACATAATTTCCAACTAATATGGGATAGAGATAGTAATAACCTGCTCAGACCATAAGATTCAGAGTAAGGGAAATCATACTTCTTGTCGCATGGATTGTTTGATAATGATGTGCTAATGCTGAATGATTATGAGTCTACGGACAGGTATGGAAATGAGTTATAGTTAGTAGAGCCTACTTATGGTAGTGATGCATTTGCAGATTGATAGTATTATGTCTACAAGAACATCAAGTGAGAATGAAGCTAGCAGGAGACTGAAATCAGAGTTTTTAGTCCAGTTTGATGGAGTGATGTCAGATTCTGGCGACTTGGTGATTGTCATTGGTGAGATATGTATATGTAAATAAATAAATAACTAATTGGGCTCAGTTTATTATATATTTTAACATGCTTATATAAATGCAGGTGCAACGAACAAACCAAATGAACTGGATGATGCTGTCCTTAGGAGATTGGTAAGTTTATTACTTGAATTGAGCTTATAATCTGTACAACTTGAAGTTCGACTTGTAAGGTAAACTGCAGTCTGAAGTTTACAGCTAACGTTGGGTGAACATGAAGCACATGTTGTTTGATTTGAAATTAGTTCCTTAAAGTTTCTAGAATTACATAGAAATTTGTTGCAGATAGCATTAGTAATCATGTCTCAAAAAAAATAATGTGAATATGATCTATTCAGGGGCAAAACCAGGACAAAAATAAAGGGGGACCAATTTGAAAAAGAAAAATTAAGGGGGGCTAAATTTTAAAAAAGAACATTTAAAAGTAAACAAATTAAGGGGGGACCAATTTGAAGAGCACTTGTGTGTGGGGGGGTGTCGAACCGGCGCCCTTCCCCCTGTTGCAGAATGCATTTGCTAACTGAGATGCAAATACTTTTGTTATCTTTACTAAACATATGTTATTCTATTAATACTCATGGTTAGAAGCATTAGGACCTATAATTGGTCTTTTCAATATTTGTATTGTCTGCTAATGATGTTGTATGCTGATAATCTTTGCAGGTTAAAAGAATATATATACCTCTACCAGATATAACGACTAGAAAACAACTCTTTAAGAACAAACTCAAGGGTCATGCATTTTCATTGCCTGGTAATAATTTTCACAATAAGGATCCTTCCATAATTAATATGGTTATGTCTTAACATAGTTCTTAAATTTGTAATCCTCAAAATTACATCTAAAGTTTAATGGTAAGTGTGGAAAATGTGACTAGATGTAGATGTGAAGTCTATATGAACTAAGTTTTCCCATCTTAAAATACAGTAGCTGGAATAGCCAGTTGACTGAAAAAGATCATGTTCCTTCTCATTGTTGAAATCGATCGCTATTGATAGTATGGACAATGTGCTTCAAGGATTTTAAGGGATTCACTTATTATAATGTGTCAGACCAAATCTAGTTGTGAATTGAACTTCCATTATGCTTGTCTCGCTGCTCACAACATTCCTATTATATTATTACGTGGCACTACATCTGACTGTTTCTTTTATCCCATGTCTGTTACATTATATATCAAATTAATAGATGTGCATATGGATGTTCATTCATGAAGGAGAACTAAGGTTAATTATTGCTTCTACATGTTTTATACTACACTAATATTTACTGCAACATGTGCTAACGTTTTGTTTTCAGAAAGTTTATTGAAGTATAAGTATCTTCTGACTGCTTACGATATTCTTTTTGCATACCTTTATACATGTTCATGGATGCAGAGAGGGAACTGGAGAGACTTGTGAGAGATACTGAAGGTATCATTACCATGATTATGAGGCTTTTTTATGAAGGCAGTTGCTTGTTTTCAGTGGACTGTCTTGCTTTCATCTGCTAGATTTTCATATCTTTCAATCTCTACAGGATATTCTGGCAGCGATCTACAAGCTTTATGTGAAGAAGCTGCAATGATGCCAATCAGAGAGCTTGGTTCAAACATCTTAAGTGTCAATGCAAGTCAGGTATTCATTTAATTTCCCACCCCGTCTTCAGTTTTGTGCTTTGACTCAACCTTACTCCTTAGCGACTATAAAATAGCAATTTAATCATGAGCTAATATATTATGAAGTCTGTAGGTTACACTATAATTTCTTTTGCAATTAACATCATGTCATTTGATTAATATCATTATACCAAAGATAGTCTGACAACGGAAAACCCAATGCAGATTAGGGGATTGAGGTATGAAGATTTCCAGAAGGCAATGAAAGTTATTCGACCAAGCTTGCAAAAGAGCAAATGGGCGGAGCTCGAACGTTGGAACCAGGAGTTTGGTGCGAACTAAAAACAATAAACTTCATTCAACTGCTCAACTACTTCTCCGCCAGAAGTAAAGACCACCCTTAGAAGAATAAGCCTCCTGATGTGGAAGTATAAGCCGACTTCAAATACTTCACCTTATGTGCCGCATAGCTAGGAGAGCTTTAGCATGGTACTCTGCTCTGTATATTTATGATATTGTGGAAGAAACTAAAATTGAGACTGATATTACTTGTCAAAATGTAAGAATTATGATGAGATTCCAAATGCGCGTACATAATGTATACTATATTTTAATGCCAAATGGCTTTCTTCCAATATAATTTTGGCAACTTTCACTTGAGAACAAACTCAGAGACCCAAAAATCGAAACACTCTACTTCCGTTTGATGCCATAAAATGTACAAATGCTTTCAAGATATCATTGCAAGAGGCTATTTCGTCGTTGATCCTCCTTTTGTCTCCGGATAGCTCTTTAGCCACCTGCTACAAGAAGAACCATCGGTGGTACTCTAGTTTCACCTCATAGTACTTCATAGAAGAACGAGGTATGAATTAAAATGAAACCATGGGCTGTGGCTAACATTTCAGAGACCCAAAAATCAGCAAAGTTCAAAAGATTGGCTTCGCCCGGGTTCGAACCGGAGACCTTCAGTGTGTTAGACTGACGTGATAACCAACTACACCACGAAACCACTGATGACATTATTCACCTAGACATTATTATAAACATCTAATGCAACTCAATATAGTAAACAGCGTTACTAATCTACTCTATATATTTGAGAAAGAACATAATTAAAAGTTATATTTGAAGTTCCATGCTCTTCTCAATAGTAAGACAAGGTTAACGGACGAGCTCTAGTCTCCTGATCAGTCGAGACACATCCTGTAATAAACTCTGATATCATACCTAGAGCAGGGAACTATCAGGACCCTTAGTTTGAGGGTCTCAAATTTGATAAGACAAAAATATTATTATAATTATTTAGTTGATATGAGTATCTTCTTTCAATAATTGCCCACCAATATCATCAAAGCAAGCATCCTTATTATCGTCTCAATTTTTATCTAATTTTCCCAACTTTATAACATAAAAAATAATCTAAATACATTAAGTGTATTAACTAAAACTCATATACTATAAAATTACATAACGGATTCACACACTTCGAGCTTGATAAATTAGAAATATGAATTATTCTCCAAGTCTCTCATACAGATTATAAAAGGATTGAAAGTTTACTCTTCACACCGTGTGTTATTCCAGTTGTTACGACAATAGGTTTAACAGATATATGACAAGTATTTAAATCACACACCAGAATTGGTAACCCAGTTCAGTGCCAATGCACCTACCTCTGGGGGGCAGCCTGCCCAAGGGAAAACTCCACTATATAAAAGGTAACTTACAAGGAGGGACTTACTAGTATGCCCACATACTCTCTATAGCCCTAACAAGGCCTTTTCAATATAGGCTTCCCTATTCTTTAGATAAGATGATTTACAAACTTCAATTGTCTAAAACTCCTCACTGTTGTTATGAAATAACAACTGTACAGTCAGTATAGAAGCTAGATGATTGCTTCTATACAAAATACGCCTAGAACACTAATACACGAACCTTTGCTTAAAAGCTCTTGGTTGTGTATATGAAAACAATGAATAAAAGGTGTGAGAACAAGTGTGATACACTGTCTCCTTTTATACTAGGCTCCGGCTCCTCAACATTCAATTTAGTCAATCATCAATAAATGTCCGATTGACAAAATCCGCCGATTAAATGCTCCTCAATATTCAATTTAGTCAATCATCAATAAATGCCCGATTGACAAAATCCGCCGATTAAATGCTCCTCATTGCTTGACCTTGTCCGCATTTAATTACGAATTAACTTGGTCTTCGGTGATAATGTCCGCATCATAAACTTCCTTTATTCAGCATTAATCACCTATGTCCGCATAATAAACTCCCTTTATTCAGCATTAATCACCTTCGGATTTTCTTAGAGGAGTTGACTTTGATTAATCTTTTGTCCAATGCTCGTTTGAATTTAGCATCATTAATGCATTGTTGTTAACACATGGTCTAGTGAAAAGCTTCATCCAACACGTACATGCTATGTACCAACAAGCTCCCCCTTTGGGTAAGTTTTTCATGACAAGTACTTCCTGTTGTTTTGTAGGGTAGGATGATCCACGCTTAGTGATTAATCAACAGTCTTCTTAAGAGATAATCAACTCCACTGTTTAGATAGTGAGCACAATAGATATTCATGTTCAAGATACATGAAACATAGAACTACACACACGTAAAGTGTTCAACACAAACAACATAACAATAAAAGATAGAGTTTTTAGTGTTCCCAATTTACTCCCCCTATTTGGCATAAAAACATAACCAAAGCCAACATAGAGGGTCTTCATCACATTCTTCACTCCTCATCTGACTGGTCATCAACTGGTTCAGTGTCAGCAACATTGGCAGCAACATTTGGTCTACCAGTCCTCTCCAACTCCTTGATCTTCCTGTCCACATTTGCAAGCTGCTGCTTCTTGGCCTGGATTTCTTCTGTTAGCCTTTGTTTATCAGCCAAGTAGACAGCCATGAGAATCTGTGCTGTGGGATCATTGGAGGTGAAAGGTGGTGGTTGATCAACCTTCTCCACTGGAATATCAGCCCTGTGAGTATGCAGCAGCTTGTCACTGATGATGACTGCCTTGGATTCTGTTCCAGGTCCATCCTCTTCACTCAGCAAATCAGGCCTCTGCTCCAACAGTATGCTACAAATCAAGTTGGTGAACCCAATTGGCTTGTTCTTTGCAAAAGACAGGGCATGGTCCATAATTTGATCAAATATGACTTGGCCAAAGTTGAGCTGTCCAGTACCCAACACAAACAGTTGTTTTCCCATGAATTCACTGATATTTGTGCTGTTTGTTGATGGGACCAAGCTGCATATGGCTGCCTTGTGAAGGATGGAGTACTTAAGGCTCAAGGCAGAAGCTGGCAGATGTAAGCCCTTAGATGGCCATTGAGTTACTCCCCCTGCTGTGATTTCAGTCACAATGTCATTCAACCTCAACAGCTGGCCAGTTTCTCCCTTATCCTCTCTTCCCAGAAAGTCATTGATAATAGTGGGACTGAAGATAAACTCATAGTCTCTGAGATGGACTCTGTAGAACATTTCATGAGTAAGATCCCTGATTTCAACAGTCATAGCACTGATAAATTCCTTCACCAGTTTAGCCCAGTGTTTCCTTCTCACCAGCATACATGTTATACCACTTGCTTCTAACACTTTCATGTAAGTGCAGTTGTTCAAAGTAGTGTCTGATAGGTGCTTTTCTGGCCAGATGATCCTTGCACACACAAATTTCCATTTTGTTCTCTGGTCAGCACTTCCAAAGTCCACACCATCACAGGGGGCATCAGCAACATGTGCCACTCTTCTCTTATTGATTCTCCCCCTGCTCACATCAAATTGAGATTTCCCCTTTTCATTCTCCTCATCACTTGAATCAACAAGTTTTCTTTTCTTTGATGAGGCAGGGGTGTCAGTTTTCTCTTTTGCAGATCCTTTTCCCTTGGCAGTGGGCTTAGGGGCTGAAGCAGCAGCCTTACCAGATGTTGAAGCAGTTGGTTTGGCATGAGGGGTTTCCTTCTTCTTGCCTGAGATAGGTTCCTTCCCTTTAGCAGTTTGCTTCTTTTTCTTGGTCTTATCAACCCTCTTCTCTATCTCCTCCAGAGTGTCATTCAACTCATCTAAATCAGAGGGTTCTACTCCCTACATACTAGACCTGGTTCTTCTTCTAACCACACCAGGTTTAGAGGACACAGCCTCCACATCATCATCTTTCTCTACATCCACATTCTGTTCAACCTCCACATTTGTTTCAACAGTTGGAGGCACATCATCAACCCTGGTTTTTCCTTTAGAGGACATTCTAGGTTCCTTATCACCCCTCTTAAATCTAACAGGTTTCCCCTTTTTCATCAAAATCCTCTTCTTCCTAGTGAAGACCTGTTGGGTTTTAAGAGTCTCCAACACACTAGCCATAGTGGCATCCTCAGAGTTCACACCCAAATTTTCCCCAACATTTTTATCAGAATTTTCTAAATTCTCAGAATCAATAGGGACAGATCTAGTCGATTGCTTAGTGGGACTATTAGAAACAGGAATAGATGAACATGCATCAACATTAGGGTTCATGGGCATACCGTCATCTTTCCAAGTCAGTCGCAAAATTGGTTCTTTTTCAGGGACCTTGGTCTTTGCTTTTTCAGCCTTTTCTGCTTCTGCCCGTTTCAGTTTCTCAGCCTCTTCCCTAGCAACCCTGATAGCCTCTGCTTCTTCCCTCCTGACTGCCCTGAGAGCCTCTGCTTCTTCTTCCCTGGCAGCCCTAACTTCATCTTCAGGTGTGACCATTTGCAGCGGAATAGCTTCGAAGAAGGCCTTTTCACAAAAAGGAGTGGAAGGTCGTCTTTTTGGTGCCATTGCAATTGCTAGGGCTGTTGGTTTCTTTTGATCAGAGAGATGTTCGATTTTTGGAAGAGATGAAATTAGGAAGGAAGTTGTTTTTGGTAACAATGATAGTGAATGGGGTTTGAGAAACCAACCGCCTTCCTTTTTGAATCAAAAAGCTGTCCAATAACTGACACGCAATTAATTCCTTCAAAATAAAACCGCCAATTTTGTAACTTTTGTACCCTTGTGGTCTCCGTACCAGTTGTTATAACAAATGACCACTAACAGTTATAACAACTTTTGATCTTGAAATTATTCCTCCATAACACACAACCCAAGGGCTGTTCTTAGATACTCAAATTGATTTATATCTCGCCCTTTGGTAAATATGTCAGCTAATTGTTTGTCAGTAGCAATATGCTCTAAGTGCACAATCTTATCTTCAACCAATTCTCTAATAAAATGATGCCTTATGTCAATGTGCTTTGTCCTGCTATGTTGCACTGGATTTTTGGAGATGCTTATAGCACTCATGTTGTCACAATAGAGAGTCATGGTGTCCTGGTCAATTCCAATCATACTCCTATACAAACTTGAGTCAACACTCTTCCCATTTTCATCCTTGGTGACTTTTATGTGAGTAGCCATAGGAGACCTTTTCTCTTTAGAAGAGTCCATTCCAAATTTTGAAATGATATTCTTGGCATAGTTTGCTTGGTTCAGGTATATCCCTTCTTTCTTTTGATAGATTTGAAACCCAAGAAAGTGTTTCAGTTCACCTACCATGCTCATTTCAAATTCTGACTCCATTTGTTGAATGAACTGTTGTACCAACTGGTTTGACATTCCACCAAAGATGATGTCATCAACATATATTTGTGCCACAAGTAGTTTTCCTTTCTCTTTGTGTATGAACAATGTATTGTCTGCTCCTCCTCTAGTATACCCTTGTTTCAAAAGATACTCAGTGAGTCTTTCATACCAAGCACGTGGGGCTTGCTTCAATCCATACAGGGCTTTCTTCAACTTGTACACATGGTCAGGATTGTTAGGACACACAAATCCTTTGGGTTGCTCAACATACACTTCTTCTTGGACAACTCCATTTAGAAATGCTGTTTTTACGTCCATTTGATACAATTTAATCTTTAAATGGCAAGCAACAGCAAGCATGAGTCTAATGGCTTCAAGTCTGGCCACAGAGGCAAACGTTTCTTCAAAGTCAAGCCCTTCAACCTGAGTATACCCTTGGGCAACAAGTCTTGCCTTGTTTCTAACAATGTTGCCTTGTTCATCTTTCTTATTTTTGTAAATCCATTTTGTTCCTATAACATTTAACCCAGGAGTTCTAGGGACCAATTTCCATACCTCATGTCTTTCAAACTGGGCTAACTCTTCTTGCATAGCTAGTATCCAGTGTTCATCTAGTAGAGCCGCTTTTATGTTTTGTGGTTCATTTTTGGACATAAAGCAGATTTCACCTAGCATTCCAGCCATCTTCTTGTAATCCACTCTATCCTTCTTTCTTGTGATTCGTCCTTCATTAATGGCACCAATAATTGCTTCCTTTGGGTGATGCCTTTGGATACGAGCAGGTGGTTCAACAATGTTGGCAGATTCAGTATCTTCAGTATCATCTGAGATTGAGGAAGTATCTTCAGTATCTTCATTAGGTGTATCCCTAGTTTCAATAGGTATGGCATCAAACACTTCATCTTGTATTGCTTCATCCATTATTTTCACATTTATGGATTCCATAATAGTGTTGGTTCGAATATTAAATACTCGAAAAGCTTTACTATTTGAGGAGTATCCAAGGAAGATGCCTTTATCTCCTTTTGCATCAAACTTCTGCCTATGTTCTCGGTCAGTCAGAATGTAACATTCACTGCCAAAAATATGAAAATATTGTACATTCGGCTTTCTCCCCCTCCATATTTCATATTGTGTTTGCAGTGTGCCTGGCCGAAAGGTGATTCGATTGTGAATATGACAGGCAGTGTTGATAGCTTCAGCCCAAAATTTCAAAGGAACATTCTTCGCATGTAGTAATACTCTTGCCATTTCTTGAAGAGTTCGATTTTTCCTTTCCACAATGCCATTTTGTTGTGGAGTGATTGGAGCAGAAAATTCATGGTGAATTCCTTGGGAGGTACAATAGTCATCGAACTTGCTATTCTTGAATTCTTTACCATGATCGCTCCAGATGCGAATGATCTTGACTTCCTGTTCATTTTGAACCTGAGTAGCCAGCTTGTAGAATGCATCAAAACACTCAGATTTTTCACGCAAAAACACCACCCATGTGTATCTGGAATAGTCATCGACTATCACATAGGCATATCTTTTTCTTCCAATACTTTCCACCTGCATGGGCCCCATTAGATCCATATGCACCATTTCAAGTAGTCGATCAGATACCACTTGTTGTAACTGTTGGTGAGACACTTTCACTTGCTTACCAACTTGACATTCAGAACATTGAATAGTTTGAATGTTCAGCTTGGGGAGTCCTCTGACCAGTTCTTTTTGAACTAATTTCTGGAGATTTCTATAGTGAGTGTGCCCCAATTTTTTGTGCCATAATTCTGCTTCATGAGTGGTATGACAGCTTAAAGCCTTCTGTGTTGGCCATTGATAACAATTGTCACTGGATCTTTCAGCCTTCATAAGCAGATGGTTATCTAGATCTCTTACTTCACAAGCACTTTTGCTAAATTGTACATCCATGCCATCATCGCACAGTTGGCTAACACTGATGAGGTTGGCTGTTAGACCTTCTACTAATAACACATTGCTTAACTGTGGTAGGCCAGGGACATTTAGTACACCTTTTCCTACAATTGTTCCTTTTGCCCCTCCACCAAATGTGACATGTGATTGCTTCACAGGTTTTATCTTTGATAGATAACTATGGTTACCAGTCATGTGTCGAGAGCAACCGCTATCAAAATACCAACCTTCCCAAGTTGTAGCTTTCAGAGAGGTAAGGACAACATTTCCAACAGTCTGTTTCTTGGGAACCCACATAGTTTTTATTTTAGATTGCCAAGTCTTTTTGGTATCCTGTGTATACCTATTCCTTCCCTTACCATACAATTTGTAGCAATAAGGAGCTATGTGTCCCTTTTTCCCACAGTGATAACATCTCCACTTTGGTTTAGAGTTTCTCTTGTTATGATGATATCCTTGATCTTCCCCATAACCTATCCCACTGGTACACTTATGAGGTCTTCCTTTTTCTAGTATCTCATCAAGAAGGTTTGTGCTTGAATTCATCATCTTAATTCCTCTTTCCATAGTCTGGACCCTCCCATCGAGAACTCCAATCTTATCTTTAAGATACTTGTTTTCTTGAAGCAATTCCTTATTTCTTTCATCACTTTTGCCTTTCTCTGTTGTGATAGCAAGATAGGCCTCAGTTAGTTTAGTCCAGCTATGAAAGAGTTTCTCATAGTCAGCCACCAGTTCTTCATGAGTGATTTCTGCCTCTTCATCGCTGTCGTTCCCGTTGTTATCAACAACCGGTTCCTCCTGATCAGGTACATTTGCTATTGTGATGAAAGCAATTACCTCATCATCATCTTCTTCATCATCTGAATCATCATAGAAAGTGGTGCAATAGTTCTTGTGTTGCCTTCTCAAAAATGTAAGACATTCTGATTGAATGTGACCACAACCTTCACATGCTCGACATTGGATATTTTTTCCTTTGTTCCCATTTTTGTATGTCGAGCTACTTCCCTTTGAGAATTTGTTCTCACCTCCTTTGGAGAACCTATCTTCTCTTTTCTCTCGGGACCCTTGGTATTCTTGAGCATCGTTCCCTTTCTTGTTGATACGTTTAAACGTTTTATTAAAATTTTTGACCAGCATTCCAATCTGCTCAGTAAGACCAGGGCTTTTATCCATTGAGCACTCTGGTTTTGTAGTAACATCCTTACAATCTATCTTAAGAGCTAGGCTCTTGTTCCCCTCATTTTCACTGTTGAGCTCCTTCTCATAGGTATCCAAACTCCCAAGAAGAACATCTAGCCGATACGTGGTCAAGTCTTGTGCTTCTCCTATTGCCAGAACTTTTCCAGCAAATCTAGCTGGCAGGGATCTAAGTACTTTTCTGACCATCTTTTCCCTACTCATTGGCTCTCCAAGTGAGGCGCACTCAGTGGCAATTTTGGTCACCCGAAATCCATACTCCTTGATGGTTTCATCGTCTTTCATTTTCATGGATTCCCATGTTGCTGCCAATTGTTGTAGACGAGCTATCTTTACTTGGGTCGTTCCTTCATAGGTATTCTGTAGGATGTCCCATGCGTTTTTGGCCACTGTTTCCATGGTAATTAGTTCGTAAACATTCTCGTCAACACATGAACCGAATGCATTCATGGCTCGATTATTTGCCAGTGTCAGATCCGACTCGAGATCGGTCCATTCCTCTTCGTCTTTTAGCACAATTTGACCGTTTACTACCTTGGTGGGTGGTTCCCATCCTTTCACAACCACCATCCATGTCCTTTTCTCAAGTGACTTGAGAAAAATTGTCATCTTGTTTTTCCAAAAACTATAGTTACTACCATTTAGATCTGGTGGTCTGAGTGATTGATTAGAGTGTGTCATCTCGTCGTGTGAACAGTACGGATCTTTGAGAACTCTGTATATCGAGCTTTGGCTCTGATACCAATTGAAAGTTTACTCTTCACACCGTGTGTTATTCCAGTTGTTACGACAATAGGTTTAACAGATATATGACAAGTATTTAAATCACACACCAGAATTGGTAACCCAGTTCAGTGCCAATGCACCTACCTCTGGGGGGCAGCCTGCCCAAGGGAAAACTCCACTATATAAAAGGTAACTTACAAGGAGGGACTTACTAGTATGCCCACATACTCTCTATAGCCCTAACAAGGCCTTTTCAATATAGGCTTCCCTATTCTTTAGATAAGATGATTTACAAACTTCAATTGTCTAAAACTCCTCACTGTTGTTATGAAATAACAACTGTACAGTCAGTATAGAAGCTAGATGATTGCTTCTATACAAAATACGCCTAGAACACTAATACACGAACCTTTGCTTAAAAGCTCTTGGTTGTGTATATGAAAACAATGAATAAAAGGTGTGAGAACAAGTGTGATACACTGTCTCCTTTTATACTAGGCTCCGGCTCCTCAACATTCAATTTAGTCAATCATCAATAAATGTCCGATTGACAAAATCCGCCGATTAAATGCTCCTCAATATTCAATTTAGTCAATCATCAATAAATGCCCGATTGACAAAATCCGCCGATTAAATGCTCCTCATTGCTTGACCTTGTCCGCATTTAATTACGAATTAACTTGGTCTTCGGTGATAATGTCCGCATCATAAACTTCCTTTATTCAGCATTAATCACCTATGTCCGCATAATAAACTCCCTTTATTCAGCATTAATCACCTTCGGATTTTTTTAGAGGAGTTGACTTTGATTAATCTTTTGTCCAATGCTCGTTTGAATTTAGCATCATTAATGCATTGTTGTTAACACATGGTCTAGTGAAAAGCTTCATCCAACACGTACATGCTATGTACCAACACGTACATGCTATGGTCCATTTAAAGTGAGGGTGATCTACCGGAAAATATTAGATACTTTCAATAATCTTTTGTGCCATTAACCCATTATAAAATTAGATAAATGATTTTTCACTCATATATTGATAATAACAACTTCTAGTGTATACAAGTAGTTTCTATTTTTTTTTGTCAAATAATATAATATTAAAAATAAATCCAACACTATCGGGAGGGGAAATCTACATAACAAGGTAGATGTGTCGATTTTTATTATTGATTTTTATTAGGATGCCTTGTTAGGACTCGAACACCTCCAATTGTGGAGGCGGGTCTGGCCTTCATCAGAAGTAGTTAGTTTAAAATAGTATTTATAGATTCCAAACATATAGTTTGTACCACATCAGTAGATTCCAAATAAGCCCATGTAATTAAGTAGCAGCATCTATAAAATTACATCGGTTAATATCATCCCCTCAAAGTATCAAAGGCCTTTGAGGAAGGAATACTTGACATTCTTGAAGATCGAAGCATTTTCAAAGTAGTTTCAATTAATCGCTGATGGTAGTGGCGTCACTGCTGCTGCTGCCGCTGCATGTAGACCGATTCACAACATCAACTGTCATAGCGCACGCTACAATCGAAGGGGAAGGGTCCATGTTAAGATTTATGTGGCTGTTTGATCTCTTTGCAATGAAGAAAGGGTTATCATCACTGGCTTCAGAAGGGGCAGTAGTGGCAACGACGGGAAAATTTGAGGTTTGTGTAACGACCTTTTTAGCCCCTCTGTGCATGTGCTTCTCACAATACTTTTGTCCATGAAGGACTTCATGGCTACATCGCCATTGCTTCCCATCAGTTCTTCTGCATCTCATGTCTTCGGTTTCGACTCCAGTTCCATTATTAGGATCATGGGTTTGATTCCTACAGTTTGCATCTATGGAAACAGCATATAATCAGATCGTAATAAGCCAGCAAAACAAAAGCATATAAGGAAACTGCAGTAAGTTATAATCAATGAACATGTAATCGAATATGTTTCAAATGAGTATTGGGGAATGATCACTACAAATTTGATATTCTCGTTGGTGCGTTGTACACTTCAAAACATAAAACCCATGTGATAGATTAGCTATACATGATTACTGAACGAGCCAAATAACTCAACATCTACATGAACTTTTTTAATAAACAATTGTTGGCGCTGCTAATTGGGAGTCATAGAAAATAGAAAGACCTGGCTGCGATGTACAAATGTTAGCGCTTCAGGAACGCAATAAGAAACAATTGGAAGAGATTATATTGCCTTTTTTCTTTCCAGTATACTAAATTTTCGCATTGCTACTTAATTATTCACGGATATTGCACAAGTGGTTGTAAAAAATGGAAGTACGGAACACTGGTTGCAAGACATTAAGGCTCTCACAGCAGAGTTCTAATGTTTACCTGGGCTGTATTGTGGAGGACTCTTTTGAGTAACACCACAGGCAGGAGTTGCAGGAAGAGAATACCCTTCAATCAAATGATCATTGCTGCTAATCACCATCACTTTACTGCTGTGGTAGGGTCCAAGACCATTATCCTCAACGTGGAGATGTCTGCAAGCAATAGCTGCTTTGATAGAAGCTGAAGTGCTGTAGCATGAACTTTGATTGTAAACTTCAACTTCACAATCATGTCTGCCCTTGCATTTGCAGATATGGGAAGTAAATGCCTTCGGAAGATCAGATGAATGATGACTATCGACAGTCACTTTCTTCCTACTGATAGAGCTAATATTCACCATAGACGAGGTAGTCTTTCCAGTGCCAGAAGCTGGGGGAGCATGTTCAGAATTCGTAGGCGTTGAAACCTTCACATTGTCACAAGATTTTGCAGTACTAAAAGTGTTGGCAGATGCCAAAGGTAGAGTGTTTGTGTCAGCAATAAGGAGACCTGATTTTGGTGCATGTTCTACACCTTCCACAAGCTTTCTTGAACGTTGACGACCTCTATGCATATGACGCTCACAGTATTTCTGGTCCGTTACCACACTTTTGTAACACCTCCATTTTTTCCCGTCAGTTCTTCTACACCTCCCTGGTTCAGAATCCATCATATTCCTTGAGTTATATCCCTTATAGCTGAATCCAAAGACTGAAAACATGAGCCTTTTCAGAACCACAACGACGTGTTCAATATATCATGGAAACTAATATCTTAAGATTCAAAGATTAATTCGAATAAATGTAAGTATAGAAGGCTTAACAGAAAAAAGATCTGCCTTAATGACTTTACCTATTTGAAAAAGGTGAATAATTCAAGATAACATGATAAATTTGTTACAGCGTTACGTCAAGGTGATAATTCAACAATAGGTAAATCCCAAAAGCTTTTACCCAATTTACAGAAAAGACAAAATAAATTTTAAATCCATGAAAACGAGGAATGTCAATCCCCCCAAACACGAGTTTCTCAGTTTTCCCCATTCCATAAACCAGCCTATGAATTTACAAAGTGAAATACATTCGAAATAAAGCTGAAGCAAGAATTGATCTAGTTAGATAAGTTTAAAAGAGCTTCTCCACAAGGCAACACAAGACATACTCAATTATACTGAAAGCTTAACCTGATTCAAACGGTTCATAAATGAATTTAACTAGAATAAAGACAACATTTGCGAATTTGATCTAGTCCACAAGTATTGAGACCAAGTACCACATTGGTTGATTACAGCCTTCCAACGTTACAGTCAATTGGTTTTAGTATGTACCAAATGCACTCTCAACATAGTATCAAGAGCCACCCAAAGTCAGACCACTTGTTAACCTCGTATATATGGTCCCAGTGGACCGAGACACAAGTTCGGGAGAGGGTGGGTACTCGACTCTACACATCTACAAGCAAATCGTTATAGCATGAACACCATCGATTCCTAACAACTATCACTTAATCAGACAAAAAAAAGTAAGATACATACAACATAGAAATACAAGATATTTTCTCCTTCATACCCCTACAAAGACCTATCAAACTACAAACCAATTAGGCCAAAATGGAAATGGTAAAAGCAACACTTACAGCAAGAGCAACGATGGCAAAGTCCACTTTTCTCAGTTAAATAAAATTTACATACACAACTCCAAATTGGAAGAGAGAAAAGATAGAGTCAGACTCCCAAAACCAGGATGAAATTTGAAGGAGGCAAAATTTAAAAAACTCCAATAGAGGGGAACAATTTAGAAAATGAAAACTGAAAATGAAGAAACAACAACAAATCGTGTAAAACTTATATGTTATATCCATGATTCTCACGAATCTAGAGCGGGCACATGCCCCTACCCCAGAGGTTCCGTTCCTTTCTGTATGCTTCAAGATCAAAATCTTTGTCTGAAGTTCATGCAATTGTGAAGCTGTTAACAAAGATTCCAACTTTTCTTGACTAATACGCTATTAAAACTACACAATAATGATAAAAATACGCTATCTTTTTCTTTAATCGAAGGGGATCGATCGTAGAGGTTTCCTAGCTCCCTAAAACGAGTGTTACCCCATCAACGAGAGAGTTCGGAAGGGCATTAACAATAAAAATACACTCTTTAACACCCAACAAAGAAAAATCTGAACTAATAAATTTTTTCATTTCATTTTCTTGGGAAGTTTACATACACCAAATATAAGAAATGTTCAAGTAAGTGGTCTGTCACGAGATATTACTTGTAATGACTTACGATGTTTGTTAAAGAGAAACTAGAGACAGAACCTGCAAAGGATTAAGGATGTAGAAAATTGATGGGGTTGCATCTATCTGGAACATATATAGCAGAATTTTGCTAAGCAAATAGTAGGTTTTGATGGAGTGTCTGAAGGGAGATAGTGGAGTCCAGTAATTCTTGAAAAAATTCAAGAAAAGGGGATGAAATGTAAGAAAAAAGAGATTGGATTTAGCAATTTGAAAATGGAGCTCTGATTTCATATGTGATGTTGGCCATTGAAAAGCAGAGCAGCATGCATAGGTGGTCAGGTTATCAGCTCAGTGTTTTTAATGAAGACAGAAACAATAAAGACAAAGCCAGCAAAAGGGGTTGGCTCAAATGACTACTTTGGACTTTAATTAAAAGTTTGTTGACTGCTACTTTTGAAAATAAGGAGGGGGGACTCAGGGGTAAGATAGTACTTTCACTAGTATGTAGAAACTCAGGCAGCAAAACCATTAAAACAATTGTCAGAATTCTGACAGGTATAAGCATGCTCCTTATCTATGCTGAATCTGTGATGTTTAGATGATTTCATCCAGCACTATATCTCACTTCCCACTTTGGTTTGGTGGAGGGAAAGTAGGTGAAGTATCAAACTGTGGTTCTTTAAATTTAGCATTATTGAAATTAGAATTAAATTTTTTTTTTATTGATGATCATACAATAATATATGTTACTACTATTATATACTCATTTTTAAAAGATCGACTAATTGATTTTGTTTTGATGTATTTTATACAAAAGTTGTACAATAAATGTACAAAATAAGAAGTTTGATGGTTAACATGTTCACGACTAATCACACCTTCCAATGTTTGTCGGATTAATTTATTTTGTTTCAGTGTACAGTCCATATTACTAACTTGAGCATCAGAGTGTTTTTAATAAGAACTGTTGAGACACTGTGTTATATATATAGGGGAACCTCGTCTTTATCTCTTGTGCTAAGATGCTGACACATGGTCGGTCAGGATAGAGGCCTCGAGCCTTATATCTTCGGTCAAGATAGAGGCCTCGAGCCTTATATCGAAATAGACTTTGTAGACCTTCGGGTCTTTTATGGGCCTCACAACCTGTAGAATTTTCATTAATCGGGCCTGGGCCACACCCATATGAGGAGAGAGATCACATGTGACATTTTGGGCTCATTTGGAGCAATCTTAGCACTCCCCCCTCACATGTGAAGTCCCTTTTTTTTCAAAGCACGGAGGTATTTTTTTCTTTCCGGCATATAATGCCTAGTTTCTTTTTAATTGAATACCCAGGTCACTTAACCATGGGCTCTGATACCATGTAGAATTTTCATTAATCGGGCCTGGGCCATACCCATATGAGGAGAGAGATCACACTTCATAACCCAAGAAGGCACCATCCTAAAACCAATTGGTGATAAGTGGAGTTGCTCCCTAGTTTATTAAATGATGATTTCTCTCCTTTATTTCCAATGTGGGACTTTCACATGTGACATTTTGGGCTCATTTGGAACAATCTTAACACAACCCTTTTAATAAATTGAGGTGGACAATGGGGGTATAATAAATAATCACTATCAATCTGGATCATAACTCATCCAAACGAGTTATCACTACCTCTATTTTTCTCCTTTATTAAAAAATAGGGCAAATGAACAACACATTTTGATCGCTCAAGTTCAATATAATCATATAAGAAAAGATATTGATCGATTTGTTTTGTGTATTTTGACTGATAAGTTGAGAAGTGAAACTATTTAATCTAACTCACATCAAGTGAGCTAATACAAACTAAAATAGAGAGTAAAGGAAACACGAGGAAACTTTTATATAGGTACAACGATAATATTAGTGTGTCACCTTCCGTGACTCCACAAAGCTCAATAATAAGTGAAGACTTTGCTTGAGTATAAGTTACAAACAATCAACCACTATCAAGCTAAGAACTTTTTTTTTGATAGATGATTCATTGAAATTAGATAATGTTTTGGCTAAAACCGCCATTACAAGCTGAATCTAATGTTACATTATAGTTTGTCTCATTAAAATCTCTAATGACAATATTTCTAAGATTCTCTATACATCCTGCACTAGTAGATTTTCAAATGATATTACAACGTTTTCTTGATCCATTGTCGAGCAAAAGCTTCACTTCATCCTTCTGGTGCAAAAAATGAGAGAACCAAAATCAAATCTGAGAAATGAAAGTGTCAGTAACAATAAAAAAATTATCATTATTGATGTCTCCTGGAATGAGCAAAGCAGTAAGAATTCTAGTGTAGAGATTCTTCAGGTTCACTTTGTTGCTATGGGCATCTTCAAAAGATTTGTTCCTTCAATGGTCGAGTGATTACCATAAATGGATGTTGAGATAGTCCATTTTGGGTTTGAGTCTGGAGTAATCTCGAAGAGGATTTTATTGTCTCTCTTGTTGCAGCATCTTTGGCATGGTTTCCGGGAGAGAGCTTGTCCAACAATTAATGAGAGGTCAGCTCTTCCAATGGACGCATCCTACTCCAATCTACGGGTTTTGAAGGCGCCGCGTGATCCTTCTTTGGAAACAAAACCTTTATGCCACTCATTACTTAGATTGTTGGCGAAGTCTTCTGGGTATCAGGTTTAACCTCGTTGAAAAGGCAATTGTTCTCGGTAAGCCCGATAGCCCAAAGTATACTTCTAAATTTATTGAAATTTATAATGTTAATATCGGTCCAATTTCTCATTAACCATCGGGTCACCGATAGGTCACTGGGGTCAGAATGAGAGAATAAAACTTGAGAGAAGAAAAAATTGTTTTTGAAAAAGTGTTTTCAACAAAAAAGTGGTGGATGCAATCACTGTAACGCCCCGCCCCACCGAAACCGGGTCGGAACGTTATTTGATTTGATGGACTGGCATCACAAACCACCACGGATCTCTCCAACACGTTTTGTCCTCACTCGCGTGCTCACCGAGACACTTCCCAGTGGGTCAGCCATCCTAGAATTACCCCAGGTCAAACACGCTTAACTTTGGAGTTCTTCTGAGTTGGGCTACCGAAAAGAAGATGCATCTTGATGGTATGAGTAGTACCAATCAAATCATATCAAACATATCACATCGCCCACTCTAGGCCGGGTATTACAATCACTTCCATGATTACAAAGGGGGCAATCAAGGATTACTGTTGCCTTGGTTTCAGTTGCGATATTGTCCATAGTCGGAAGTTTATTTAAAAGCAATTTTCATAGAAAAGTATGAATTTTTTCAGGGAAGGGGTCTTATAGAGCTTTTTCCATACCTCGAAGGGATGCGATGGTGTCTTGAGGGGAGGGGGATCTTCTTGTGGAGGGAGGATCTTAATTTAGTGTAGAGACTTTTGGAGGAGAAGTTGTTTTTAGGCCAGGTTTTGGCATCCTTATTGATGTAGCGAGAACTACAGATCTGAATAACAATAAAAGCTATGTCGCTTTCGCTACAGATATGAATAATAAGGCCGTTGATTCCAATGAATAACGACAATATTATCCCTTCAAAGCTTTCGTTGATTCACGCGTGAATATCGAAGGCTAAGGCTTCAAAAATATTATACTTGTTCAACAAGAACAATTGATAAATATTTTTGGGAAGAAAGAAAACATATGTGTTCAAAATTTTATTAAACAATCAACTCCCTTAATACATTAGCTAAACCAATTATTTATACTAAAATTATCAAAACCCTAACATAAGTGGGCTATTCAGACAACCCTAATCTAGTGGGCTCGTCTAATTATTATTATATAATAATATAAATAGTAAATATTTTAATAAAACATAGAATCATTAATAGATAGACGCCCAGTCTTCATCACCAAGGACCTAAAATAGAGGGACGCGGACCTAGGATCGGATGCTTAAAATCAAGGATGTTCGATATGGTTTGGTTATTGATCGGATGCTTAAAATCAAGGATGCTTAAATTTAGAGTAAATAAAGTTTGCCTTAGAATTTGGGGGTCTTTTTTGAAAAGAAGAAACTAAAGTTTGATAATCAATATTAGAATTATTGGAAATAGAATTAAGGTTCTGAAGACTTGCCTTATTATAGTATGTGAAACCTCGCTTTGTGGTGCCGTTGTAATGTTTATTGATGGAGGCTGGGGTTCTTGTGATGGAATATCGTCCGGAGCTTGGCTTCGCGGGGTAGGGTAGTTTGTGTTGGAATATCCCGGGGTTGCAAGACACAATGAAATACAATAGTTCATATGTCATACAACCCTAATTCGTTGATCGTTAGAACTTACACAATGAAACTAGCTCATAGAAGTATATGTTTAAAGGTAGTGTGAATATGCTACAATTAACATATAAAAGAGTAGTGCTACAAAGTTATACCTTTGAAGCGTGAGCGGAAGCTTTGTAAATCTTTAAGCGCTTATCCCCACACCTTGCTCCTTTGCTTTCTCCTTGAAGAAATGTCTATCACCAAGGTGATATGAAACTACTATGAAATAGTCCACACCAATACCTTAGATAGCAATAAGACACACTTGGACTAGTGTGTGTTATTGAGGAGTATGTAGTCTTTACTACTATAGCAAAAATGTAGAACTAGTTCTACACTCTACACTTAGAGTTTTGCTAGAGGGTTTAGGTTGAAGATGAAGTGTGTTTGTTTGTGTTCTTGTGTTCTCTAGCAAGAGATATGCAAGACTTAGATTAATTTCTTCACATTCAATATCATCTTATGATATAGAATGGATGATGAAACATATTGCACACTAAACAAACACATTAACCATCCATATGGTTAATGCCTCTTGGTCCATGGAAGATGCTCTTACAAGAGTTCTTCCCAAGGGATACAAAGCCTTCCCAAGGCATAAAGTAGCCACCAAGATGTCAACTCCTCATAATGATGAGATTAGTTAATTAATCTTAATTAATTAATTAAATCATATCTTGTTTAATTAATTCATTAATTAATTAAATCATTTCAATAAATGATAATATATAAATATATATCTCACATATATATATATACATAAACCCTAAATAGTGCGTCCGGAACTAATTCCGGGCGCACCATCGGTTCGGTCGGGACACGATCTCGATCGAACCGAAATTCCTCAATGTGGATCAAATCCCTTATTCACTTTCGGGTCACTACTCGAAAGTATCTTCGGTAATTGTTATGTGTGTGACCTCATAGCCCGAGTAACGAAAGCATCGGGATTCAACGTATAAGACCGTATACACGAATCCCGAAGATCATCGTGAGAGCCTAGTCTGCCATTCGATGACCCCCGGCATTATCTCGGGTGAGACTACTGATAGTTCAGATAACTATCGGTTGTTGAACCGTATATATAGATGACATAGTTCACGGGCACTAATTGAGGAAATTGACACATCAATTTCCAACACTCCCACTTGCCCTTGGACTATTACCAATGTCTTGGATGTACACTTGCATCCTTGTCACATGATTCCCTTTGTCCTCGGTTTTCGTCATAGGCTAAAGCAAGAAAGCGTGTCGCCAACTCCTATGACATAATTTCTCGGAACACGAGATAGTCTCACTCCCGTTCATAACGGGTGAATTCATAAGTAAGACTCACTCTCCGAGTGGCCAGAAAAACCTTCCCTGTATACCAGGGTGGACAAAGACCCTACCAATGCATCACCGATCATCTCACCACTACATTCACATAAGACCCAACGTACCCCATTACCACCAGTAACGGATGGGTCCGGAAGTAGTCAAAGCCTCATGCTCACGTAGCATGAGAATGATATGCATGTAGGTCTCAGAACCTCTATCATATGGCTCGTGTGAAATATAGGACACAAGATCTCTTCTATAATTTCACAACGGTCACTGTCCAGTACCATGTCAAGACTCTCTTGACAATGAACCCATGTAATGATTTAGACCATCCTTTTGACTTAAGAAACAAAGTCAAACGAATCATTACACACTAGTTTGGTTGTGTCCGTTCCCAAAATGCTGGGACACACCACTAGGGACAATGTAATCACCACAGTTCTTGTCTTGAAAAAGGGGTTCCTTAGCCAATACACTTATTGGCTCCTCTTCAAGAACTCGTGATTACATGGGAATTAAAATATTTATCATACAACTATGATTAAATATTCAATTGTTTATTCAAGTGCTATAAAAGAATAGGCAATCAATAAACAAGAAGTAATACTTTTATTCAACAATAAGAGTTTTACAAAAGTATACTTCATACATATAAAACAAATAAACTGAAATAAAGCTCCCACTAAGACTAAGACCACTCGGACCTAAGCCTAAGTCCAATAGCTGAAGTATGGAACTCATGTTTAGTCTGAGGTAACGGTTTAGTCAAGGGATCAGCTGCGTTGTCGTCTGTATCCACTTTGGATACCTTGATGTCACCTCTCTGGAACATTTCTCGGACGAGGTGATACTTCCTAAGGACATGCTTGGACTTATGATGAGCCCTAGGTTCCTTAGCCTGTGCTATGGCTCCAGTGTTATCACATAACAACTCAATTGGACCATCAGCGCTAGGAACTACCCCAAGCTCAGTCATAAACTTCTTAAGCCAACATGCCTCCTTGGCTGCTTCAGAAGCTGCAATGTACTCGGCCTCCGTAGTAGAATCTGCAACTGTGTCCTGCTTGGAACTCTTCCAACAGATGGCTCCACCGTTCAGGCAGAATACAAACCCGGTTTGAGAACGAAAATCGTCTCGATCGGTTTGGAAACTGGCATCGGTGAAACCTTTCGCAATCAACTCCTCATCTCCGCCATATACCAGAAACATATCCTTAGTCCTTCTCAAGTACTTAAGGATAGATTTCACAGCGGTCCAATGGCTGTTGCCTGGATTCGCTTGATATCGGCTGGTCAGACTCAGAGCGTACGATACGTCTGGTCTAGTGCACAACATGGCATACATGATAGATCCTATGGCTGAAGCATACGGGACTCTACTCATGTTCTCCTTCTCGACGTCAGTGGTGGGGCACTGACTTTTGCCGAGAATAGTGCCAGTTGTCATAGGCAGTATTCCCTTTTTGGAATCGATCATATCGAATCGTCTCAGAACCTTATCAATATAAGTGTCCTGTCTCAGGCCAATCAACCTATTGGCTCGATCTCGATATATCTTGATTCCAAGGATATACTGCGCCTCTCCTAAGTCCTTCATTGAGAAACACTTACACAACCATGTCTTGACTGACTCAAGGAGTGGTTTGTTGTTTCCAATGATCAGTATGTCATCTACATACAGGACTATAAATGCAATGTGACTCCCACTTACCTTCTTGTATACACAAGCATCCTCCTCATTCTGAATGAAGCCAAATTCTTTAATTGCTTCATTGAATCGGATGTTCCAACTGCGAGAAGCTTGCTTGAGTCCATAAATGGATCTCTGAAGCTTACATACCTTCTTAGGTCCTTTCGGACATGTAAAGCCTGGAGGTTGTGTCATGTACACATCCTCCTCAAGGTTTCCATTAAGGAAAGCGGTCTTTACATCCATTTGTCATATCTCATAGTCATAATATGCGGCAATGGCTAAGAGGATCCGAATAGACTTGAACATGACTACCGGTGAGTAGGTTTCATCATAGTCAATACCATGAATTTGTTTGAAACCCTTCGCCACTAGTCTAGCCTTATAAACATGGACATTTCCATCTTTATCAAGCTTTTTCTTAAAGACCCACTTACACTCGATAGGTCTAGCACCTTCGGGTAAGTGAACCAATGTCCAGATATCATTCTGGTACATAGAGTCTATCTCGGATTTCATGGCTTCAAGCCATGACTCGCTATCTGGCCCTTTCATTGCGGCTCCATAAGTATAAGGCTCGTCGTCTTCTATCAAGAAGGATTCCCCATACCATCTATCGGGAACATGACGAGTCCTACTGGATTTCCTAAGGGTCGGTACTTCTTCAGGAGTTTCATCTACCGTGGATCTAGGGTCCAAGATAGGATCCATCATGAATGGAGGATCTACTTCCTGAAGTGAGCCTGCCGAGTTCGTTAACTCGACTTGCTCATTTGATGAGACACTTGGGTTCAATAACCCATCTCTCTTATTCAATGAGTTTCTTGAGTTCGACAACTCAACTTGCTCATTAAACGTGTCGAATGAGTTCATTAACTCATTCGGCTCATCATCTTGAACTTCTTCAAGTTGTACCGTATTTCTGACATTTCCTGATAAGAACTCTTTCTCAAGGAAATGTGCTGTCCTAGCCACGAAAATCTTATTTTCTGGCTTAAGGTAGAAATAATACCCTTTGGTTTCCTTTGGATAACCAATGAAATGGCACAAGTCAGCCTTTGGGCCTAACTTGTCTACGTTCAATTTCTTGACGTAGGTCAAGCAACCCCAAACCCTGAGGAAGCTAATCTTGGGACGTTTCCCAAACCACATCTCATATGGTACTTTCTCAGCTGACTTGGTTGGACAATTATTTAAGGTAAGTGCGGCAGTTTGCAACGCGTAACCCCAGAAGCTGACATGTAGGTCGGTTCGACTCATCATGGATCGCAAACTGTCTAACAGAGTGCGATTCCTCCTTTCGGACACACCATTATGCTGTGGTGTTCCGGCCGGTGTGAGTTGTGAAACAATTCCACAATCTCTAAGATGAGCGTCAAACTCGTGGCTCATATATTCGCCTCCTCGATCGGATCGAAGAGTCTTAATAGTCTTGCCGAGTTGATTCTCTACTTCATTTTGGAATTCTTTGAACTTTTCAAAGGCTTCACTCTTATGCTTCATTAGATAGACATAGCCATAACGGCTAAAGTCATCCGTGAAGGTAATGAAGTAGGGAAAACCACCTCTTGCAGGAGTGTTCATTGGACCACATACATCGGTATGTATTATCCCCAATAAATCACTTGCCCTTTCACTCGTTCCAGTGAAAGGTGATTTGGTCATCTTGCCCAAAAGGCATGATTCGCATTGGTCATATGATTCAAAATCAAGTGACTCAATAATTCCACTTTCGTGGAGTTTCTTGATGCGATTTTCATTTATATGACCAAGTCTGCAATGCCATAGGTAGGTAGGATTCAAGTCGTTAGGCTTGTTCCTTTTAATATTTACGTTATATACCTCATGGTCCTCATCTAGTATGAAAAGACCATTTTGGTTTGAAGCTTTTGCATAAAGTAAACCATCACGATTAATAGAACATATATTCCTTTCCATAAGGATGGTAAAACCATCATTGTTCAAAACAGATATGGAAATAATATTTCTAGAAATAGTAGGAATACAATATACATTATTTAAAACTAAGACCATCCCGGATGGTAGTTTTAAATCTATCTTGCCCACGGCAACTGCAGCAACCTTTGCTCCATTGCCTACCCGCAAGTCCACCTCTCCCTTCCGAAGGGCTCTACTGTCATGTAGTACCTGCATATTTCGACAAATATGAGAACCACATCCTGAGTCGAGTACCCAAGTAGAGTTATTGGAGGTGATGAAAGCTTCAATAACGAATATACCTGTCGGAAGAGTCCCACTCTTCTTATCTTCGAGGTACTTCTTGCAGTTCCTCTTCCAGTGACCAGGTGTATTACAATAATGACACTGGTCAGTCCCCTTAGGACCTTTACCCGGAGTTTTGGAAGTCTGGGCCTTGACTGTTCCAGTCTTGGCCTTTCCCTTCCATTTCCCCGTGCCTTTCTTAAAGGCCTTCTTGTTCTGAATCATCAGAACAAAGGGAGTAGGGGTAGAGCTCTTCCCACCCTTCAACGCAGTATCAGCCGTGCTGATCATGTTATGCAACTCCGACAACGACTTATCGAAGTCATGCATGTTGAAGTTCATGACAAAGTTACCAAACTTGTCAGGAAGGGAACGGAGGATTATGTCAACAGCCAAATCCTTGGAAAACTGAGTTCCCAAAGACTCAAGTCTCTCGATGATCCCAATCATCTTGAGAACATGAGGACTGGCCTGTTGACCATTGGATAGTTTGCAATCCATGAGGGCACAAACAGCTTCGTACCGCTCATTTCTTGCCCGCTTCTGGAACATCTGTTCCAGTCTGCAGTACATGTCATATGCTGCCACATTTTCGAACTGAATCTGAAGATTCGGTTCCATGTTGGCCAGCATGAGACATTGGACATCCAATGCATCGTCCACGTGTACATCATATGCACCACGTTCTAGCTCATCGGCATCCTCATGGGGTGGAGGAGGAAGTTCTTCCTTAAGAACATATTCGACTCTCTCGTGCTTGAGAACGATTCTCAAGTTACGAGACCAGTCGTTGAAGTTATTGCCATTGAGTTTACACTTCTCAAGTGTAGATCGGAGTGAGTTTGAAGTTGATTTCTTAGCAGTTGCCATCTAAAAACATGCGAGTATGAAACGACATTCAGTTTAATTTATATGTAAAACATACGATATAAGTAAAGCATGCTTGAAACAATAATACGAGTACCAACAACCCCTCGAAGTGTACAAGTATACCAAGACCCCACGGACTTGGGTATGAGCGGCACACGCAATCATCCTCATAGTCCAATCCATGGGTAAGTTCTACTAGACTATCATATATCAATCATCCAATGATTATATATGACTCTTGGCGTCTATCACTAGTCGTTTTAAGACACTATAGACTTCCTTTGCCAAACGGGCCGGTTCGATGGGCTAACCTGTAGCCACGTTTTAAGCAACCTTAGTTCACCATAAAGGGATGGATTACATTTGCCGGTTCGATGGGCTAACCTGTAGCGCATGTAATCCCATTGCCTCCTATTCCTATGAATCAAAGTGCCCATCTAGGGATGATCCACCCAAAACGTAGGAAAGTTTGACAACTTTGAACTTAGGTTTGGCAAACACTTAATTATTACGTGGAGGGGTTTAGATTAAACATGTAATCCACATTTCATGCATATCACATAAGGTATACATATACTTCAAGAAAATATATGTAAGCACGAAACATGGCATGAATAATAAACACTTTAAAGGGACGTGATATGGCCTAAAAGACATTAAATAAAACTAGTCTAACTAGTTCTAAACTAAGTCCTTGGTCTCCGTCTTCTTGGACATCGCCATGCTCCAAGTCCATCTCTTCATGTCTTGTTACATAATCAACTTTCGCATTAAATGGCACATGCGCCGCGAAAAAGAAATAACAATACAAGAATGTAAAACGACACATGCGTCGTATTTCAATATCAAGGACAGTACGCAGACTGTATTTCGAATAAATACTAGGCCATATCAAATCCCCATTCCATTCAGACTACAGTTTATATATGCATAACACATTATACATAAATCACATAAACATGCTAGGAATGGAATAAAACACACAAGCAACACACAACTCACACACATACTCACATTCAAATAATGTGAATCATAGTCATATATGCATATCATAACCTTTAGTTGTCCAACAACTAACATAGCCAATTATCGGAAGTTTTACCATAAGTTCAACATTTTGAACTAATATCCCAATTACATTCAAAGAGACTTAGCATAAGTTTAAGGTTTGAAATTCATAATAACTCAACCACAAACTTCCTTTCGATACTCAATTAAACAATTTAATTAGTACCGATAGGATAAAATCAACACTTTGACATACATGCTAATTTTAAACTATTTTAAACTTCTCAAAGAATGTTTTGAACTTATAAGATTATTTCCAAAACAATCTCTAAATCACCCATAACAAACCGAAAACGTCCATAATCATCAAATGACTTTGGGCTTAATCGATTCGTTTTGTTTCGAAAACATCGGGCGAAGTTATAGTCCATCGTGAGCCATGGCTCACGATGGAGCCACGATCAAACGGGGACAGGGGGGTTGCCCAGGCAGTCCGCGCGCGGACAGGTGCTGCGGACAGGGGCTGTCCAGGGAACAAAACGCGCGGACGCGCGGGGGGGGCTTCCAAGGGCGTCCAAGGACGCGTCCAGAGAAGCCGCTCCCTGCTCCGGGCCAAGGCGTGCCGTGTCCAGGGCATGCCGAGGGTGCGCGTTCCAGTGGAGCCGTGTCCATGGCTTGCCTGGAATCACGCGGAACTTACGTTTTGTCGGGGAGGGTTTTCCGAATACGAAAATCGGCTACGGTTCATATATCGACATATATACTATATGGTACTACTTTAAACACTTCTAGAACATGTTAAACGTGTAATATAGCTCATGATACCATGTTGGAATATCCCGGGGTTGCAAGACACAATGAAATACAATAGTTCATATGTCATACAACCCTAATTCGTTGATCGTTAGAACTTACACAATGAAACTAGCTCATAGAAGTATATGTTTAAAGGTAGTGTGAATATGCTACAATTAACATATAAAAGAGTAGTGCTACAAAGTTATACCTTTGAAGCGTGAGCGGAAGCTTTGTAAATCTTTAAGCGCTTATCCCCACACCTTGCTCCTTTGCTTTCTCCTTGAAGAAATGTCTATCACCAAGGTGATATGAAACTACTATGAAATAGTCCACACCAATACCTTAGATAGCAATAAGACACACTTGGACTAGTGTGTGTTATTGAGGAGTATGTAGTCTTTACTACTATAGCAAAAATGTAGAACTAGTTCTACACTCTACACTTAGAGTTTTGCTAGAGGGTTTAGGTTGAAGATGAAGTGTGTTTGTTTGTGTTCTTGTGTTCTCTAGCAAGAGATATGCAAGACTTAGATTAATTTCTTCACATTCAATATCATCTTATGATATAGAATGGATGATGAAACATATTGCACACTAAACAAACACATTAACCATCCATATGGTTAATGCCTCTTGGTCCATGGAAGATGCTCTTACAAGAGTTCTTCCCAAGGGATACAAAGCCTTCCCAAGGCATAAAGTAGCCACCAAGATGTCAACTCCTCATAATGATGAGATTAGTTAATTAATCTTAATTAATTAATTAAATCATATCTTGTTTAATTAATTCATTAATTAATTAAATCATTTCAATAAATGATAATATATAAATATATATCTCACATATATATATATACATAAACCCTAAATAGTGCGTCCGGAACTAATTCCGGGCGCACCATCGGTTCGGTCGGGACACGATCTCGATCGAACCGAAATTCCTCAATGTGGATCAAATCCCTTATTCACTTTCGGGTCACTACTCGAAAGTATCTTCGGTAATTGTTATGTGTGTGACCTCATAGCCCGAGTAACGAAAGCATCGGGATTCAACGTATAAGACCGTATACACGAATCCCGAAGATCATCGTGAGAGCCTAGTCTGCCATTCGATGACCCCCGGCATTATCTCGGGTGAGACTACTGATAGTTCAGATAACTATCGGTTGTTGAACCGTATATATAGATGACATAGTTCACGGGCACTAATTGAGGAAATTGACACATCAATTTCCAACAGTTTGTACGCTGAATCAGAGTTCATTTTAATAGTCCCTTGGATCTCACTGAGCCTCTTTGAAGATTGAGTTTGTGTCATAGCTGATGTTGATTGGCCAGAGAAATCATTGAAGGTATTTGATTTATCTTCATTAGTCGGTGTATGTCGACAAGATTCTGGCGAAAATTGAGAGGTTTGGCTGAATTTTTGGGTGTGCGTTCTTGAAACGCAGGAGGGGGGAGATGCATCAGAAACATGGATTGTGGAGTTTTTATCAGTAATCCATTGATTAACTTGGTGATTGAAGTTAATACTATCGGAATGAAGAACAGGGATAGAGTTGGCGGCAGATTTCGATATGAAATTTTTGGATGAAGAAGGTTGAGATACAGAATGATGGTGGCGTACGGGATATGCACCATTCTGAGAGAGAGTGTTTGGTATTAGGTTTTATTTTTCACCTTAGAAATATATAGTTGTATGAGTATTCAAACTAAGAACTTTTACAATTATAACATATATTACTAATGTATTATAAACAAATGTTTGGTAGAGTACTCTCTTTCTTTTTTCACTCCATTCAGAGAATTCTACAATGGTAACGGTTTCTTTACCGGTTTCCTCCATTGATTAACAAACGTGATTGAGTTTAACTGAGTTCTGATACCATATAAAAAAACTCTGATTGAAAAGAAACCAAGAATCAAGTGGGCAAATATAAGATAGATGAGCTGGCCTTATTTGAAAAGAGCGAGTGAGAAAGAGAAAGAAAGAAGAACTTTATTAACTGAAAATTGGAAAAGGTAAATATAAGATAGATGAGCTGGCCTTATTTATACAAGTGGGCAAATAAGATTCAGCCAATAAGAAAAGAAATATAGCTCACATGCTAAGCTAGCATAACTAATTAGGCAACAATGTAATTAGAAAACAATCGACCTAATTATGATACAATAGAATTGGCAATAATCATTTGTAACGGCTAGTTCTAACTTTGACCAAGTTTGATTAAGCATTTTCTTCATTAATCTTCTAAGCATCTTCTTCCATAACCTTCAAACTCGACCATTAGTAATACCATATTAATGTAACGCCCTGCCCCGGAACACCGGGTCGGAACGTTATTTGATTTGATGGACTGGCCTCACAAACCACCACGGGTCCTTCCAGCACGTTTTGTCCTCACTCACGTGCTCACTAGGACACTTCCCAGTGGGTCACCCATCACAGAATTGCCCCAGGTCAAGCACGCTTAACTTTGGAGTTCTTCTGAGTTGGGCTACCGAAAAGAAGATGCATCTTGTTGGTATGAGTAGTACCAATCAAATCATATCAAACATATCACATCCCCATTATGGGCCGGGTATTACAGTTAACAACATTAACCTTTTAATACTAACCACAAAATAAAAATCGAAATCAAACCACAAAACTTAATCTTCTGCATCAATGGTGGTTGTGTTATGTAGTAGAGGTGCGTGGGATGGGTTTGATAATCATTTTCAAAGTGAAGCACAAAAATTGCCCCGAAATCCGAAAACCCAATCATAAAAATCGAAATCGAAATCAAACCACAAAACTTAATATTTTGAATTAATGATTTTTGTGTTACGTACTTTTGACGGATAAGAGATTGGTGGTTTCAGAGACTGTTGTGATGGGCCACTTCAGTTTTCTTCCCAACCTATTGTTTCCGAGTCTCCAATTGAGCGGATGAGGACTTTTCGTGCCGCAGAAATGGATTGGTTTCTTTGTTCATTTACACTCGCTCTCAGACATGTGCAGAATCTGGTTTAATGTTCGAGATAATGTTGGGTGCAGATACTGTTAAAGAAGATGTGGTTTGATTTTGGTTTTGATTTTGTGGTTGGATTTTCAGATTTTGGGAGCAATATTTGTGCCAAGTTCGAAAATGAAGCTCAGTAATCTTATTTCCTAGTTTGATTTGCCTTTCAGATCACTATAATCACCTTAAGCACTAGGTTATCTCTTAACTTATAACATCTTTCCCATAAGAATCACAAATATGATGCCATCAAGTAAATTAAAACATGCATTGCAGTATGGGTATATTACATGTATTATGTGTTGTTAAAGAACTGGGTGCGAGGGGCAACGAGTTACCCGGCCGGGGTTCAATTTCACAGAGCCGGGTTTTTTGAGCCGGGCGACGAGATGGTTCTGAATTACCCAAAAAGTTCTATTTAAAAAATTATTTTAGGGCTCTCTCCAACAATATTTAATTGTTGGACTCCAAATCTAAAAATTCTTATTAATACTAATTTTATATTGATCATTTGAAATTAAATATGGTTAAAGTATAACATATATTACATATAAATATATAATATAAAAAATAAACAAGCGGGTAACTGAGCGGACCCAAGTTTACCCGATAAGCTATCGAGTTAAAATAATTACTCTAGCATCGCTCGGTAAAGAAAAAAAATTAGTGGGATGGATACTGAAATATTGTGGCTTATTTACAATGAAAAAAATTTGTGGCGATGATATTATGGGATGAAGAATACAATGTTGATAATATTGACAAGATTGAGATATGAGTAATGTTGATATAGATATATATAGATCGATAGTAAGATCATATTAGTTGTGTTTCATTTATATAGATGATGTGTATGATTGTGCTTATGTGATTTTGTGAATGGTGTGGAGATGTGGTGTTCCATATGTGGTGTTACTTATATGTGTTCATATATTGAGTAATAGTATGTGATTTTGTTTTATATATATATGGATGAGTAGTGGCGAGTGGCTAATGACTGTGTTGATGATTGATGGAGATGATGTAACCGATAATTATACATATTGTGGATTTGTAGGTTTATAAGGTTGATTATGCATGTTAATGTATTGTTATCACCTTGATATGTTAGTTCGATTTAAATTTCGAGGACGAAATTTTTGTTAGGAGGATAGATTGAAATAACCCGTCCCGGAAAATATTATTTTATAATTATTTTGTTGGTCGGTGAATTATATTTGACGGTAGTACTAGATTTTCGAGATACATTTTTGATTTTTATGAGTTGTGGAGAGTAGTATAATTAAAATATTATTTTCGGAATGTAGTTGTCGAGCCGAGTCGAGAAAATAAGCGAGTGTCATTCGATTTGAAAATTTAAACACAAACTAGAAACCATTTGATGGTTTTCATGAAACCATTGGCCACCTAGGAGAAGCTTACTTAGTAAGCTTCCCTTTATTCAAAGCTTGTGTATCCTCTCATCTTAAGACACAAAACAAAGCTATCATCTTGTTCCCTCTCTACACCATGGCCGAACTTCTCCACCACCACCTCCCAAAAAGTTTCTTCCACTTTTGTTGAGTAAATGTTGGTCAAAGCAAGCTCAAAATATTTTTTTCATCTCTACAACAAGTAAAGGTATAATTTTTGAACTCTGTAAATTATTTCTTATGAGTTGACTTATTATTTAAAGATGAAAATTTGATGATCTATAAACATGCATGTACAATCTAAGCTCATATAAGGTTATTAGAATCATTTGATGATAGTCTACTCATGAGATGATGTTGTTTTAAACGATTTTAACTATGTTGACTTTTATAAATAAATAGTAAAAGTGTTCCAAAAATTATGAAATTTGGTTTGTGCGTAACCCTTAACATGTAGAACACATGGCCGAAAGCAAAATACGATTTTGATTTGTTTTGAATTTATTATGATTTTTGGAAGTTAAATGGCTGGAGAAAATTAAAGATATTTTATCTGAATATTTCTTAAGGTACTGTGAGTCTCTACACGAAAAATTGAAGTGTTTTGAATTTGTTTACTATTTTTAGCGATTTAATTACTAAAACGGGATTTCGAAAGAAATCGAAGTATATCTGGGCTTCAAATTTAAATGTTGGATTTTATCAATGTTATTATGGGTCATATTGAGTTGTTTCTAAAAGATGGTGATTTTTAAAGTTGATTTAATATTTATTTTGATTTAAGGATGTTAAATGGAGTAGAAATGTATTTAAATAGAGAATAAAATGATTTTTGGTGCATAAATAATTTTGGGCAAAATAGTTGGACTTCTTAAACATATATTGTGCTAGAATAATTATATTGGAGGTATAGGAGTTGATTTGGAATTATTTTGATTTAAACGAATAAAATGGGAGATTAGGAAAAGTAAATTAACTCTATGGACGTTAATAGGAACCAAGCGTGGGCGGGAGCTTATTATATAATTAGGTGTACGCTAGTTGCTCTAGCAAGAGGTGAGTAACCTATCTCACAAATGATAACTTGCTATTTGTGGTATTTATGTATATTAATTGATAATGGTTGAGTGGTTTGCATATACATGATATGTTGTAGAATGTGTTGATTGTTATTGTTATGTGGTTGAGCTTATTTGGTATTGTGTGAAACATTATATTTCTTCATGATATTCAATGATATATATATATGAAATGATTTGAAATGTTAAATGAATAATGAAATGTGTGTTTGAACTATAGTTTGAGCTAAATTATGTTGAGTGGAGACGTATGATCTATGATGTGAAATCGATTAATTACGTTAAATATTGAGTTGAACTATAATAAGAAGTTGTAAGTTGAGTAAAACATAATATGACATAATGAGTTGAAGATGACACGAAATGATGGATTTGCACTATGAAATAAGTTGTTGAGTTGGTTTATGTATCAATCATTACGTTGAGAGTAAGATGAAATGTTAAACTGAACTTAAATGTGGAGTATTGATATGTTGTTATCTTGTTTGAGTTATATGGAATATTAATTATGGGGAGTTGTATCATGGTGATCTGAATATGGTGACATATGATGGTTTGAAATATATAATGTCATGTTGAGATGGTTGTAGTATCAGAGGTGATACATATGTTTGGTTGATATGAGATTGTATTCCAAATTGACGAGATGTTATATGTGGTATGTGTTATACGAGTATATGTGATTATGTGGTGATTCGTATATGTTGTTATGTGTTGGGTGATGTGTGGTTGTTGATATCCGGTAAAGTGCCCTGGTAGCTATATAGTTACAGGTGCGGTTGATGTGCCCTATTCTACAGGTGCGGGTGATATGCCCTGTTAGCATAACAGGTGCGGGTGATGTGCCCTATATGGTGCGGTTGATAATATACCTTGTGTCGACGGGCACAAGAAGACTCCCTGCAGGTAGAGGTTGATATAGATGCATGCGAAATGATAAATCCTGAATGGACACTAAACCGACACTAAAGCCGACACTAAAGCCCTTTAGCGGCGGTTTAGTGTCGGGAAATTCCCGACTCCAAATTCGCGACGCTAAAAGTAAATTCATCACCAAACCGACTCCAATAGTACACTAAAACCCTCGACACCCTTTTGACTCCAAACTGACACTAATAATTTATTATTCTTTTAAGTAAATGAGGGTGAAACCGACTCCAAATAGACACTAAATGGACACCAAATAGACACCAAATTTCGACACCACCTCGACACCAAGTAGACACCACATTTCGACACTAATTAGACACTATCTAAACGTTGTTTTCAATTAAAATGTTGACACTATTTCGACACCATTTAGACACTAAGTAGAATCTCATTTCGACACTAATTTGACAGAACCCGACACATAGTTCCCGAAGCTCTTTCGACACTATCTTTTCCAGGTCATTTGTGGATTGTAAATGTTGGAATTAGAGAGAAATTTGTGGATAAGAAAGGAATGTTAGAGAGAATTTGTGGATTGTAAATGTTAGGGTTTGTGAATGTTAAGTTTGGTATGAATAGTGGGTTCATATAGAGGATAAGTTGTAAAATTTCTGGAAAAAAAAGATCCCGACACCAAATTGTCACCAAACCGACTCTAACTAGTAGAAATTATTTGAATTTCCCTCACTTAATTCATGAGCGGGAAATTCAAAAAAATTCAGATTTTAAAACCGACACTAATTGATTCCAATCCGACACCATATTCTTTTGTCAAGATTAATTTCCCGACACCAATCTGTCACCAACCCCGACACCAATGGTCACCAATCCGACACTAAATTAACTTAGCAGCACTAGAACAGCAGGATTTTTTAACCAACCTGAATTGCAAAAACATCAACACAATGTATCAAAACAGAAAAATGTCACAACAAGTACTACATTTTGCAAAGTAATAGAATTTTAATACAACAAGTACTACACAATGATACAATAATAAGACATTCTAAAAGCCTTCGTTGGAGCTATATCGATCGTCCACTAAAAAGTCTTGCTCCTCATCATCATCATTATCGGGGTAGTCGGACTCGTAATCTGTACTTTCTTCATCATCAACCTCATGCTCCTCATCAAGAATAATAAGAAATGCTCCGTCATCAATGTTGTCAAACTCATTAGTGGGATCAAGAAGAACCGGAGGTGGTTGTTCTTCTTCTTGGAAGATATCTTCCGTATTTAAAGCGACACATCCACGGTTTGCATATGAGTCCAATCAACTCAACCTCTCGCCTTCGATTTCATTGTGACACACCACTGCTTATGCTCTCTGTGGGTGGAGACGTAACGAAGATAGTATACTTGTTGTGCTTGTGATGCCAAGATAAATGGCTCATCTTTAGATGATCTACTTTTGCTCTTGATTTGAATCATCCCATTCCTTGGATGCACCTGCATCCACCTACTTGTGTCAAACCAGTAACACTTGAACAATACAACTTTGTCATGCATGAAGCCGTAGGACAATTCCCATATCTCCTCTATGACCCCGAAATAATCAACATGATCATCATCTTCATAGCACGAACCTCTCACACAAACTCCGGTATTGAAAGTGCTCCTATTACCATCACCTTGCCTAATGTCAAAATAGTATCCATTGACATAGTACCCAATGTAACGTGTTATTTCTGCAGCTGCGCCACTGGAAAGTGTGTTGAGGAAGCTAGCGGTGTCCATATTATTTCGTATATAGCTAAGAAACCATACACCAAAATTCTTGATGACATCCTGATTTCTTTCTTCTTCCGTCGAATCAGGGTGCAACTCTTCAAGCAAATCATGGTACAATCTGTCACAAGAGTAATTTGATTATACTTAACTATTATGTGTTTGTTACAAATTGATTAAACTAAACATATTACATATATACTTACTGAAGATATTGTTGTACTTTGGGCGTGTTGCACAAAATATATACATGAACAGTATTGTATTCTTTAAGTTCCATGTAATATCGATGTTTTACTACAAATGTGCCTCTCCCTGGATAACGAAACAACGGCAAGGATGCATTTGGGTCCTCAGGTTGATTTGGTACATCGTGCCTTCTAGGCTGGTTTAAGTCTGTTTCTATTCCTTCCTCAAAGTACATGGAACAAAAGTTTGAAACCTCTTTGACCAAATAGGCCTCGCATATAGACCCCTCAACACGCGCCTTCTGCCTGACCATTTTCTTTAACCCTCCTAGAAATCTACAAACCATTAATAAATTTAGTTAGATAAGAAATAATATCAATAAACAATATTATAATAAAATCATATACTCACGACTCGAAAGGGTACATCCATCTGTACTGCACAGGTCCTCCATTCAATGCTTCATAAGGAAGATGTATTAGTAGATGTTCCATAACATCGAAGAATGATGGTGGGAATATCTTCTCCATCTTGCAAATGATCTCAACAATGTTCCGCTGAAGCTCCTCCACATGTTCAACATTAAGAGTTGTGGCTGAAATATCACGAAAGAAAAAACACCACTCTGTTATTGTTTCCCAAATGGGATCAGGCAGTACATGACGGAGTGCTACATGAAGTAAGCGTTGGGCAATCACATGTATATCGTGGCTTTTTAGGCCGCTGAACCTGACATTTCCCGAACACCTAGCAATGTTTGAAGCATATCCATCTGGAAATGTCAAACATTGCACTGTGCTTAGTGTATATGAAGCTTTTGGTTTCGCTTTCCTGGCAGCAATATCTACTATATGTAGCTCTGCTCGTGCACAATGAGTCTCGATGTCAATCCTTGCTCGTTAATTGTCTTTCGTTTTACTGGAAACATCCATAACAGTAAATAAGAGATTTTCCCCATTGTTCTTCTCCGTATGCATGAAGTCAATGTTATGTTTGATTTTGTTTGTCGACCAATAACTCAACTCCCAAATTATACTCTTTTTGGACTAGTTGTGGACATCATTATACCCCGGTGTCCTATGTTTAGCAAGGTTGCTTTTCCCGAATACATCGGGGTCTAGAGCAGACACGATAGCATATAAATCATCTCCATCTAGTCGTTCTTGTAACACAGTTCGACAAGTTCGGCCCCTCACAAACGCATTCCTCTGAGCCCTAAACGGATGTCGGACAGGCAAGAAAGGACGGTGACAATCAAACCAACTATGCTTCCGTCCAGCTTGTAATCGAAAAGATGAAGTGTTTTCCATACAGTATGGACAAGCTAACCTACCATGTGTGCCTCAACCAGATAACATGCCATATGCAGGAAAATCGCTAATTGTCCACATTAAGGCAACCCTCATGTTGAAATTTTGTTCTTTCGATGCATCGAACGTCACAATACCAGTATTCCATAGATCTTTCAACTCATCAATCAAGGGTCTAAGAAAAACATCTATATCTCTACCGGGATTGTTGGGTCCCGGTATAATTAGCAATAAAAACATATATGGCTCCTTCATACAATACCCCGGAGGTAAATTATACACACATATGATTACTAGCCAACAAGAATACTGACGTCCAAACTTACCAAAAGGACTGAAACCATCTGAACACAAACCAATGCGAATGTTTCTGGGCTCCGCTGAAAACTGTGGATATGTTGCATCGAAGTGCTTCCAAGCTGCTCCATCCCTCGGATGAGTCATCCATCCCTCATTTGTTTCAGTCGTATGGTGCCATGTCATATCCTTAGCTGTCTTCCTAGACATATACAAACGTTGAAGTCGTGGGCCTAACGGTAAGTATATAAGAACCTTTCGCGCAACTGCCTTGCGCTGGCCTACATCTCTTGGCTCGTATCTACACTCTCCACAAACCCGACACTCCTGTAACAACTCATCCTCTTTGTAAAATAACATGCAATTATTCACACATGCATAAATTTTCTTTTTAGGCAAGAACAAAGGAGTTAACAATCTTTTCGCCTCAGAGAAATCATTTGGAATGTTCTCCCCTTTATTAGGAGTGCACCGCTTGATTAAAGAAATCCACCTTTGAAAATATTCTTGAGATATTTGTGACTCTGCCTTCAGACTCACCAACTGCGTTGTCATTGATAATCTGGTAAATTCAGTACACCCATCCCACAACGGCTGGTTTATGGCCCCCATCAAGTCATAATATCTACTTGCTGTTGCATTTGGCATTTCATTAATCTCCATCTTTTCTGCGTTGCGAGAGCCCTCTCCAAATTCAAATCTTCCCTCACCATGACGTAAATTTAACCCATCAACAACCATATGCATATATTGATTCTCCTCAAATACTGGTGCCTCATTATTAAAACCTGCATTTCGAGCGACATACTCCTCACCATGGAACTCCCATATGTAGTAATTTTCAACAAAACTAGAAGACAACAAATGATTCTCAATAACACTAATATCGAACACTTTGCCATTTTTACACCTGCAACAAGGACATCTAACCATTCCACCAAATCCTTTTGCAAATGAATGTCCTTCGGCAACTGTACGAAATCTCATCAAACCATACAAATGTTCATTAGCCAATTGTCCATCTTGACGATGACGATTGTACATCCAAGAACGATCTTCGGACATTTTACCTAAATTTGGTGCAATTAAACTATAATTACATATACATCAATAAAATAATATGCCAACACTTGTAAATAACATAGACATACAATGATTAAATAGCATAAACATACAATTACTAAATAAATATAAAATAAAAGATATACCTTCAATCCTATAATTTGAAATTAGAATGATGTAGAAAGCTTTAATTCCAAATCCAAGCCACAACTTGTGTTTTAGTTTAGTATTGTTGGACTTATAAGGGTATGTTTGTGTATTGTTGGATTTGTAAGGGTATATTTCGTGTAGGGTTGTTGTTTTAGTGTTGGAGGCATTTTAGGTTATGAAGTAATAAAGTTCTCTGTTTCTGATCGGGTCTGGATGGGTATTATATATGTCAATTTGGAGTCGGTTTAGTGTCGGGATCAAGTTGACACTAAATTGACACTAATAGTCACTAAATAGACACCAAGATGATAACAATAATTTGATAATAATTAATTCAATATAATTCCTTCTTAATTCAATTATAATTAAATTATGAATAAATAGACACCATGATGATAACACTTATTCTTTATTAATTCAATTATAACCAAATTCACACAAATCGTTCTCACGACTATAACTAAGTATAATTCAATTATGAAAACAATATAGATCTATTCATTCATCTTAGCAATTTGTTCATCTTCGATCTATTTGTTCATCTTAGATCTATTCATTCATTCATCTTACCAATTAATTAAATACAGTTACTTATTATTGCAACATAAAGACACCACGTTTATAAGAATCTTTAATCGTTTATAAATTGACACTAAACCGACACCAAATTGACACAAACTGACACCAAATTGACACTAAATAGACACCACGTTTATAAGAATCTATAATCGTTTATACATTGACACTAAACCGACACCCAATTGACACAAACTGACACCAAATTGACACTAAATAGACACCACGTTTATAAGAATTTATAATCGTTTATAAATTGACACTAAACCGACACCAAATTGACACAAACTGGCACCAAATTGACACCAATAGTAACTAAATAGACACCAAGATGATAACAATAATTTGATAATAATTAATTCAATATAATTCCTTATTAATTCAATTATAACTAAATTATCAACAAATAGACACTAAGATGATAACAATTATTCTTTATTAATTCAATTATAACCAAATTCACACAAATCGTTCTCACGACTATAACTAAGTATAATTCAATTATGAAAACAATATAGATCTATTCATTCATCTTAGCAAGTCGTTCATCTTAGATCTATTCATTCATCTTAGATCTATTCATTCATTCATCTTACCAATTAATTAAATACAGTTACTTATTATTGCATCATCAAGACACCACGTTTATAAGAATCTATAATCGTTTATAAATTGACACTAAACTGACACCAAATTGACACAAACTGACACCAAATTGACACTAAATAGACACCACGTTTATAAGAATCTATAATCGTTTATAAATTGACACTAAACCGACACGAAATTGACACAAACTGACACCAAATTGACACCAATAGTCACTAAATAGACACCAACATGATAACAATAATTTGATAATAATTAATTTAATATCATTCCTTATTAATTCAATTATAAGTAAATTATGAATAAATAGACACCAAGATGATAATACTTATTCTTTATTAATTCAATTATAACCAAATTCACACAAATCGTTCTCACGACTATAACGAAGTATAATTGAATTATGAAAACAATATAGATCTATTCATTCATCTTAGCAAGTCGTTCATCTTAGATCTATTCATTCATGTTAGATCTATTCATTCATTCATCTTACCAATTAATTAAATACAGTTCCTTATAAATTGACACTAAACCGACACCAAATTGACACTAAGCCGACACTAAACCGACACTAAACTGACACTAAACCGACACTAAACCGACACTAAAGTGACACCAAAAGAAGTTTCACCGCACTCTGTAGCTTAAAAAACAGACCTCTGAATGAAATGGTGCAAAATTAGATTGCACAAAACAACATATTAGAATGTATGAAAGAATGATCACATATTAACAAAATGATAGTTATCAAATTTGAAATCATAGAACTAAGTTCAAAACAGTAGAAAATCAAACCTCTACTTCACAACAAAAAACAACCCATCTAACTATTCTAAAGAAATGAGCAGCATTAAGTCAGTACTACCAACCCACGACTTCCAAAATATACAAGAGTTTTCATGAAAAAAGTATAGCTTAAAAAAGGGGGTAAAAAGTTACTTACTTGCCCTTATATACATTCGCAATCAACCGCCGTTCACCTGATTTTTTTGGCTTCTTGGCTTTAGTGGGTCCACGTCTCCTAACAGTACCACTGCTACCAGCCACGTCTACACCCTCTTCCTCATTATTATTCAACTCCTGAGCAACTTCATCCTCCTCCTCCTCGCCACTACTACTGTTAGACGAATCATCGCCACTATTGTGAGACGAATCATCGCTACTACTGACAACATCAGCTGCCGCCTTGCCGACATCAAAGTCTGAGTCATTAGTACTATCCATAGGTACTGGGGCGGTACGACGATGTTTACTACTAAATGATGAAGACTCAGTACGTACATGAGGTGTCGTTATATCACCATGAGACCGCGATGGATTGCTAGGAGTCAAAGATGGTCTGGGAAGTTAAGATGAGGACGGGAAAGTTCTCGGAACGATAATGGGACTCGTAATAATATCTCTCCGCCTCTTCGGAGCCCTCTCTCGAGTGGCAGAGGTACATTTCTTCGTCCGACATTTTCCACCTCTAGGAGCCATGAAACTGATGAACAGATTAAAAGAACATCAGATAGTATAGTATGATCAACAAAAAACTGATGAACATACACTCGTTAGGAGGATAAGTTGCAAAAACTATACAGTAGATAACTTCGAACAACAACAACATAGCTACTGTTCCTTCTGATTAACAACATGCTTATGTTACATAATATATGAAGCTTCCAAATAGTGGACAAATTGAATAAATTTCATTGAACATAATATAAATAATTATACATTAAGGGGGAAGCAAAAGCAAAAATATGAACTTTTTCATATAAGTGAACATAATTTCAACTCAAATTCCAATTAAACACAATTTCGTTATAATCAAATAAATTTCATAATATAAAGTTCTAATTAACATCTACAAAGAACTATATACAAAAGAACAAACAATTATAAATTGAAAACGAATTAAAATTAAGAAAATGAAGAAAAAAAAACTAACCTTTTCTTGAGGGAATGAGGATGAAGTGATGGGAGAAATTGGTGGATGGGAACGTTTTTTAACGGGCAAGGTCGGAGAGGGGTGGTGGACGGCAGCTTTGGATGGGAAAGTTTTTCTTGAGGGAATGATTATGAATTGGTGCGTGGAAAGAATTTTGGAAGGGGAGGGTTTCTTGAGGGAATGAATTGGGTTTGGACTAATAAGTGTGGAAGGTGTTATTAATATCCCCACTTTTGAGGGGTGACGGTTTGGAGTCGGGAAATTTAATCTACCTAATTCCCGACACCAAACTGATGCCAATGACTAAGTTGTTTTAATTTTTAAATATTTAATTTAAATATATATAATATGTATATTTTATTTGGTAAAATAAAAAAATTCCCGACACCTTCCCGACACTACAAGATTGGACCATTTTTACACAATTCGAAAATTATGCATCCAACACTAATTCGACACTATATGGTAAGGTGACCTAAAAACTCAGGAAATACAATATTAGACACCAATTCGACACCAACCTGACTCAGATTGGAGTCGGTTTAGTGACACTACTTTTTCCCGTCACTGAAAGTGATGTTTCTAGTAGTGCAGGATGAAGGATAATACCGGATATCGAGGTTGTGTTTGAGATGTTGCTAATGTGTTGGGTTGTTGATATGTATGTGTTGTTGAATCAGATGTATTTATGATTGTGGGGCATGGTAAGGTTGATTTATAAGTTGTGATTTACTTATTCGTACATATGTTAGACTTTATATTAAAATGAGTTATGATTATTAGTTGATGTTATAAGTGTAAGGTTCATAACCTTCTTAAATCTTGTGTTTTTTTTCCAAACGACCTCCAATTTGAATTGGAGGGAGTATGAAATTACATTCTAAATCAAACAAGCTGAAGTATAAGCTCTAAATAAACAGTTTGCTTCTTTGACTGGATGTGACTACAATCCATGTAATACTCGCACTTCTCTTCTTAGAGGCTAGATGTGACTCTGATCCTTGAAGTTGACTGAAATGCCCGAAATCCCATAAAGCGGTTGCTGGGAATCACTGAAACCCTTGAAAATCCCATAAAATGAGTCTTCAAACGCTACAAAAGCATCCCGAAAAGAAACGAAGTATGTTTATATATACTCCTCTGCGATAATCGAACATACTAGAGGTCTCAATAGGGCTGGGCCTGACGGGCCGCCCGCGGCTTGGCCCATTAGCCCGCCCACATCCCACAATGGGCCGAATACGGGCCTAGGGTTAGGCCCCGCCCGCTTCGAAGCCCCTAGAGGCCCCTTTGAGTCTTTTATTGAAAATAATGTGACATTACGGGGATTTAAACCTTGGTTGCCAATGTGAATATGTATGTACTAACCAGTATGGCAACTTGAATACTTGTTTTTTTTATGTTATAATTAATAATATTATCTACTATCTAAATAAAATCATAAGTTGCATCAATATCTTATTCTTTAAAATAATAAACGTAGTAATTGTTACATTGCATATTATTTAATAGTATGACAAATTATTTTATAAACTATTTCATGAAATGATTGATATGCTTCAATTTAATATATTACTATAAGAGAAATGATTTTTGTTTAATACATAATTAAAATATTATCAGTTATTTACGGATAAGAACATGAGATGCAATTATATAATATTCTTTAAGCAATGTAAGTTATTTAGTGTTTAATAGCATGCTATTATAATATATAAAATAATAAGATTATAGGTAAATTCTTTGATTATATTATAAGATGTCCGAGTTTAAATTTATTATCGAGGTTAGACAAAATCAATGGTTTGAAATAGATTTTAATTATTTCTTCAAATAGATTTTAATACTTAAAGACTTTATTATTTAAAGAGTAGTATATTAATACATATATACTTTCTTGTAAGGAAAAATTAAAATTAAACAACTTTTGTAATATTATTAATAGATTTTATAAAAAGTCAAACTGATCTGTAATATAATGATTAATATTGTTCTTTTAAGAATATATTACGTGACACAAATAACAATGATATTTTTTCATCAATTATAATACACATTGTAGTATAGTTATAAATATTGAACAATATAATGGGTATATTAAACAATGTAAGTTAACAAAACAACACTTGTCTCAGTGGTTAATGTCTTATTTTGATGATATCATCCCACATTACAAGCAATAATCGGACCCACGGTATATGGGTATACCGTTTGGGCCAGGTAGGCCCGTTTGAATAGGGGCCCTGGCCGGATATAAGCCCAGAAATCCGTAAGTTGCCAACCTAGCCCAGCCTGGTAAGGTTGCTTCGGGCCGTCCCAGATTTGTGGGGGCCTGGCCGGACCTTATCTTTACGGGCCTAAGCCATTCGGCCCGGCTTGGTTGACATGCCTACCTGAGACCTTTTCAAAAGGTGCTCAGGCAGAGTACCACTAGGCTAAGATCCTTGGCCTAATACACATTAATTGCTCTCCCCAATTATTTTCAAATCTACCTTATTAATAAAAGATCGCGTCATTATTGTCCAGATTGTATAACCACTGATCTCGTAGAAAAACTTTGGTGAATTTAATTCACTTATAATTATAGTCATGACGATATGATATACCTAAAGGTAAACTTTTATACTTATATAATTGGATATGTAAAAAAAAATTACGATTAGATTCATCTTAATATTTCTTCATACTATTATTAGATTTGAAATAAATAATATAAATTTAAAGAAATACATTTTTAAAACGTGTTAAAAATACCTTGATGATTTATTTGAGTTTACTATGAATTCTAATTCTAATACCCAGGCGGCCCAACTATATAGTAGCCCAGTCCAATCGCACAGGGCCCCCTCTAAAAGGGGCCTCAAAATTTTAGTCACTAAGCCCAGTCTTTTGAGCATTTATAGTTTAGCCCAAATATAATAAATAGTATGTCTAGACGTGTTAAACGAACCGGGCCCCCAAGGCCCGGCCCGGGCCCTAGCTCCCTTATTAAGGGGTCGAATACGGGCTGAGGTTAGGCCCAGGCCCGGCCCCCTCAAAAGCCCCCGGGCTTTCGGCCAAGCACGGCCCCCAGGCCCGGTACACACGGTATACCGTGTAATTGTAACACGGTATACCGTGTTTAACACACAACATATCTGGAATTTGTGTTTAAAAGACATCATCCCAAAGCTCATTCACACACAACTAATCATCATAAGTTCAAACACAAATTCATGATGAAACACAAACATAAATTTGACATAAGTTCAAACATAACTTCATACATTAAGTTCATAAGTCCAAATTCTAAATAAAACCTAACTTCGGAATAAACAATCAAACAAAACATAAGTTCTACATAAATTCGAAATAAAACATAAACCATGAATTAAAATGACAACTAATCATCATTATCTTCATCGTCATCGTCCTCATCATCTTCATTCTCCTCATCATCACCTTGGTTCGCCTGACGCCGTCGAAATGTGCTTTCCGTGAGCCAAATAACCTTCTTCGAGACCACCTTTTGATCATTGACCAACCACTGCATATGATTCTGCATCAACCCCATGTTGGCTTTCATCGCCGCCACATCTCCTTTAATGCCATCCACATCCATTTTAATCGCCGCCATATTTCCACATAAATACTCCAACATTTCCCTATCTGTTTTCCCGGGTTGTGCAGAGGAGGAAGATTCACCGGCGCCGGTGTGTTGTTGATAGGGTAACCATGCAATAGTCAATTGATCATCAAAAGGAAATTGGTTAGGAGGGGGAGGGGGGCTCTACATCTATTGGCATTCCATATTTCTGCTAGGTGGTCCGGAAAGTTGTTATAAACTTCGTCTGAAGTATAGACGGAGTCATTCCACGTGTAAACCTTAAGAGCATTTAATGATGCCCTTCCCAACTTTAATGATGCGTGAAATTGAGTAGGTTTGCAACCTTTCAACGGGACTCTGTTCTTATCAATTAAGATTTTGGAAATTATCATCCCATATGGACACTCAGTCTTATCCATTTGACGTTTCATATGTTTCAGCATCAATGTAGGCACATTAAGTTGTTGACGATTTAGAATACACCAAAACCATCATCGCATGAATATGCGAAAGTTGACTAGCATTGTTGTTGGTAGGCAAGATGATGCTATTTACTACTCTAAATACCACCTTTCCCAACCCGGACAAGTGTTGCTTATACGCGTATCTAGTATCACTAACCACGCGTCCACGCCATTATTTAGGTAGTTCACACATGCTTTTTGATCTACCGGCCAATTACTCGACCACCCCATTTGTGGATAATCACTTACTCCGATTGTGCACAAATCAAACTCATCCACTAACTCCTCCCCTCTCAAGTGCCACCCAAAGACATTCACTTGATAGACAATTCTATTCGTAATAAATTTAGCCGATTGGTAAAATTGTTTAACTAAGTCGGGGTACCATTTATCATGAAACTTATACATATTGCTAAGACCCGACACATCTAACAACTCAAACAATAATTGGATCAAGATTTCGGTTTAGTCAATGTACCTTCCCGCATATGGAACCAAAATTTGCTTTTTTGCGACCACAACTTCCTCCTCCACATCCTCCTCGCTTTCGGATGTTGAATCATCTACCACACGTTGTGGGGGTGCTGCATTTTTCCTCGTACTCCTACTTTGTGTGCTTGATTTGGCTAAATTTCTTTTAGGTGCATTTTTGGGAGCCATAGTGAGTTTTGTTAGAAAAATTGGATGAATTCCGGTGTTCTTTTGTTGAAATAGTCAACGGGTGATGATTGATTGTGAAAACTATGTAGAAATTAAGAAGATTGAAAATAGGATTTGAGAGAATTCGAAGTTTAGGGTTTGAGTTTGTGTGATTTTGGTGTTTGAATGGGGTTTGGTCTATAAAGAAATCTGAAACATGATTACGGGTATACCGTATAGAGTACACGGTATATAGTGTCAAAATAGCCAATACATTCTGTTTCTACACGGTATACCGTATATATTACGCAGTATATCGTGTAGTTTTAGAGTGTACCGTGTACAATGTTACAAAACCTATTGGTTCTTAATAGTATACCGTGTACTATACACAATATACCGTGTATTGTACACAGTATACCGTGTACTCTGTTTTTTCACATAATTTAATTTTTAAGGGGAATATATGAGAATAGAAATGGTGTTTTTGTGATTTTGGTGTTTAGGGTTTGAGTTTTTGTGATTTTAGTGTTTGAATGGGATTTGGTATATAAAGAAACCTGAAACATGATTACGCGGTATACCGTATAGAGTATACGGTATACCGTGTCAAAATAGCCAATACATTTTGTTTCTACACGGTATACCATATATATTACGTTGTATACCGTATATATTACGCGGTATACTGTGTAGTTTCACAGTGTACCGTGTACAATGTTCCAAAACCTACTGGTTCTTAACAATATATCGTGTACTGTACACAGTATACCGTGTACTCTTTTTTTCACATATTATTAAGCCGTTCATAGTTTATATTCGTGCGGGCCAGGAGATTACAATAATTGAAACGATTACTATAATTGAAACGATTACAATGAAACATATAAGCATTACTCTTCTACTAAATCTAAATCATCTTCGGACTCGAGTATATCTTCTTGATCAATGTCCAATGGATCTTGAGCTTCGAAGTCTTCTTCAATTGCGCATATCGTCGAATAAATCCTTTTCGTTCACCTCCATGAATGGGTCTTTATCTTGCATCCTTTGCTCGGCCGCCGTCCAATCTTTGATTGCAGCACAAACTTCAACCGCGCTACTTGTAAGTCTTGAACGCTTTGTGTATATTAAAGATTTGCCACATTAAATGCCGATTCACTAGCTATGGTCGACATAGGGAAAGCAATAACCTCCCTGACCATTTTACATAATATCGGAAAAATGTGTTCTTTGCTAGACCACCAGTTTAATAAATTGAAAGGGTTTTCATCGTTATAAATGTTCATGTCAAAATTCATGTTCAAATATTGTGTTAACTCATTCAAATCTTGTACTTGTGTAGTAGAACTAGCGGCGGATTGTTGCAATGCATTCCTAAGGTGATTATGTTGACTCATTATCTTAACGCCCGTGCGGAAAGCAATAGACGAACTAGAACCGGTTCTTTTAGGATTCGTTTGAGCATGCTTAATTTGGAACTTGTTATACATTGTAAATAAATATGCTTCAATTGTATCTTTATATTTCTTCCTATCATAACCTATGACTTGAATATTATCAGTTTATAATGCATCATAATACATGTCAACAATTAAATGAAAATTCGAAAGCTTCACATTAGGATCTAATGTATCAGCAATAGAATATGCATAAGGGATGAGATTAAAATACTTTAAAAACTATTCTTCCATATTAGGGACCAGATCGCATACGACTTCTCTATCCCTATGTTTATTCATATGCATAGCAAGGTTAACAATACATTCTAAATCAAGATGTATGTTAGGTGAATATTGAGTAGAAAATTGTTTAGTGTAATCCTTAAACGGATCTAAAAATTTAAGCAATTCATAACAATGTTTCCACATGGTATATGAAAGAGGAACATAATAATTACCTTTCGGAGCAAATTGATCATAAAATTTAGTGAGTTCCTCATACATATAAGCACGAAGTAGAAGGTCATAGGTTGAATTTCATCTTGTTTCAACATCTAAAAGTAATTTTTTGTACTTCTTACCACTACTAACAACAATTTTCTTGTATTCGTGTTTTCTTACCCCCCCCCCCCCCGTTGACAACTAATAGCACGGCCCTTTTAATAGGTGCAATAAACTCACTCATAATCACATCAATTCCACGATTAGCAACTAATTGAAGTATATGACAAACATCTTACATGGAAAAGTTGTTCAAAGTCCGGTTTACATTTCATTTTAAGTGATTCTTGAGCTACATTATTAGCGGATGCATTATCAAAAGAAATAGAAGCAATCTTTTTTAAACAATTGTATTCTTGAACACAATGAACAATTCCTTCGCTAATTTGCACATTATTATGTTTAGCAATTGATCTAAAATATATAATCCGTCTTTGTAACAACCATTCCTTATCTACCCAATGACATGTTACACACAATATATCAAAATCATCAAATGAACCAATATCACTAGTTAAACAAACATTCCATGGCAAATTTGCAAGCATTGCACTTAAAAGAGTTTTTTCATTTTAAAAAAATCTAAATGCATCGCTCCTTAATGTACTACGGGAAATACGTTTAGCACGAGGGTTAACGGCATTTTGGATCTAATTACTAAAACGTCAACCATCACAATGACTAAAAGGTAAAGAACTATCCGTTATACTTTACACGGTATACCGTGAAGGTCTTGTGGTATACCGTGTAAATCCTTCTATAAGTAAATCAGTGGGGTCATTCATCCCACTTCCATAGTACCATTAATACCTTGTATAATTAACTGAATTATGGCAAATCAACCTCTGGCACAATGATTTTTCAAGCTCATTAGCGATCCACCACGTGCGATGATCGTAAGAGATAATCTTCTTGTTTCTTATGTCATGTTACATTAATGTCAAATGGATTAATGAGCTTTTTTTAATTAAACAGAGATTTCCTAGATGTTTCATTCAAAAATGTCAACTATCGCCTATTGATTCGTGTAAACTCTATTCTGATGAGCGATATTTTGACATAAACTTAACGGTCTACGATGATGAATTATACCTTGCTAAAGGATGGTTCGAATTCATGATGGAAATGCAGATGATGCCGGCCGACTTTGTGACCTTCGACTACGATCACTAAAAGAGTCGTCGTCACTCGTGTATTGTGTTCAACGTCCACGTGTATGAGGCGAATGGTTGCGAGGAATTAGTTGATAGAGATTTATAATATTTCAAAAATGTAAATATGAAGCCCGCATGAGTATGGGGTTCATTATTTGAATAATATTAATATTTATTTTTATTAATTATTATCTATGAATTTCTTACAAAATATTAAACATTAATTTTTTCTGACTCACAGTATACCCTGTAGTTATACACGGTATACCGTGTGAGCCTGGTAGGCCCGTCAGTGGAGGGGGCCCGGACCGGATAGGGACCTCGAAATCCTTAAGGGGCCGGGCCGGGCCTGTAAGGATGAGGGGGGGCCTATGGGGGCCTCGAGATGGGCCGGGCCCTTCCTTAACGGGCCCGGCCGTCCCACCCGGTTCGTTGTAAGAACTAAGAACCACTTGTTGATATTGTCCAAATCTTGTTATCAATATCGAACATCATTTAGTGATAATCCATCTCACTTTTAAAGGTGTAATTTATATTTGATCATACATTAACAGTTACATTTACGAATTATTATTATCATTAAATGTTATTTACATTTGTGAATTGTAACGACCCGCCCCATGTGGGCCCCCCCTGAGGTTAGGCTCGCTATCAAATCCGTAACAGAGTCACCACTCAATGGATGACTCGATAACACAAACATTTTAACGAAATAAAATGAAATAAGATAGAAATAATAAAAAAAAGTAAAAATCTGTTTTACTGAAAGATTGACAATATATCCATCTGAGTATAACCACCTATGACTCAACCATAACGAAAGACAGAATCTAAAGTACATCCAATCCATAACTCTAAGGGTAAACATGAAAGACAATTTCATTAACATAAAAGCACATCCATGACTGAGGGAGATTCTAATGCCACCATCGCCACTCACCGAACCAGGGACCTACTCGCTGCAACACGGAGCCTGCTAAAAGAATAAATCCCCGAATGGTCAGCACGACAGCTGGTGAATTCTAACCCACGGGTGACTACCAACCCACACACGTGATATGAAAGCGATACATGAGTGCAGAAAACAACAACAAAGAATAGGAATAATATACACAATATCGATAAGCAGTTCGATAAACCATCACCAGCAATAATAGTAAAACAAACCAATCAAGTCCATAACCCCTGTAACTATTCTATACGCACCAGATCCGGACTTCCCCACTGTACAGTACTCTACCTAACTCGCCTATAGGAAGACCCCGTCTGCATCACCCCAGTGTCTGGCTCTGTCATCATCAGTAACCTATAACCCCGCCAGACATCACCGTAGTGACCGGCAACCCCGCCAGACATCACCCGAGTGACCGGCAACCCCGCCATACATTAGAAACCTATAACCCCGCCAGACATCACCGTAGTGACCGGCAACCCCGCCAGACATCACCTGAGTGACCGGCACAACCTATCCATAACATCGACCCGGCCTCATGGCAACACCTACTACCTCACATATAAAAGACTCGACATATCCATCATCGACCCTTGGGTCCACATCTATCCTCATATCCGTACTCAATATAAAATCAACAAATCATAACATGTTTCTCATGGTAGTATCCATATCCAATAAATATAATTAATAGTCGTAACATAACTTCCGATCACACACATCAACACGCAATTACACATAACACATGCATAGGAAGGTACACAAACGTGAGTAAGAACTCACCTCTAGCAACTGCAACGCAAAGCTCACTCCCGAGTCGAAAGCAATTACTCAAGTATGAGGACCTAGTATAAGAACATACAATCTATCAACTATTGCTCACATCTCGTCCCAACTCCCCACGAATTAATGTATAACCTATTATGCTAATAATATTTTACTTTTACCCCCAAGTATATAAAATTACAATTTATTACGATCAACAATAATTATCACATCATGCGCCTATATCAATCCCAAATTATAAAATCATCTAATACGATTTAATATAACTAGTATAACAAATATCATACCTCAATGTTTCAATTATTTATTTGTAGTGCTTGTACACTCAGTCACTCATGTGTTTGTTTTCTGAATTTTTGTTGGGGAATGTCACGGTCCTAATGTGAAGAAAAGAATGAAGATGACCGACTGCTTGTGTGACAAAGGGGGCGGCGAACATTCTTCAAGAGGAGGGAGCGAGGGTTTTTATTTCTTCCGTATGCAATATTCAAATCTCTCTAGTACTAGTTTGCTTACATATATATACTAGTTCCCTTAATAATACAATAGTACGGGCCTTATAAATATATACATAATAGTACTAGTCTAGTAACACATATATATACAGTAATACACGATCATATATATATATATACTATTGAAAAGGGGGTCTAATTCGATTAGGACTCTAATTACTTAAATCGAATTATTTAATAACGAGTCACTACCATGCCTTAACGAGTCTAATCTTAATTTAATGAGTTCTTACCACGCCATTAACATTTTAATTTCAAATATTATATTTTAATATTAATATTAGGCCGTGTTATTACAATCTACTCCCCTTAACGAATTTCGACCTCGAAATTTAAATCGAACTACAGTCTCTAGAGGCAGAAAACAGATTACCATGCAACACGTAATCATTTTAGCAACCTACAAATCCATCGTCTGAATAATCACCAGTTACACCATCTCCAATATTTAAATTAACTATTCTCTTATTTAGGTCAATCATGACGTCTCTTATCCCACTAACAAGCCTTAGATTTTACACGTTATAAAATATATACCTCCCACAATTGTCAACCTACTCCTCAACTAGTCGCCACAACTACTCCTTATCTTAATAGTATACTGATTCCGTATGCTCCACTAGTCCTATAAGCAAGCTTGCTACATGACCACAATAATATATATATAGTCGCTCCGTTTCAACTTAATCCATCACAACCAATTCCTTATTACAGCAAAGATACTCAATCCATTACTCTCGATCTCTGAATTGGAGCACTACTCTCGATGTTAACCCAAAAATCGTCTAGCCCAGACTGCACGACCAAACTTCAACTCCAGTCTATATTTCTTTTATATCATTGATCATCAGTTACTAACACCACTCCATACTTAACATCATATTCTGCACACGTGTGATTCCACAACCCGCTTCACTAACCCTTCATTCGTAGACTGCCTTAGTCCTTCCACCTCCATTACTCTAAACCATTCTTATTATATATTCGACTTCTGTACACCACATTGATACTTCTTATTCAAGTGTTTCCTGAAACTCGCAGGGTCCATGAGATTTTCCTGTAGCCTTTTAATGTTCGACCTACACTACACCGCCAATCATCTTCATCCATGTATCTACGTGTTATCAGAAGACCAATTACATTAACTCTCATTATACTCATGGTGAATATAGACTTCAAATCCCATCATTCCAATTCCCACTTACTAATCGTCTCTGGAATCTTATTTACTACCTTATTATACTATCCCGTGAAGTCCAGTGCGACATTCTCGTCTATTAAAATCAACGATCCCCCGATATCAATTCCTACATATATCCAATACCGTCTCCCTCAACTCAAGCTCAGCAATCAAAAGCATATAAGGTATTTAAAATCCACCCACTTTGCTTATCCCTCTCAACCTTCGAATCACGTTCCCACTTACTTCTAATCGGTTTCTTGACATCACACGTCCCTAGAGAAATTTAAACAGATTCACACAAGTCAACGACCCTCACATGGTGGCATCTCTCCTCAATCTACGAAAAGAAAAAAATGAAACAAGCACCCTATACGCATGCTGACTCCTAACAGACACACACAACACACATCCCTAGACACACTAGCAGGCAAGCACATACCATGTAGGACCCAACAACCATGTAACCTAAGCTCTGATACCAAACTTGTAACGACCTGCCTCAGGTGGGCCCCCCCTGAGGTTAGGCTCGCTATCAAATCCGTAACAGAGTCACCACTCAATGGATGACTCGATAACACAAATATTTTAACGAAATAAAATGAAATAAGATAAAAATAATAAAAAAAGTAAAAATCTGTTTTACTGAAAGACTGACAATATATCCATCTGAGTATAACCACCTATGACTCCACCATAACGAAAGACAGAATCTAAAGTACATCCAATCCATAACTCTAAGGGTAAACATGAAAGACAATATAATTAACATAAAAGCACATCCATGACTGAGGGAGATTCTAATGCCACCATCGCCACTCACCGAACCAGGGACCTACTCGCTGCAACACGGAGCCTGCTAAAAGAATGAATCCCCGAAGGGTCAGCACGACAGCTGGTGAATTTCAACCCACGGGTGGCTACCAACCCACACACTTGATATGAAAGCGATACATGAGTGCAGAAAACAACAACAAAGAATAGGAATAATATACACAATATCGATAAGCAGTTCGATAAACCATCACCAGCAATAATAGTAAAACAAACTAATCAAGTCCATAACCCCTGTAACTATTTTATACGCACCAGATCCGGACTTCCCCACTGTACAGTACTCTACCTAACTCGCCTTATGGGAAGACCCCGTCTGCATCACCCCAGTGTCTGGCTCTGCCATCATCAGTAACCTATAACCCCGCCAGACATCACCGTAGTGACCGGCAACCCCGCCAGACATCACCCGAGTGACCGGCAACCCCGCCATACATTAGAAACCTATAACCCCGCCAGACATCACCGTAGTGACCGGCAACCCCGCCAGACATCACCTGAGTGACCGGCACAACCTATCCATAACATCGACCCCGCCTCATGGCAACACCTACTACCTCATATATAAAAGACTCGACATATCCATCATCGACCCTTGGGTCCACATCTATTCTCATATCCGTACTCAATATAAAATCAACAAATCATAACATGTTTCTCATGGTTGTATCCATATCCAATAAATATAATTAATAGTCGTAACATAACTTCCGATCACACACATCAACACGCAATTACACATAACACATGCATAGGAAGGTACACAGACGTGAGTAAGAACTCACCTCTAGCAACTGCAACGCAAAGCTCACTCCCGAGTCGAAAGCAATTACTCAAGTATGAGGACCTAGTATAAGAACATACAATCTATCAACTATTGCTCACATCTCGTCCCAACTCCCCACGAATTAATGTATAACCTATTATAGTAATAATATTTTACTTTTACCCCAAGTATATAATATTACAATTTATTACGATCAACAATAATTATCACATCATGCGCCTATATCAATCCCAAATTATAAAATCATCTAATACGATTTAATATAACTAGTATAACAAATATCATACCTCAATGTTTCAATTATTTATTTGTAGTGCTTGTTCACTCAGTCACTCATGTGTTTGTTTTCTGAATTTTTGTTGGGGAATGTCACGGTCCTAATGTGAAGAAAAGAATGAAGATGACCGACTGCTTGTGTGACAAAGGGGGCGGCGAACATTCTTCAAGAGGAGGGAGCGAGGGTTTTTATTTCTTCCGTATGCAATATTCACATCTCTCTAGTACTAGTTTGCTTACATATATATACTAGTTCTCTTAATAATACAATAGTACGGGCCTTATAAATATATACATAATAGTACTAGTCTAGTAACACACATATATAGTAATACACGATCATATATATATATACTATTGAAAGGGGGGTCTAATTCGATTAGGACTCTAATTACTTAAATCGAATTATTTAATAACGAGTCACTACCATGCCTTAACGAGTCTAATCTTAATTTAATGAGTTCTTACCACGCCATTAACATTTTAATTTCAAATATTATATTTTAATATTAATATTAGGCCGTGTTATTACATGAATTATTATTAACATTCAATAAAAATATTTGTTAATATCGTTTATAATGTTATTTTCTTTCATATTCTAAATAAAAAGAATACTATGTTGATTATACAAATCAATAAACATTATTTTATCTTGAATTTAATTATCTGAAAAACTTGTAGATATTGAAAATTGAACATTCTCGTGTTCGAATAAATGGGCGATATTTTCTATTTTTTGCACAGGGCCTCCAAAATGTTAGGACCTGGCGTGATAGCACCGCAACAATGTAGATGTTATGGGTAGAGCTGTTAACGAGCCATTCCGAGCCTGTTTTAGCGCAAACCGGTTCGGACGGTTAATTAAACCGGTTCACTAGCAAATCGTTTCGTTAATAAACCGGTTTGAACGTTCAGCTCGTAATCGGTTCGAAATAAAATCGTGTAAAACCGGTTCGTTAATCCAATCTTGTAAAATCGCAAAAAATCGGCTCATTAATTGGTTTGCAATAAAAATCTCTCACTTGATTCGTTACTCATTTCAATCGTAATCCGTGTCCATTCCGAAATTGGATAGTTAAGCTATGTTTCGTATGATCTTTTATATAAAAATGAATATTATAAACAATTCTATCGAATGACTAACGAGTGGGCGAATGATTAACGAGCGATTTGCAACGAATAACGAGCGATTCGTTACGATTAGAATCAAAACTATATTTTCTTTATAAACAATTTTAACGAGCGATTAACAAGCGAGTGATAACGATTTACGAATTGTAGAAAGAAATCGTAACCGGTCAAAATTCAAACCGAGCGAGCAAACAAGTCGATTTTAACGAACCGATTTAGAAATGATTTACAGCTGTACCGGTTCGGTAACAGACCTAGTTATGAGTTGGAGTGCCAGCCATTCCTAAGTAATAAATTGGGCTTTTGATTTTCCCACTCCATCCACTACTAACCACACTCCACATTCTCATTTTTAACCCTCATTCCATTACGAAAAGTTGTACAATAATTATACAAGAATTGATAGTAAGGGTATAAATATAATTTAACACTAAAAATGGAGTGTGATTATAAATTAATGGAGTGAAAAAATCAAAACCCATAAATTGAGAAGTTCAATATAAATCAATTAATAATCGAGGATTTATCCAAGAGGACTGTTAAAGAAGTTGAAATGGTCCTAAGCTAACTACCAATTATTTGTTCTCTAAAATATTAATAGTAATCTTAGAGAATTTGAAGCTTACCAAGAACTAAACAAAAATTCTTTGTGTAGTTGGATTGTTATAGGCCACCAACTTTATATCATACATTAGCTAAAAACGAACCTTGTTTCGTTGGGGCGTTTTCTGAGGCTGCATATAATTGCATCTATTTTACGCGTTACGTGCAAGCTTTGAATTTGTCCTCTTTTCAATTTTTGAAAGTCAACCCTTATACAATTCAATACTCAATATTCAAAGTTCAATATCTGTGTCTTTATACAGTATAATAAATTTTTAAATAACCTAATTGTCATTTGTTTAGTGGATAATCTTTATGTTGTTTTCCCATCTTTGAGAGAGTATATAAAGAGCAAAATGAGGGTAATTTTTTTTTGTCAAACGATATTGTATTGAAAGTAAATTCTACAGTATCGTGGATAGAAAATTTACACTACAACGAGGGCAGAGGCATTGGAGGACTCGAACCCACGACTTCCAATTATGGAAGCTGGGTTGATATTTACTAGGTCAAAATTACGGGTTATGATAACTTTGAATTCAACTCTTTTCGCAACTTATTTTTCTATAACGATTGTGAAAATTTTAATTCGAGTATCATACATAAAATTGTATTTAAGAACGAAATCAAATAAAATCACCAGTTTATTTATACACTTTAGAGATGATTTATCCAAAAGAACGTCGATACTAATTCAATCAATACTCAATACTTAATTGAGTTAATCAAATAGTTTAAGGAGAAAAAACACAATTAATAAGAAGTTTCTGAATTGATCATCTCCTCAACATTTACATTTTGATCTGAGTTTTCAATTACAAGTCTGAAACATTTATGAAATAATTACTCGGAAGAAATTTTCAAAATATAATCCCTCCTTTCAAATTAGTTGAGAAGCTTAATTAGTTACTATATATTAACTTAATTTAAGCCTCAAATAATCTTTTCCAACTAAGAAAAGTTTTTTTATTTATCAAAGAAAGCAACTCGGTAAAGTAAAATAAAAGGTGTCCCAAATAAAGTGATCATTCAAATGTCAAATTGATGCATAAGAGAGAAAGCCACCATTGTCTAATCATCAAAACATCAAACTAAATCATCTTCTTAATTACTCCTAATTGTCTAACAAATACATTATTGGTTATTTCATCTTAGTTAACAATACATAATGACCTTCGATTTCACATATTATATATAGCATGTGCTCTATAGATATCTTGGACACAACAAAGTAATTAAGATCGAAACAGTCTCAATCATGATCCCGATAGCATCATCAGGTTACAGTTTAATTCATAATAATAATATTGTTGTAATTAATTATTAGTCCCAGAAAGTAGCTAAAAAGTTATAGCAGTCCCACGTTTTTTAAACCAACATGCGATAAAAGCTTAGATTAGGGTAAAATAAGACTTAACACTCCTATGAAGTTTCATTCGGGAGTTGAAATGCAAAACTTCATTAACTTTTAATATAATAAAACGAGTTAAAGGCTTAAAAAATCATAATTTGCTCGAAATTTAACTTCTCATCGCATGTTAGTATTAAAAATTAACGTAATCCTGTAGTTAATATGAGAAAAGTCTACAACATTTTTTCAACTTTTATAGACTAAACTGCAACGGTTCCATTATTGGGGACTAATTAATTAACTACAACCTGACACTATTTGGGACTATTTCAACAATTCTCTAAGTAATTGCAGATTTGGTCCCAATGAGTGCGTGGGACGCAATTGCACTATATATAGTCTCAAATGGTTATAACATTGCAAATTAGTACCTGAAAATAATGACACATGTATTGTAATATATAGTTCCAAAACTAACAAATGTTGTAGTATGGTCTTTAAAAGAATATAAATTAATGTGCAACGATTGTCACTAATATATTGAAGACTATATTGCAACTCGTGAGCCACTACCAAAGATTAATCTACAACAATATAATTATCTGGGATTAAATCGATAATTGTGTCCCTAATGGTGATGAACTGATGATAAAAGATCAAACATTCATAAACTACGCTGCTTTACTCAATTTCAATTGAATAAGCCCTATCCATAACATGTAATGGATGATCGCATTTGTTCAATTTCTCTCGTCATGGAGGTAGTTATATATGAACATGTTGTTGATTGTGAAGTAGTAAAGATTTTATTGTAAAGATGAAAGCTTACGTATTTGAAAAAGGGTTTAATATTCTTTGAATATTAAACAATATTATATATTGATAATAGAGAGAATAATTCAAGATCTTATATATTGATTTGAGAAAATATTGACTTTCGATGTAGGATGTACATGATTAATTGGTTCTGATGTTATGTTAAGAGTCTGTTAGGTTCTACTCCAAAAGCAATTAACAATAAAAAGAATACCCTAGATCTTATATATTGACTGAGAGATTAATTCAGAAAAACATCGACTTCTGATAGATGTGGATATTAACATATTTTGATCATATAGTATGACCAATATGGTTTGATTTAATCCACGATAAAGAAGTATAGTTATTATTATTACTAATAGTCTTGGCTAGTATTTATGGTCTTACATAAAACATCAATATTCAAAAACCACGATCCAATATTGAATTTATTTGCCTCCTATGTGGTGTTTTCCATGACCATTCCTAAACCTAACAATTTGATTCCATAACCCCTATAAATACCTCCCAAACATACCCATGCAAAACATATAAACCCTTTCTTTTATTAACACCAATTTATATTAATCAAGAAAAATATGAGAATCATTTTAATAGGATTTGCATTTTTCCTATTTGCTCAAGCTTATAGCTATTCTCCATCTCAAATAAAATCATGGTGTAGCCAAACTCCTTATCCTCAACCATGTGAGTATTTTTTGTCCAACAATCCTCAAGGCACACCTATTAAAGGCAAATCTGATTTTCTCAAACTTTCTCTTCAATTAGCCTTAAAACGAGCCAAACATGCCCAAATCAACACAAATTCTCTCGGTTCTAAATGCCGAAACAAGCTCGAAAAAGCTGCATGGGATGATTGCCTCGAGCTTTACGAATACACTATCGAAAAACTCACCAAAACCGCGGATCCCAACGTGAATTGCTCGGCTTCCGAGGCGCAAACATGGCTCAGCACGGCTCTTACGAACCTCGAGACGTGCCGGGCCGGGTTCGTCGAGCTCGGGGTGGATGATTTTATTTTGCCCTTAATGTCAAACAACGTTACAAAATTGCTTAGTAACGTTTTGTCCCTAAACAAAGGTCCATACGGAAACGGACCGAGTTATAGAAATAAATTCCCTACGTGGGTGTCGCCCGGTGACCGGAAGCTTCTACAGTCTACCACCCCCTCGGCTAATATCGTCGTCGCGCAAGATGGTTCGGGGAATTATAAAACAATTAAGGATGCCATCGCGGCCGCGGCCAAGCGGACGGGGACGGGTAGGTACGTGATTCATATTAAGGCCGGAACTTATAACGAACAAGTGGAAATTGGAAGCAAGTTGAAGAATATTATGTTCCTAGGTGATGGTATTGGAAAAACAATTATCACAGGAAGTAAAAGCGTTGGAGGTGGTACTACGACTTTTAAGTCTGCCACAGTTGGTAAGTTATTTCTATGAATTTATATATTTTATAATTAAAGTATCAAATCGTCACACTAACATGATCGATATATTCTTATGCCCCGATCCATACTCACTATTGATAAAATCATGGTCTTATTCTTTAAAAATATTGATAATAAAATACCAACGAAGTATATACATATATATTGATGATGAGTCTATTATTCAAATAATTATTTTAATATGAATTAACCAGTCAACTAATTATTAATAAATCAGATGAGAAGACATTATGTGTATTAGAAAATTCCAACACATTACAATTGAAACTGATGTTTAAATTTAGATTCATTATTATGATAACAATTGATATACGCATTAAACTAGTTTTTTTTTGTGTGGAACTAAATTTGTAATTTCTTACGACGTTTACTTCATGCCATGCACATCTTTATTTAGCTGACAAGAAGATGATTTAGTACGTATAAATATGAAGAGTCTGTTATATATATCCTCATTAAAAAATTTATGAAGTAACCTCAAATCTTTTATAATTTTCTCGTGATTAAATTTTAACAAAAAATGTTATAAGCAATAGAATATTAACACTTTCGAAATAGGGTGATCGAAATATAATTTTAAATACATAGAGTGGTAGATGGTGTCATTTTCCTTAAAAAAAATGCATCATTTTCGCTCGAAGAGATATTTTAGACTTGCATTAGTCACTTGCTCAACTATAAACAATTTAATGATTTCCTAAATGTTAACATTTAAATTAATGTACATAGCGTTATCCGTCCTATAGACATTATATTATCAAGCTTGCATTAGTGACTTGATTAAATTTTAATAATTACGTGAATATATATTAAATACAAGTTTTTTTAGAATGCGTCTTAGGGCATAAATTAAGATGCTAAGAAAAAAAGAAAAAAATTGAAAGAATCTTTAAATATATTTTCTTAAAGGCTTACACATAAGCAGAATTATGACAAAATTCTTTTTGTTGCTATATATAGAATTTTCTTTTACAAAAAGAAACATAATTTTTTTATATACAAAATATAATATTTTTTTGATATGTGTTTATTTTAATTATGATATGTTTGGAAGTAATATATATGTAGTTGAAGAGAGTGAATGAATTATATTACGTATGAATTGTATGACGTATAAACAAAACTAGAAAAAAAATATTTGTTTTTTTAAAAAGTGAAAAGTCTCCAATAGCCACTATGGTAAAAAATGAACAGGTTGTCTCCGCCTATACGCTTAATATTAAATATTGGGTTTATTTTCATATTTATTTCGTAATTGTGTCCTTAAGATACATTTTCAAATTAGAGTTCATCAAATAGTCTAATGGAAAAAGCTCTTACTAGTGACCAGAAGGTCTTAAGTTCGAAACTCACCTTATCACTAATTTACAAAAAAAAAAAAAAGATACATTTTCAAATAACTGTATTAAATAATGACAGACCGATGATGTTAACTTTAAAATAAACACATGAGGGAGTGAGTAATATTATTAGGTTAGGAAACGGTCAAAACAATGGTTGTTTCTTTTCTTGAAGAAACTTTCTTGTGATTATATAAATTGTTAGTCATATAATCATATTCTTTCTTATAGTTAGTTGTATTATACTTTACTAAAGTCTCTATCCTGATACGCATGGTTATGATTTTATTAATTTACATGATGGAAATATATAACGTTGGAAATATATAACGTCCTGAATTAAATATATATATATATATATATATATATATATATATATAATATATAATATATATAACGTCCTGAAGCATACAATTTAGAAAGAAATAGGCATGACTTCTCCTAACTCGGATATCATTTGACTTAACTATATTTTAATTAGTTTAAGTCTATCCGTTAGGTATATTTAATGCTTTCACCCATTGAATTAATTATCAATGAAGAATATATGGATACCCAAATTTAGGGCTGTAATTAGACCGGCTGAATCGAGATCCGTTGACACGATTTATAGTCCGTTTTTCTAATCCGGTAAGAACATGATTCAATAAACGGGTAAAAAAGTCAATCGGTATCTAATAAGTTACCTGATAAAGTATCCGATAACAAATCATATGTTAAAACAATAATGTTATTTGAAATTTATATTTATAAAAATAATTAAATATATACTATAGTTTTCTTATTATAACTTTTTCATTCTTTTGATACTTATGATAAGAAAATTATGTGCAACATATTTATCTAGTAATAAATAAATAATATATTATAAAATGATAAATAAATTCGTACAGGGTAGACATCGTACAGGGTAGACTATATACAAATATCTAATATATTTAATGCTTGACATAATTGACTTGTTTCTTAAATATAGAAAATATTAATCAAATGAAATAAATTATGGAGAAAAAAAATGAAAAAACCCCAACTTCTATTAGGAAAAATCAGTATTATAACACAAATTGTGACACACCTATAGTTTAAGCATCCAATATATACACTTTGTATTTATTCGAAAAATACTAGTCAATCGAATAGCCTAGTGGAAAAGGTTCCTGCTAGAGACCAGAAGGTCCTGGCTTCGAGACTCACCTCATCGCTAATTTACACACATTCGAAAAATACTAAAAATCAAATGTCCTAACATATTTTAATTTTGCATCTTAGCTGCGGTTGGTGATGGATTCATGGCACGAGGAATAACATTCAGGAACACAGCCGGAGCAAAGAACCACCAGGCCGTCGCCTTTCGGTCCGGCTCGGACCTCTCCGTCCTCTACCAATGTAGTTTCGAAGGTTATCAAGACACGTTATATGTCCATTCGGAGCGACAATTTTACCGCGAATGCGACATTTATGGAACAGTCGATTTCATCTTCGGAAATGCAGCCGTTGTCCTACAAAACTGCAACATTTATCCGCGTAACCCGCCAAATAAAACCAACACAGTAACGGCTCAAGGCCGCACAGACAAGAACCAGAACACCGGAATTGTGATACATAATTGTCGTATTACTGCTGCGTCGGACCTCAAACCTGTTCAAGGCTCGGTCAAGACGTATCTCGGGAGGCCTTGGAAGCAATACTCTCGAACCATCGTCATGAAAACGTTCCTGGATGGTTTGATTAATCCCGCGGGTTGGTTGGCTTGGAGTGGTGATTTTGCTCTAAGTACTCTGTATTATGCAGAGTACGCGAATACTGGATCAGGTTCGTCTACTGCCAGTCGTGTTAAATGGGGCGGGTATCGGGTTATCGGGGCGTCTGATGCGAGCCAATTTACTGTTGGGAACTTCATTGCTGGAAGTTCATGGTTGACGGGTTCTGGTGTGCCTTTTACTGCTGGCCTTTAAGTTTAAGAATTGTTTACATTAGTTGTGAATATGATTGATGATAAATCGATTATGTCCATATTCATATTGTTTGTTTAGTAATTGAATCATTACTTATATTCTTATGGAAGTAAATTTGTCTATGTAAGATAAGAAAATAAATTTGTTGTGTTTGTACCATTGTACTCCTAGTCAACATATATGTATAACAAAGTAGTTTAAATATTGGAGATCTTAACAATTGTTATTTCGATCGTGTTCTTCTTATTTATTTGATAGAGTTGATGTATCACTCGTTACAAAAATGTGTGATCGATTACTTCATTTTACTCCCGAAATAATATATAAATATGAGCCGATGTAGTTTAGGATAAAAGCGAAAATGTGTTATTGCGAATGAAAGAAAGTATATCATTGGAGCAATGTGATCACGCTCACATTAAGCGCCCCCTCACGCCGAACCCACAGCTTGAAAGGGAGTAAATCACGGTATGATCCCCAGGACCAGAGTGTATGGAGGCCTGTCTACGCTGCGCACTTAGCCTGGGATAAAACTCCAAAACTGCCGCTGGCGAGGTTCGAACCCATGCCAATTGGAGCAATCTGCATACACCCTAACCACTGGGGCAACCCGTGGGGTTAAAGAAAGTATATCATGAAATGTAATTATAAATCTGTTCTAGATTAATTGGTATTCATGGGAGTCATGAACTGATTTGGAGGTGCTGATAGGGAGACCACATCTCAAATGTTCATAGAGTGCCCTTTCTCCGAACGATTCTAGTTTGTCACGCCTCGGCAATTTACTTTGAGGGGAGAGTGGGGGAGTTGAGTAGAGTCGTGTTGGTTTATTTCTGCACAAGAGGAGTTCCGGAAAGTGAAGCATTGCAGCAGATTGCCTGTGTCGTTTGGGAGTTACGGAAGTACATGATGAGGTCCACTATTTATAAGATCCATGATTGTACCTACATAGTACAACCAGATTCCTTCTAGATAAGCCCACACGGGCTGGCCCATTCAAGGGCCTTGAATTCTCTTTCCTGATGTACTCCACCGATGAGATCAGGACAAGTGTCACAATCTGGAGGGCTAGAGGTACACATTTTCTCTCTCCAGTACTCTATAAATAGTACAGTACCTTCAACCATTTGAGGTAATTCTAATCCAAATACCGAATACTTATAGACTTGATATTTGACTCTCCCTTAAGACATTATACTGACTTAAGCATCGGAGTGTTTGTAGTCGCACACTGACCACACTTTCAGGTCGTAGAAATCACTGACGAGGAGAACTGGCTTCCAAGGGGTCGGGAAGGAATATCAGCGGATTCCCGAAGAGAACCATTTCAACGAGGCTAGTTCGCATCTCACCTAGTGTTAATCAAGACGTTGACTCTCCAGCTCCGAGACCGCAGAGAGGATCGGACTCAATAGCAGAACTAGGAGATTCATCATTGGCACCGTATGTGGGTTCGCTACCAAAAGATATGGCAAATAATGATAATCATGCGAATCCATCACTCGTTCCTCCGGCGAATCCATCTCCCAAAGGAAAGGAGGTCGCGGGTTCAGGATCGGTACCTCGCGTTTTCCCAGCCGATATTGAGGCGGAAATTGCGAGACGGGTCCAGGAATGTTTAGCAAAGCATTTGGCTCAGTTTCCCTCGCCATTAGCAGCCCACACGTCCCGTGATGATCATTATAATCAAGGGGAGGACGATGCGGAATACGAAGGGGAATACGACCCTAATTATGACGTTGCCGAGGAGAGAGTCCAACAGTCCGCAGCGCATCCAAAAGGTGTGCCTGTAACTCCTCGAGGGTCAGTTAGGCAACCTGAGAGGCTCAAGGAGCCCGCAGCACCAGTAGAGGTGCCTGCAACTCAGGAGGCAAATTATGCTAAACAGATGCAAGAGGAACTCGAGAAGAATGCCATTAACAAGAATGCCATTCTCTGTGAGATTGGCTGCTAAGGATGTGCCCTCAGGGTATATCTTGCCGCGGCTAAACCAGTATGCGGGCACAGGGGATCCACAAAAGCATCTACAGGGGTTCTTAACCCAGATGGTAATCACAACACCGGATACGAACATGTATGCGAAGGCCTTCGCAAATAGTGTTACGGGGAAGGCTTTGGATTGGTTTATGCAGCTACCTCAACGGTCTATTGATACGTATGACCAGGTCGCTTTGGCATTTTTGTCCAAGTTCGGTTCGGAAATAAATGAGGCCCCAGATGAACGAATATTGTTCGGGGTGCAGCAAAAGCCAGGAGAGACCCTACGAGCTTATTTCAAGAGATACAGTGATAAACTGTTAACCATACCTACCGTAGACTCTCGCGTGGCATATATGGCATTTTTTAGCGGGGTTACATATGGGAAGCTTAAGAAGAATTTGCTATTAGAAAAGCCGTTGGGAAAAGACGAGCTCACGGCTCGGGTGCGAAAATTCATTGATGTTGAAGAATTGAAGGCTAAGGACCACCCAGGGAAGGACCTGCGGGATACGTTGCTTAAAAAAAGATTACTCAGCAAAGCCTAAGGTCTGGGAACGATTGCAACGTTCAAAAGTGGGGGATGGCTCCAGATTGGGAACCACCCCAGGCCAATGGTCGTCAGGGCGCACGTCAAGTAAACCAGTAGCTAAGGCTACCAAGCAATATTCGCGGCCTAACTATAGACCCACACCTCTGAACGTGTCCTTGGCTGAGGTGTACGCCCAGGTAGAGAATAAGGGCCTCCTTCCGAAGCCACCGCGCATGTCAGGGGCTCCGGGACGACGGGACAAGAACAAGTACTGTGAATACCATAGAGAGTGTGGACACAACACTAGTGAATGTCGAACCCTGGAACGAGAAATTGAAAAGCTTATTCAGCGAGGGTACTTAAAGGAATTCACGGACACAAAGTATGATAGTCGACGTCGGGATCGCTCCCCGGCAGAAGGGAAGGATCAAAGTAAAAAGGGTCGCCATACTACTCCACCCCCGGTCACAAGAAGAATTGATCCAATATGTGGCGGGTTCGCGGGTTGAGGAGATACAAGTAATGCGCGGAGAAATTATGCTCGACGCGAAGTATACTGGTTCAATCACATCCCAAGTAAGGTTAGGGAACTAATCACATTCACTGATGCAGAAATGTGTGGTATCGAGGTACCTCATGAGGACCCTTTAGTTATTGAGCCGGTGATTAGAAATCTTACAGTGGGTAGAATGCTCGTGGACACGGGCAGTTCGTGTGATATAATGTATCTAGCCACGTTTGATAAACTAAACCTTCCTCGCAGCATGTTGCAGCCTGTTAACACGTCCCTCACAGGGTTTACGGGCCACTCAATACAGCCACTGGGGGCGGTTGCTCTCGACGTCACGTTTGGCACATCACCTAATACGATAACAGTGTTGACTCGTTTTACGGTGGTCGAGGTTGAGGATAAAGCCTATAACGGCATATTAGGTCGCCCAACATTGGGGGCATTACAGGCCATTGTGTCCCCAGTTCACTTAAAAATGAAGTTCCATACTCCGAGGGGAGTAGGGGAGATGAAAGGGGACCAAAAGAAGGCAAGGGTATGTTACCAAACATCAGTGACACCGGCCAAGAAAGGGGAGAAGCGACAAAGATTGGATGTCGCTAAAGTTGGTAATAATGAGGCCGGCAAGGAAGAGGATAACTCCCCCCATGAGAGACAAGAGAAAGAGCGTCCAGCTCCCCACGAGGTTATGGACCTTATTCCCTTTAACCTCGCGGAGCCGCAGAGGACATTCAGAATTGGAACGAACCTCGCCGCACAGCACCGGAAGGACCTAGTTGAGTTGGTGCGTCAGTTCCAGGATATCTTTGCGTGGGGACCAGAGGACATGCCTGGGATAGATCCTACGATTGCGCTCCATAGCCTGCATGTCGATCCACTTATGACGCCGGTAAAACAGAAAAAACGATCCTTCAACGACGAGAAAAATAAGGCCATCCGAGATGTGATTGGGGCCCTATTAAAAGCAGGCGCGATTAGGGAACTCCAGTTTCCACAATGGATAGCCAATGTGGTACTCGTGAAGAAACCAAATGGGACGTGGAGGATGTGCATTGACTTCACGAGCCTTAACAAAGCGTGCCCAAAGGATTTTTATCCTTTACCATGTTTGGTGAGGTTGGTGGACGGAAGTGCGGGCCACGAGGTATTCGATTTTATGGATGCATCTAGGGGCTATCATCATATCTATATGGACCCGGAGGACGCGGACAAAACGACGTTCATAACTGAATATGGTCTCTACTGTTGGAAAGTTATGCCATTCGGGTTAAAAAATGCAGGAGCGACTTACCAAAGAATGGTGAACTCGATGTTTTCGGAACAAATAGGTCGTAACATGGAGGTGTATGTAGACGACATGCTGGTTAAGTCTAAATTCTCGCATGATCATTTGCCGAACTTACGAGAAACATTGCTTCGACTACGCAAATATCACTTGAAAATAAATCCAGACAAGTGTTCATTTGGCGTCACGTCGGGTAAGTTCCTCGGATACATGATCAGCAAAAAGGGAATTGAACCAAATCCGGATAAGATCAAGGCTATCACAGAAATGCGACCTCCGAAAACCTACAAGGAATTAATGAAATTGAATGGATGCTTGGCCGCGTTGGGCAGATTCATATCGCGTTCTGCAGAACGGAATCTCCCATTTTTCAAAAAGTTAAGGCAAGCATCAACAATGCCGAAATTTAATTGGGATGCGGAGTCTCAGAAGGCTTTTGCTGAACTAAAGGAGTACTTACAAAATCCTTAGTTGTTGACACACCCTCTTCCAGGAGATACGTTACAACTATATTTAGCGGTGTCTGAAGAAGCCATAAGTGGTGTGTTGGTTAAGGAGGATGCCAGGGTTCAACGTCCAATTTATTATGTCAGCCACGTGCTACGAGGGAGCCGAACTCAATTATCCCACAATCGATAAATTCGTCTATGCCCTCATCATAGCAGCTCGCAAATTGAAGACGTATTTTGAATCCCACTCTATCAAGGTCGTCATGGATCAACCACTTAAACGGATAATATCCAGTCCCGCTCTGTCAGGAAGATTAACAACGTGGGCTATCGAATTAAGTGAGTTTGATTTGACTTATGTACCTCGTACAAGCATTAAGGCACAGGCACTGGCAGATTTTGTTACAGAGTGCACATTTCTACACCAGAACGACAGCTTGGTTATCGAGGATAAGGAGGAGCCAGAATGGACTATGAATGTTGATGGTGCATGTAACATGGATGGGTCAGGAGTAGGAATTTCCATCCACGGACCAGACGGGGTAACAATGGGATATGCACTGCGGCTTACTTTCCAGACAACGAATAACGAGGCCGAGTATGAGGCAATGATCGCTGGCCTGGAATTGGTAAGGGGCATGGGCATTAAACGGTTACTGGTCCAAGGAGATTCAAAATTGATAATGGACCAAATGCAAGGAGAGTGTGCGGTAAAAAATGACAACATGGCCCGATATCATGCAAAGGCCATGCAGCTCGTGACCTCGTTTGAGCAAATTCGCTTCCAGCATGTTATGCGAGAAGAAAACACCAAGGCTAATTATCTGTCCAGGTTGGCAACAACCTATTATGAGAATTTACCCAAGGATGTATATGTGGAGGTCTGAGACATACCGGCTTTTGAGATACAGGCCGTACACATGGTCCTAGACGAGGCCACAGATTGGCGCACTCCCATCGCTCAATACTTGCAAAATGGTAATCTACCAGAGGATAAGACTGAGGCCGGCAAAATTGTCAAAAGAAGCTACAGATTTTGTATGGTGGACGGTGAATTATACAAGAAATCATGGGATGGCCCACTCTTGTTGTGCGTGACACCGGATATGGCAGTCTTGGTGCTAAAGGAGGTTCATAACGGTTGGTGTGGAAGTCACATCGGGGCCAAAGCTTTGGCAGTTAAAGTAACCAGGGCGGGATATTTTTGGCCTACGATGCATCAGGACGCAATTGACTTCGTCAGAAGGTGTGATGCATGCCAACGTTTAAAGCCAGTACAACAAAATCCGGCCACGGAGATGACTCCTATTCTCAACCCATTACCATTTGCCATGTGGGGGATTGATTTCGTAGGGAAACTACCAAAAGCCCCAGGAGAAGTGGAGTACGCTATAGTGGCGGTCGACTACTTCACGAAATGGGTTGAAGCAGCACCCCTCAAGCAAACAAAGAGTGCAGACGTGGTAAAATTCCTCTGGCGAAATATACTGACTCGCTATGGAATTCCAAAGATTCTGGTATCAGATAACGACCCTCAATTCGAAGGGAAGTTACTCAAAGATTTTTGTGACAAGTATGGCATCGAACACCGTTATGCACCGGTGTACTACCCACAAGCCAACGGTCTGGTCGAGGTAATGAACAAGGTGGTTTTTAATGGGATCAAACGTAACCTCGTTCAAAGCAAAGCACCGCAAGGAACATGGGTAGAAGAGCTCAATACTGTGCTATGGTCCATGCGTACCACGGTCTCACAGGTCACGGGGGAGACTCCCTTTAACCTCGTCTATGGAACGGAAGCGGTCTTACCAGTAGAGGTGGGGTTACCTACCTGGCGACAGAAAGGCTTTGATGAAACTTTGAACGAGGAGGCACTGAGACAAAACCTCAACTTTATTGACGAAATACGAGATAGGGCTATGCTTAAGACAGCACGATATAAACGGTTAATGGCCAGGACATACAACAGAAGGGTGCAAGGCCGCCAGTTCAAAGTGGGAGACCTAGTTCTAAGTCTATACTCCGCATGCAACCTCTTCAGGTCGCTAGAGAAGCACTCAACTCGTAAGCCTTCTCCAAAATGTAACCTCTTCAGGTCGCTAGAGAAGCACTCAACTCATAAGTCTTCTCCAAAATGCAACCTCTTCAGGTCACAAGAGAAGCACTCAACTCGTAAGCCTTCTCCAAAATGCAACCTCTTCAGGTCGCTAGAGAAGCACTCAGCTCCTAAGCACTCAATTCAATAAGCCTTCTCCAAAACAAGAAGCACAAAATTGAAACAGACGAGACATAACCATTCTCTAACAGCGCACAAGTGGCACCTCGAAAAGGTCCACATCTCAATGTACAATAACACAAGGCTTCAGTGGTAAAGACTTGTGCCATTGAACAGGGGGCAGCCAAGGAGATAACATAAATAACAAAGAATGATAAAAAGCAAAACTTGACGATGTTAAAGAAGAAAATATTCAAGGGTTACAAGAATAACAATGTTTCAAAAGACAACAAAAGATAAACAGTTGGATTACATCATGATCACTCCTTCTTAGTCCAAGATGGCTTGAAGTTATCAGCCTGGTAAGCCTCGAGGAGAGAAGGCAGGTCGGGGAAGGCTTCAGCACAGGACTCCACAAACTCTCCTAGGATACGCACCACCTGTACACCAAGGTAATCATCTAAGGCCTCGCTGTTTATAAAGTCCTGCATGGACTTATCCACGGCAGGCTTTATGGAAGCAAGAGCCTTACAAGCCTCAGCTTCGTAGGTGGTGGCCTTCTTCTCCCCAGCCGCCACTCGAACTTCTGCCTGATTCAACTGATCGCGAGCCAGAGCGCTTTGCTTCAAGGCATCGTCAGACGCCTTCTTTAACGAGGCCAATTCCTTCTTCAAGGAGTCCCTCTCCTCATAGACCGCCTTAAGATCGGAGGTCAAGGCAACATTTTGCCTCTTCAGGTTGATCTTCTCAGCAGTCAGGGAGACAACCTTGGCATCGCCCTCGGAGAGCTTTTCATCCAACTTTGCCACCTTCTTCTGCAGCTTGGGATAATCCTTCAGCCCATTCGTGTAGTGGTGGGCGATCGAATAGGCCGCATTCATAGCCTAAGGGACAGAGGAGGTCAGAATCAAAAAGCAGAATAAGAGACAACCTAAGTGATAAAGTGTAACGCCCCGCCCCATAACACCGGATCGGAACGCTATTTGATTTGATGGACTGGCCTCACAAACCACCACGGGTCTTTCCAGCACGTTTTGTCCTCACTCACGTGCTCACGGGGACACTTCCCAGTGGGTCACCTATCCTAGAATTACCCCAGTTCAAGCACGCTTAACTTTGGGGTTCTTCTGAGTTGGGCTACCGAAAAGAAGATGCATCTTGATGGTATGAGTAGTACCAATCAAATCATATTAAACATATCACATCGCCCACTTTTGGCCGGGTATTACAATCTCCCCCACTTAATCACTCAACGTCCTCGTTGAGCCACATCCACTCCACATCCAGGATCGTACCATCCGTGTGAGATTCTAGAGGTGGCTCCTACGGCCTCAAGAGGTCACTCCCGTCCCTGACATAGCACTTTGCGCCGCATAGCACTTAGATCTCACATTTCGGACGACCCCGCTCTGATACCATTTGTAACGCCCCGCCCCATAACACCGGGTCGGAACGCTATTTGATTAAATGGACTGGCCTCACAAACCACCACAGGTCTTTCCAGCACGTTTTGTCCTTACTCACGTGCTCACGGGGACACTTCCCAGTGGGTCACCCATCCTAGAATTACCCCAGTTCAAGCACGCTTAACTTTGGAGTTCTTCTGAGTTGGGCTACCGAAAAGAAGATGCATCTTGATGGTATGAGTAGTACCAATCAAATCATATTAAACATATCACATCGCCCACTTTTGGCCGGGTATTACATAAAGTATGTTACCTCGACGTGATGCTTCATCATTTTAGCAGTTGCTCGTTGCACGTCAAGGGCCTCATCTAAAGGAGTCCCCAGAGGTTTCACCATGAAAGGCTTCAAGGAATGGAAGGCGTCATCCATGTTCGACCAAGAAAAGTGAGGATCCACTACGACACCTCCTGGAAGGGTGTAAGGGGTCTCACAGTAATTAATCTTGGAACTCACATTCCTGTCCTTGTATTGGGGGCAACTGAGGATTGACCCCGAGAGGTAACCAAGGTCTTTGACCGTGACCTCGCTGGTGGACAGGACCGGATAGGAGAGACGATCTCTTCAACCTCGGAGGGAGGAACCTGAGATTGATCAACCGGGGTAGGAAAGGGGAGCTGAGTTCTATCTTCATTTCGGGATCCCGGCCCCTCAGCGGCAACAGTCACCGCGTTACCTGAACTAACGGCCAAGGGTGGAGGGACGGACGATGTCGCAGCCACTTGGCGAGGCTCCAGAGCCTCTTTCACTACGACCTTCGCTTTAGACAGCAAAGGACGTCGAGCACCCAGCATGGCAGCAAAATCTACGTTGCTGGGGTCGAAAGACTTATCCGCCGCCGCCGTGAGCACAGACTCTACAAAAGAGGTAAATCAAAAATTAGCAGGACATCATCAATTCAAGAGGAGATCATAACGAGGGGAGCAATATACCCCAAGAAGTGTTTACCCCGGGGACGGGTACAAACTTCCTATTGGCCAAGTTAGCGAGAATGAGGCAGCTCTCATCACAATAAAGGGGCCAGGGATAACGATCAGAAATGGCCGCTCGTAATCGCAGTACTTGGTCAAGTACGAACTCGGTGGGTTTCAGTTTGCGAAGACCCTTCTGTTTACATTTTTCAACACGGGTCAGAGGCACGCCAGGTCCCACGCCCCCTCGAACCAGACACCACTTATCATGCCAACGGTTATCGGCCAAGCGCTCCGGTCTAGGGGTCGCTAGAAAGTTCATGGTTGGTTTGGGGGAGAAGTACAGCACCCCGCTTGGGGCTCGAGCCATTCTATACATGGTGCAAAATAAACGTAAAGAAGGGACAATTCCTATTATTTTACAGGCTACTTGGAAAATGGTTAGGGTCATACAAGCGAACGGATGTAATTGACAAGGAGCAGCAGGGATAGTGGTAAAGAGCTCGTTTAAGAAGGGAGAGAAAGGTGGACGCATGCCGAAGTTAAAAGATTCTATGTACATCGGAGTCCATCCCTCGTGATAGCCAGTCATATCTTCATCAGAAGAGGGAATCCTCATCCTAACCCGCCCCGGGATAGCAAAGTAAGACCGAAATCTCCTAAGGTCTCCGACACTTAAGTTAGACCAAGGTTTCTGAAGATATTTGGGAACTTTACCTTCAGGGGCGGGGGAGGAGTCCGAGTCATCCTTACTCTTCTTCGAGGCCGGTTGATCTTCCACAACCTCCTCAACCTCGTCAGATGAATCGCGAGGAAGCTTGCGTTTGAGTTTCCCTGTAGATGAGCCCGCACCTTGAGTGGTCACGTGCACCTGCATCACATCATCGTCCTCAGAGGCAGAAGATACAGGAACGGCATCCTCAAAAGTGGGAGGAGGACCCTCATTTAAGAGAGCGGCAAACTCAGGGTCCTCATCTGAGTCCTGAGGTGCAGCTTGTAAGGGTAAGTGATCAGTGGGTATAAAAGATAGGGGATCATGCAAATGGGTGATGTTTATGGGGTCGAGGCCGAACTCCGGGAGTATCGTGGTCGACACCCCGAGCGAGGCCAACCACCGGTAGTGCTGAAGAGTCTCCAGAGAGACACTTACCCGCTGTGTTTCCTCCACGAGGGTCGATAGCGGTGTGAGGGTGACATCGGTTAAGCCCGTTTGGATGACGAGCTCGTCATTAGATTTGTATGCGTTCTGATTGTCACAGTCCATATTTATATCTGCACAGTTATCGAAAAGGCCCTAAATTAGGCGGGAAAACCCCAAAGGTCACATATGACAGCTAATAGAAACGATTCAATTGCCTAGAAAACTCAAGGGTCACAATGGGTATGAAGAAATCGATTCAAATGTCCAGGAAAGTGAAAAGTCACAAACAGATTAAATTAGAAGGAATCCAGATTAAAACAAGGTTTCTTCAAACACAGGAAGAACATCAAGCAACATCAACAATTTTGAGTACAGATATCAGACCACATACCCAGAATAACACAAAGGGGATTCTAACATCCTAAAACACAGAATCCAACAGAAAAAGGCCAAATTGCAAAGTAATGCCAGAATCCTCACTTCAGTATACAAAAAGATATGTCTCAATATAGCAGATTACTGTCAGAATACTTGATACAACTACTTAACACGGATAAATGTTTGCTCAAAAGAGGGTTTCTCCAAAAGTAGAACACTCGGAATTTAGAAAGGAATACAACCCAGAATCTCAGAGATTTACGGTCCTACACAAATCCATAAGGGAAAGAAAGAAGATAAGGAAAGGAAAGACATACCTTAAAGAGGAAATCCGGGTGGATGGTGGTTGATTCGCCGGAGAAGACCCAAAATTTCAGAGAATCCGACAGAGAGAAGGGTTAAGAGAAAATAGTAAGTGGAAAAGTGAGAAAAGTACAACAAAGGGCTTTTGAAAGTACCTTTTATAGGCAGCCACGGGAACACGTCACCCAGTGTCCACCGTCCGAATGCTTGACACGTGGAGTAATTCCTGATGTCCCAAATATGAGTAAGGAACTGGTTCGTGAGTCCGGAATTTATCTGTTGAGCCTCGCTCATCAAACATGCGAGGACAACCAGACTCGTTTAAGCACCTCACAGATAAATGGGGGCAATGATGAGGTCCACTATTTATAAGATCCATAATTGTACCTACATAGTACAACCAAATTCCTTCTAGATAAGCCCACACGGGTTGGCCCATTCAAGGGCCTTGAATTCTCTTTCCTGATGTACTCCACCGATGAGATCAGGACAAGTGTCACAATCTGGAGGGCTAGAGGTACACATTTTCTCTCTCCAGTACTCTATAAATAGTACAGTACCTTCAACCATTTGAGGTAACTCTAATCCAAATACTGAATACTTATAGACTTGATATTTGACTCTCCCTTAAGACATTATACTGACTTAAGCATCGGAGTGTTTGTGGTCGCACACCGACCACACTTTCAGGTCGTAGAAATCACTGACGAGGAGAACTGGCTTCCAAGGGGTCGGGAAGGAATATCAGCGGATTCCCGAAGAGAACCATTTCAACGAGGCTAGTTCGCATCTCACCTAGTGTTAATCAAGATGTTGACTCTCCAGCTCCGAGACCGCAGAGAGGATCTGACTCAATAGCAGAACTAGGAGATTCATCAGTACAGGAACAACATCATTTTTGGAGATCATACTTCTCCCTCGGAGAATATTATTAGGGGGAGGGGGGGGGTATTACACTGGCCAAGGACTATGTACACACTCCCAAGTGTTGGGCGAGTTCTAGTCCAAGAGCTGCTAGGACCGTAAGAAGCAGGGGTGAGTAGCGCCTTCATAAGGCTATGTCAAGCTAAATTGCGATGGTGCTTGGGAAAAGGAAGGGGTGTTGTGCGAGACAACAAGGGGCCATTCGGCGGTTGTTTTTGCAAGCACATGAGGATTACTTCAAGTGCACTAGTTGCGGAGGGACTTGCAGTTCGTAAAGGGTGCAGTTTGCGATAGATTTGGGGTGTCAGGATGTGGAGATTGAGTGCGCCTCGCAGTACTTCAAATTTTGCGACGTAAATATATCAATGAAGATCGATGTGGTCATCACGGATGTTCATCATTGGAGTAATAACATGAATGCAAGATTTATGTTCACACGACGAGTTAACAACAATGCAGCTCATAAGTTAGCACATTGGGATTACGGTTCGACAAGACAAGCTTCATGGTTTGACGTCAGGGCCGGCCCAATAATGTAAGAGCCCGGTGCAACCGCACAGGGCCCCTTTTTAAAGGTGCCCCCAAATTTTAAAAATTTATTGAACATTTTTTCATATAGGTAGCATGTCTGATTATTCGTGTCTTGATGGTCTATTGGTTCGAAGCCTTTAAGCCCTTTATTTATTTTAGCCCATTTTAAGTCCATTAAATGTTATGTTCAACAGTTCAAGTATGCATATTGGTAGATTAAAAATAGCATACTTGGGTGGGAGTTATGAGAATTGAACTTTGGTTGCTAAGGTTTGTGAAGATGATGTGTAAAGCCTTGTTATTTAGAAGAGCCAACTTATCTTCTTAATCTGTCAAGTTTTCTTCACTGATACGGACCTCCTTGCCTTGGATCTCTCATGTAGGTGGAACCCATTCACGAGTTACATTCCTCTAGGTTTGGTGACCATGGGCCTTTAGGTACAAAGTCATCATTTTCTTCAAATGCACATAGTTCTCACCATTTAGAACAGTCAGTGGTTGATCCAGTAAGAGTTGCTCCATTTAGAGAATTCACACAATAAAAAATTACTCTGTATATCGAGCGTCCGCTCTGATACCAATTGAAATTGTGAATCTACTATTATTTGCAACTTATAGACCAATTGTTAACTCAACGAGATTAACTAGTAAACATAAACAAGGAAGTAAATCACACAGGTAATTGATAACCCAGTTCAACACCAATGGTACCTACGTCTGGGGGTGTATCCACCCAAGAAAGAATTCACTTATGAAAAAATCGTTTACAAGAAGGCAGTTATGTCATTCACCCTTGTCTCTACTCTTCATTTAAACAGAAACCTATTTGTAAGTCAACAATCGCCCCGATGTGATTGACTCTTATATGTGTAGAGTTTTTAGAACAACTCAGGGTTGATAACTCAATATGAGTTAACAACCTGACAGACAGGTTAGGAGAGAAAGATCCCCTAGATGACAATCTAGCCTATAACACACTTACTTCTCAACAAGGAACGAGTGAGCTTTTAAGCTTGAGAATTCGATGATCGATCTATTGTTTTCCTTGCTTTATATAGGCATATGACCGAGTGGAAGATGAGCCTCCTTTGTTCTGAATTAGGTCGTTATTCGGAGGAGCAAATTGATCTTTTCACGAGACCACTTCGGTATGTGAATTGATTTTCTTTCCTTTGACACTGATTGCTACAATTCATTTGCATGATCTTTTTTTCAGTCTCTTTGACATAGGTGATATATTCTCCTTTATTGTGTTCTGTCAAGTTCCCCCTTAATCTCAGACTTGATACATTCAACAACCTTCCTTTGTTTTTATGCTGAAGTCATCCCGTGAAGCATTACTTGGTATCTCAGCAAATTGACTTCCTTTCATATATTTCGTATTGATTGATTGATTGAGGTTGTTCCCTCATTCCCCGAGGATTTAAAAATTCTTTTTAGTTAGATGCCAATCAAATCTCCTACACAAACAAATCACTCGATATTCAAATCTTTTTCACACTAATTTGTATCGACATAATCAGATCAGCTTGATTCCTTGTGTATCACTCAGCCTGATCATTCTTGATTCTTTCAGTCATGTTCCCTTGATACTTGGTTTTGACACAACCAACATATTGTTGCTTACGAAAATATCTTCCATTCAATCCTCCCCCTTGACCTTATTTTGGACTGAAATGTAAACTCATCCAGTTGGTTTAACATTTGGTTTAACTCGGTTTGCACATATATTCTGTTTTTGCAAACCACATACTATTGCGAATCATTCAAGTGATTCAACTAACACTTTGATCTCCTCAGTTTACACTTTACCTTTTGCAAACCACGGCATATTACAGTTAGTATATTATTTGTTAATGAGAAAAACTGTTCCCAATTCTCATGCTCCTAATCAATAACAGTCATATGAACCATATGGAATATCATCATACTTGTTGATTGAATGTAGTAGCATTTTGCGAAGCTACTTAAATACAAGAGTTATTTGAGCTTTTGTTAAATCAGTCTTGAGTCGATACCTGAGGATATATGTGACTTCAAAGGATATGAGTGAACATGGATTATTGAAAAATGTGATTTTAGCGATATAATTTAGTTTTCCATGAGAAAGCTTGTTAAAATGCATACCTACATCGGATTTCGGTGTCCTCCCGGGTCAATATATAAGATCTTGGGTTACTCCCCCTATTGGCAATTGGTTTTAGAGTGGAACCCCATGGACTCTTATCATGGTATCATGAGCCAGGCCCGAGTTATTGAGGCATGTGTAACCCGCCGATGTTGTTTCCGGCGGTTAATACCGGCGAGAAATATTTCGCCGATGATTGGGTTACACGTGAGGGGGAGTGTTAAGATGCACCTCCCACATCCGAAGTCGGTGTCCTCCCGGGTCAATTATAAGATCTTGGGCTACTCCCTATTGCCAATTGGTTTTAGAGTGGAACCCCATAGATCTTAACATGAGCCAGCCCGAGTTATTGAGGCATGTGTTACCCCGCCGATGTTGTTCCGGCAATGAATACCGGCATGAAAAAATTCCGCCGATGATTGGGTTACACTTGAGGGGAGTGTTAAGATGCACACCCACATCGGATATCGGTGTCCTCCCGGGTCAATATATAAGATCTTGGGTTACTCCCTCTATTGTCAATTGGTTTTAGAGTGGAAGTTAACAAAGCTAAGTATACCATTGTCATGTGATTGATTATTTCGAGTTAATTTTAATCAAATGTCGCCAAGATAATTTTGAAAAATTAATCATTTTAAAAGAATTTTAGTTCTTTGAAATTCAATGCATAGCATATTACGAATTCAAGTTTGGTGAACAAACCAATACAAAGTAAGAAGAGTGCTCGTGATGTGCTTGCACCGAAGATGTTGTTTGCTTGACAAGCTATGATTGTCAATTGGTCTCATTTAAATGACAATGATAAAAAAAGAGTGTTAAAGAACAATCTAAATGGTGAAAATTGCTATGTCATAAGCAAAATGTGTATTTGTGAAAATTTCGAGATGGTGAACATTAATCCAATATCACAAGCTAAAGAAATATCAAAGAATGAAAAGTTCAATAAAGTTTAACTGAGTTTCATTGTTTGTCAATGATAAAGTTTTGGGAACATATATATAAGTATATAAAGAAGGGTTAATGGCAGGGATGATCACCTGTATTTGTCATATGTTACCAGTCGATCACCTATGATTTAAAATGATTCAGTCAATCACCTATGATTTAAAAAGTATCTCAGTTGGTCACTCCATTAAAATTTTCATCTAACTCCGTTAAACATTTGTCATGTGAGTTGCATGTGACATTTGTGGGAGTATTTTAGGAAATTCACACTAACTTTCAGGGGCATTTTAGTAATTTTACACTTTAGGAGGTTTGGAATGAATTTGAAGCTCCAAAATAAATGTGTGGGCTCAAGGGGTTCGAACTTGAGGCCTATTAGGTTTAAATCATCTTAATCAATTGAGCTACAAAGTGATGATGTTCTTTTACTTCTAAGTTTGATATATGTTGTTATTTATATTCTTTTATTATACTTACATATTACTTTATTTTTAAGTGTTTAATTATTTATATATATTGTTACTTAAGACTTAATATACATAATATGTATTAATCATATTTATATATATAATCATACATTAAATATAATTATATATATTAAATATAATTATATATATCTACATATTAAACATATAATTATAATTATATATATTAAATATAAGTATATAATATTTATAATTATATTTAATATATAGTTATAAATGAATATATATACATATTATGTACATTAAGTCTTAAGTATCTATATATAAATAACTAATCAATTAAAATAAAGTAATATGGAAGTAAAATAAAAGAATATAAATAGCAACATATATCAAACTTAAAAGTAAAAGAACATAATTACCATGTAGCTCAATCGGTTAAGATGCCCCAAACCTAATAGGTCTTAGGTTCGAACCCCATGCGCCTCTCATATATATTTTGGAGCTTCAAATGCATTCCAAACAATCTAGGGTGTGAAATTACGAAAATGCCCCCCGAAAGTTAATGTGAACTTCCGAAAATGCCCCCACAAACGTCACATGCAACTCATATGGCAAATATTTAATGGGAGTTAACGGATCGAATGATCGACTGGAACGTTATAATTCATAGGTGATCGATTGAAACATTTTAAGTCATAGGTGATCGACATAGGTGATCGACTGGTAACATATGGCAAATATAGGTGATCATCCATGCCATTGACCCTATAAAAAATTGGGCACTTTGAGAGTCCTAAATCTTATATATATTTTGATAAAACATTAATGTGAGGGCGTTAAAATCTACATGTGTAATATGAGGAACGACAGTTGTACCTGAGGTACATATAATAAATTGAGTGAGAATTAGGAATCTAGTGATGATGAATATCATCATCCTCAATTTTTCATAATAACATGTGAAATCATGGTCACGACTAAATAGTAGTTTTAGTTGGGCACACATTGGAAAAAAAATAAAGAATAATGTTTAAGAGCATTATATTATCCAATTATGTTCAAATTGGAACTTGAGTAGCCATATTAATGGAACATTTACGAGAGAATTATGATGAATGAGTCTATAAGGCACGAGAAATAAAGTGTTATTTGAAAGATAAAATTATTCATTCTCGTTCACCTATGACAAATCTTTATATCCAAGAGTATCAAAGATGGATACATATGATATGGATGTTACATATAATATGAGAATATTCTCATGAATGAAATGAACTTATTCTTAGAAATGAGATGGTGTTGTCACCGAAAATGACATTATATATATGTATGTATCATGAATATAAAATGAGACTATTCTCAAGCTTGTTTCGAGAAATGGAAGGATGGTGTTGCTGAAATGATATTGTACGCATGGTATGCATACATGTTAGAGTCAAATGTGACTTCATAAAGTGATACATACATAACGGTGTCATTTATGATATGATATGTGTAAGTTTTAATTGAGATAAACACTTACGATATAGTAGTATTAATTATATATAATGTACCCCAAGTTGATCATGGTAGAATGGTTGAACGATAATAGACAAGGAAAATTGAGTATATGAGTAAAGTGTTGTGGCCACAACCATTTCTAGTATTATCTTTTTTTTTAGAAATGAGATTGTTCTACAAAAAGTGTATGATATGTGTTGTAAAACAAAAAAAAATTACCATGTAACAGCTACTCTTGGTTAAGTTATCAAACTTGACTAGTTAAAGTCAAAGAATAATAAGTGGATCCACTAACAAATAAATTGAGGCCAAGAGTAAGTTGGTGGATTGAGAATAAAGCCCTAAAGAAGTTGTACGTGGGGAACCCTACAAAGTTGACTAGAGATCCCAAGATCTAGGTTCCAAGAGACAACGAACCCGTCCCGACTTATTGAATCACTGTGTGGGGGTTAACCCCTACCCATTCCTCAAATTAAAACAGTGATGCCCATAGGTTAAGATTAAGCATCATGCTTTTAATGACTCTCTAGAAAATGTTGGATGATCCGAGTTGAGTAATGCGGGTTACTCTTAAATAATGAAAGGTCATCTGTGTGAGCTGAAGTAAAGGGCCGCTTCAGAAGAGAAATGTTGAAGTGCACATTTCTTTTAGATTACTCACAGAACCAGGCAGTGTCCATGGACTAACGAGACACAATAATGAGAACAAACGATGAGTTGATCATGACTTGTGTGGAGTATGTCATCATTTGCTGCCAAAAAATATATTAGTTCCAAAACATCATGTCTACTATGTATGTTGGTGAATGTAAACATATAATACAAGGGAAGGTTCCAAGGTTTCACACCTACCTATCCTATGCAGGAAGTGGTCGTTCTGCTATAACCTTTGTCGAGTCAAATTTTTTTGCAAAATTTATATTCTGTTATTGCAACTCACGTCATCAGTACACCAACTGTTAGACCAGTTGGTCTAGTAATAAAATAAAGCACATAAAATAAATCACACCAAAGTTGTTAACCCAGTTCAGTGCCAATGTGCACCTACGTCTGGGGGACAGGCAACCCAAGGGAAATCCACTATAAGAAAGATGTTATAAGATGGGTCTTACGCGTATGCGCACATACTTTATTGCCCTATATCCCTATCTAGTATCCCCCGATACACTACAACAACATCATCCCGATGTTAGATCTAAGCAAAGTATGTGAATGGCAGTGATAAAACTGTACAATCAGTGAGGAGCACGGCTCAAAACTCCTAACACACTAAACAACCCAGCTCTATAAAATACTAAATTTTTCTTAAACTCTTATGCTTCTTGAATAAAAGTTGTGTGTCTTCTTGTGTAGACCCGCGCCTCCTTTTATAATGCTAGGTTGTGGGCTTTTGATTGAGAAGAATCTCGATGATATCTTCCTCCATTGAATGCGCCTATTCCACTCTTAATGACGTGGAGATCTCGCCCTATCAAATCTTTCTTTAATCAATCGCTTGTTTTCTTAATCCGTTTGCTTGGTCAGAGTTAACTAATTCGGTTTGCTTGGTCTCCAAGAATGTATATTCTCTCTTTAATCAATCGCTTGTTTTCTTAATCCGTTTTGGTAATAAAATATTTGATTCTCGATGCTTCTATTTTGCTCAGCCGACTTCACGGATTAGAACGGCAATTGCCTTAACAGTTGTGTGTTGGTCTTTCATACTCAATGCTCTCGTGGATTCCCATTTATGTTATAACCAATGTGGTATAACAGTTGGCTTCTTTGAAAAAGTTGACCAACTCTCTTGCACCAACAGATTCATGTGGGGGATGTTATATATTGAATGCAAATTTTAATTCATGTGGGGATGTAGAAAATAATTGGAATATGATTTTTATGTTGAATCTAAAATTGACATTCTGAGTGGGTGTCTAGTATGATTGTGTTCCATATACACATAAAATTGTATAACTTAATTTGAGAATTCTAAAGTTAAGTATGGTAAAAGAACAAAGCAATTATACGAATGTCACTTCTTGCGACAAGGCCGATCCACATATTATTTAATTAGCTGAAATCATATATGTACTTGAAACGTCCAAAACAAGAAAAGCATTCATATGTAACTTCCTAAGAAATAAAATATTATTATTGTGTGTTATGGTTATTTAGTGGTGGAATACTACTAACTAGTTATGATGGCATTTTTGGGTTATAAGATGTCCATAACTCATAAATATAATATATATATACATATAATAGTCTTCTTCAACTTTAGAAAAATGGTGAAGAAAACATTTAGTATTTTTATATTATAATATTATAAATTTCTCTTTAGTTGATTTTTTGAGGTGATAGTGCAAACTCCTAGTTGTTCAAAGTGAGGCTTAGAGTGCTTCTAAGATCATATTTATGGATGGATCTAGGGGGGTAGGGCAGGGGAACACGTGCCCCTAAGTTTTTCGATATCGTTTTATCCTATATATGATTTTTTGAATTTTTGTAATACATATGATAAAAAAGTGTAAATAAATTAACTGAAAGTGTCGTTTAGTTGGTTAGATTCTTGTTTTAAAGGGTAAAGGTCAAGATTCAAGCCCTTCATTTTTAACATATTTTTACATTTTTTGTAATACTTTAACTATTTTTAATTTAATTTCGCCCCCCATTTTATTTTTTCAAAGTTAGTCCCCTTTATTTCCATCCTAGTTCCGTTCCAGGTTACACTTGGACCATTTTATCCTGGGAGGCAAACACCTTATACGATCCTAAACACCAAAGAAAATGAAGACAAATTTACTTTAAGGAAAGTATGGTAACATGACTTGGTCCGATATTTTATATATGTTTATTTTAGTTAAATTTTATGTTTTACTACATTTCTTATATTATCTTTCCTAACATCAATTACTAAAATATGCTGGCATCGTTGGAAGATTTACCGTTTCTAACATAATAAATAACTTGAAACAGAGTTACGACTTAAATTTTTTTTTTTATTATAGATCAGAAAGGCAACCTTCAAAGTCCTTTCAATTTGTTCATTTCATTTTATATCAACCTTCAAAGCTCTTGCAATATGGTTTGAAGAAGTGTTACTCCTGCGGTTTTTTTTATATGTGGTTTTAGATTTTTGGTTTTGTTTTTTTTTAATATGGCGTTTTACAATTTTAATGTGTTTTTTATAATTTCATTGTATTTTTTAAGTACTTTTTTCATTGAAATTATCAAATAACCAATAATATAGTAATAAATAATTGATATTTTACATTTTCAATATACCTTTTATCAACTTTTAAATAACTTTTAAGTTTTCTTAATTTATGTGAAAATATCTAAAACACCATATAAAAAAATGGAGGAAGTAATACGTATGACTCCATATAGCTAAACTTATTAAAGTTCACTTTTATCATATGATTGATTCATTTAATATCTAAATGAGATTTGGGAAGATGGGAATTGAGTGTCTCGATTAGGGTATTAATCTAGGTTGCCTTTGGAGCGCCGTCTAAATTGATAATTTGATGGTATTTCATTGAACACTGTCTAAGTATCACTTAGATGGCGTTTCGGAATTTCATTTTTTTGGTTTGTTATTTTTAACTAGTGCTGTTTAAGTTTCATGCCTTAAAAATAAGAGTAATGACTATTGTTGTTCGATATTGATATCGAACACGAGCCTTGAAAATAATAGCACTAGAAATAGCTAGGACTCAGTTTGGACAGATATACAATAAAATAAAATTGAAGCAAGCTAAGTCTGAAATAAATCACTTATGTATTATTGCATGCATGATTATTATTGCATACATGATACATGTTCTAGTCATGGTTCCCCCAAAACATTCATACCTCTAAAGATGATCATTAATCATATACACCTATGTGTCAATATTTTTATTATTACTAAAAGAGTATTAATTAAAATTAAATAGTTTGGGTAAAATTTCTTGTTAGGTGAGTATACAAACATCTCACTAATAAAAGCATAAGTGAGAAAATGTATAGCTTCTTCCTCTCGAAGGAACTTTCATTTGTTAGAAACTTTCATTTGTTAGAGCCAAAATTAGAGACGAAGCTTAATAATAATACTAGTAAAATCACAATTACTTATCCTCTTGAAAGAAGGAATTGCTGGAATGATTCCAGTAAATATGTGGATGTTGCAGTTTGGTCCCAGTTAGTTGTTGGTCTGCCGAAATGGTTTCAGTAATTAGTGTATTTAGTGTACTTTAGTTGCCAACCGTTAAATATAGACGGGAAATTATAACTTTGGGCCAAAATTGAAGTTTTAACATTAAGTCAAGGTTAAAACGCAAATTTGGATATAAATTGGATTTTTCTTAGTTTTTTTTTTTTAATTTTCTTTTTTGGTTTCTTTGTCGATTTTTTTTAATTTTCTTTTTCGGTTTCTTTTCAAATTTTTCTAGTTTTTTCTTTTCGATTTTTAAGCTTTGTCTCTTGGGCTAGGTTTAATAGTTTAATATTCGATTTCGAACAAAGGGTTTGGACGATTGACCCGAAGTATTTCGAACGGTAGGGCTTGTTGGCTCGAAGCTAAATTTTTAACGTCCAATTCTACATTTGATCCTTAGAATCGGGTTACATAACCAAACTATTGCATCAATTATATTGTGGGAACTGACCCAAAATAGTTTACTTTTCAACAAGTTTGAACGTATTGTTTGAAGGAATCCCTTGGAGTTTTTGACTTGTTCAGTGAGAAATTGTCTTTTTAAGAGATAAATTTTATCCTCAATAGTAAAAAATGTATGTTTATGTGCGCAAATCGTTGGAGATAAATGAGGGAAATCGGGTTCTATTGTTATAAATTATCATTGACTAATTAAATTATCAATTAAATGAAATCTTTAAGTATAATATTTATATAAGGCTATAACGAGTTGTACTTATATGCTTACAACTATTTTGTGAGCACCATGCTCACAAGGGTTTCATGGTCATTTAAGAAATGTTTTTTTTAAATAGAATGTGAAAAAGTAACACCAAATTTATTGCACTCCAAATTTATTACCATTTATTAACCAAAATAACACCCAAATCTGGAATCTTAATTATGAAATTTTACAAAATATACTCACAATTTTGAACTTTAATATTTAACACATATAAACAATACAAATTTGATTGGTGTACTCGAATTAAATTTTTATTTTCTATTGTGATTTATATAATTTGGTTTGGTATTGCTTTAAGTCTAGTCAATACAAATTCAATTGATATTTAAATTATTCCACCAATTTTGGTAGTAATCATGTTACAATTTCTTAAGCTGTTAGAGTTAATTTTGTGTTTAGAGATAATGAGAGATACCAAAATACATTTTAAACATGACTAGTAAAGATATATAAATAAATTTTAAGTGGTGTTGTTGAAGAAATATGCAACACCAATGTATATTATTCAGTGGTGTTATTGAACAAGAACGTAACACCAGTGTGTATTAGTAAATGGTGTCACTAAAAATATATCTAAAATGAGATTAATACTATAATTGTTTATTATTAAAGAAATATATCTAAAATGAGATTAATACTAGTAAAGATATATAAATAAATTTTATGTGATGTTATTGAAGAAATATGCAACACCAATGTATATTATTCAGTGGTGTTATTGAACAAGAACGGAACCCAGTGTGTATTAGTAAATGGTGTCACTAAAAATATATCTAAAATGAGATTAATACTAGAATCATTTATTATTGAAGAAATATATCTAAAATGAGATTAATACTAGTAAAGATATATAAATAAATTTTATGTGGTATTATTGAAGAAATATGCAACACCAATGTATATTATTCAGTGGAGTTATTGAATAAGAACGGAACACCAGTGTGTATTAGTAAATGGTGTCACTAAAAATATATCTAAAATGAGATTAATAGTCAAATTATTTATTATTGAAGAAATATATCTAAAATGAGATTAATACTAGTAAAGATATATAAATAAATTCGATATGGTGTTATTGAAGAAATATGCAACACCAATGTATATTATTTAGTGGTGTTATTGAACAAGAACGGAACACCAGTGTGTATTAGTAAATGGTGTCACTAAAAATATATCTAAACTTTTATTTATATTCTTGATCACTGACCACGTCTTTAAACTTCTAGACATTTTCTACTAGATGACATGAGACTGAGAAAATTCATTGGTTTTTGAATGAAAGAATTAAAATTAGAAAAAAAAAAATTATACTTCAATTTATTTTAAATGAGATTTATACTAGAATTCATATTTTCGTCATTGGTGAGCTGAAGTAATCATTGCATTTAGCTTCCTCTCTCCAATCTCAATTAATTGCTAATTACTCTATCATTAATACCCAAAATACCACTATTATTGTTTTTCCAATTAAAGATGTAAGGACAAAACTACCCAATTAAATATCAACCATAGGATTAAAATATCACTTAAACTCTTAATCTAACGGCTCAGATAGTAGTGAGCACCATGCTCACAAGACCTCCTAAGCATAGAAGAAAATTCTCGGCTGTAACACAATAGATGGTATTTATTCATTGTTGAAAGATCTCTAACAATGGAATCATATCTTCCTCAAGATATTATCAACCTCATACTACTATTTCTACCCTTGAAATGCCTCTTTACATTCAAGAGAGTGAGCAAATCATGGTACTACCAGTGCCGGCCCTTACCCATGGCGGGGGAGCGCAACCGCACTAGGCCCCCGTTTTAGAGGGGCCCCAAAATTTCTACAGAATCTCCTACGGAACATACGAAAATTTTCATTTTTGAAATTATGAAAACGAAATGTTTGTATTTCAAAATTAATTTTTTTCATAGAATAAGTACAAGTTTTCAATTTTATTAGACATATATGAACTAAAGGTATTTGTTTAAAAAAAGTTTATTAATGACTAAAATAATTATTCATAACCTTTTGCCAATATGCATAAATAACATATAACTCACACGTTTAACATGTTAGATAATTACAATTGTCTATGTATTTTTAGATCTAACTTTTAGATATTCTTACAAATAATATTAAATGATGTAAATATTTTCCATAAAATTTAATCATTTGTTAACATATATAGTATTGATTTCAAAATATTTTATTTTATTTTTAGAGTAGTTCAAACTTATATATACTATAGTAATATTTATGTTTATTCAAATTTTTTTTAACATATACGTATAATTTATTTTGACTTTTTACATTTTTACATGGTTTCTTAAATATTTCCATAATGTAATAACATGGGTTAATTCTCTTATTTAAAATATAATAATAAATTATATAACTTTAATAACTCGTTTCGTTTTATTTAAAACTCGTTAGAAGTTTGCTCGTTCGGTCAATTCGAGTCCTAATCGAGTCAAGCCCGTATAAGGGCCTTGTGATCACTATTTAAAATTATTACTCCTATGTTTTACATAAGTTTATCGAGTCATCCATCGAGTGGTGACTTTGTTACCGCGTTGATATCGAGCCTAACCTCAGGGGGCCTGAGTGGGTCGTTGCACATAATGTTTCCGAAACGTTTCTTAATTTTATAATTTCGAAACTATATTCGTAAAAGAAACTTTGAACCATGGACAAAACTACTGCTTACTAAAAGTATTTTTATAGCTAGTGATCAATTAAATCAAAATCTGAGGGAAAAAATGTAGTTTCAAGTGATCAAAATATAGTGTCAAGAGAAATTGATAATAAAAACATATTATGCCAAATGAACTCGAATGACGGATCATTAATGGGACACAAATTGGGTATTTTGCTCCAGGGAGGGGTTTGCGTCAAGGAGACCCGTTGTGTCCTTACTTGTTTATAATTTGTACAGAGGGACTAATCGGGCTTATCAAAGAGAGCATCAACCAAGGTACCATTTCAGGTCTGAAAATGGGCCTCAGGCAGAACCACTCTCTCATATGCTTTTTGCGGATGATACCCTATTACTAGGGGTGGCTACTACCCAGGAGGCTTTGGGGTACAAACAGATCCTGAACCAGTATGAGGCCTGGTCCGGGCAGTTTGTTAGTGTGCATAAATCTTCTATTATGTTTAGCCCGAATGTAAATCAGGCTTTACGAGATTCACCCATTGGTCACAAAAACCCAATTTAATAAGCATTGCTTGTAAAAAGGGCCATTCAATACGATCATACGCCTTCATCATATTTAATTTAATAGACATAAGCCCCCTTGATCCATGCTTCCGGTTCTTAATAAAATGATGAGCTTCAAAGGCTAGAAGAACGTTATCCGTAATACTCCCAGGGTTGGTCTATAGATTTTCAGGGCCTAGTGCGAAAATTGACAATGGGGCCCTCGGCAAATTTTTTTTTCGAGGATTCATTTTTATCCATTGAAATGAATATTAAAAATTACACAAAAAATATCTTAACATTATTTGATGAAAAATTGTTACACAAACGGTATCTTCAAATTCATTATCAACTAAAATATCTCCTGTTTCATGGTCAAGATTTTCCCAAGTTCTAGGGTTGTGAAAATCAAAATGTGGAAAAGATTCATTTTAGTAAGCTAAATTTTCATTATCGAGTTCATTTGGCATAATATGTTTTTATTATCAATTTCTCTTGACACTATATTTTGATCACTTGAAACTACAATTTTTCCCTCAAATTTTGATTTAATTGATCACTAGCTATAAAAATACTTTTAGTAAGCAGTAGTTTTGTCCATGGTTCAAAGTTTCTTTTACGAATATAGTTTCGAAATTATAAACTTAAGAAACGTTTCGGAAACATTATGTGCAACGACCCACTCAGGCCCCCTGAGGTTAGGCTCGATATCAACGCGGTAACAGAGTCACCACTCGATGGATGACTCGATAAACTTACGTAAAACATAGGAGTAATAATTTTTAATAGTGATCACAAGGCCCTTATACGGGCTTGACTCGATTAGGACTCGAATTGACAGAACGAGCAAGCTTCTAACGAGTTTTAAATAAAACGAAACGAGTTATTAAAGTTATATAATTTATTATTATATTTTGAATCAGAGAATTAACCCATGTTATTACATTATGGAAATATTTAAGAAACCATGTAAAAATGTAAAAAGTCAAAATAAATTATACGTATATGTTAAAAAAAATTGAATGAATATAAATATTACTATAGTATATATAAGTTTGAACTACTCTAAAAATAAAATAAAATATTTTGAAATCAATGCTATATATGTTAACAAATGATTAAATTTTATGGAAAATATTTACATCATTTAATATTATTTCTAAGAATATCTAAAAGTTAGATCTAAAAATAAATAGACAATTGTAATTATCTAACATGTTAAACGTGTGAGTTATATGTTATATATGTATATTGGCAAAAGGTTATGAATAATTATTTTAGTCATTAATAAACTCTTTTTAGACAAATACCTTTAGTTCATATATGTCTAATAAAATTGAAAACTTGAACTTATTCTACGAAAAAAATTAATTTTGAAATACAAACATTTCGTTTTCATAATTTCAAAAATGAAAATTTTCGTATGTTTCGTAGAAGATTCTGTAGAAATTTTGGGGCCCCTCTAAAACGGGGGCCTAGTGCGGTTGCGCTCCCCCGCCATGGGTAAGGGCCGGCCCTGAATACTCCTCTTGGGGACAAACGCACTTTGAGTCTCTGAAATAATATATGGTAAAAGTGTCTGGATCCTTCTCGCTAAAACCTTAGCCACCATTTTCATAGTCACATTGCACAGGGCAATAGGCCTGAATTGGGTCATGTTAATCGGCTGAGGAACTTTAGGAATCAGAGTGATTAAAGTGTAGTTAGCCTTTCTGAGTAAAATTCTTGAATTAATAAGATTCAGCGTCATATTTGTGATGTCTGGACCAACCGTGTCCCAATTATGTTGAAAAAACAACGTTGTCATGCCATCAGGTCCCGGAGACTTATGTCCTTTCATGGATAAAACTGCCTTTTTGACCTCATCAGGGGAAAATAATTAGCCCCTATGGTCTGGAGGAAGAGACAGAGTTTGTAAATGACTCACCAGAGGAGTCATTCCTTCATTCTCCGAAGTGAAAAGATTACAGTAACAAGTCACAGCTAAATTCTGAATCTGGGAGAAGTCCTGGATCCAATTCCCTTGATTATCTTGAATAGCAGTAATCAAATTTGCTTTACCCCTTTTAATAGAAAGAGCATGAAAAAATGCAGTATTACGATCACTTTTGACGTAGCATTCTGCCTTTGTTCTTTGAGCTCAGTATAAATCATGGGCCTTTTAAAAGGTATCAATCTCTTTGATAAGCTGAATAGACTTTGCCTTCGAAGCATCAGTTATGGTACCTTGTTGTAAATGAGAAAGCTCTTGTTGCTTTGATGTGATTTTCTAGGGAATATTTCCCAGTTCCTCCCTCTTCCATTTCAACAAGCCTAACCGGCAATTACGAATGCTATTAAAGACTTTTAAACCATGATCAACATCGGTTGATTTACTCCATTCACGACTGATAACATTCCGACTGCCTTCATAAAGGGTCCAACCTGCCTCAAACCTAAACCTAGGTTCAGGCCTTTTTAACAGACCTCGGCGAGTCCCTAGTGTTAACCACAGTGGCAAATGATCCGAGTGATAAGAATCTCCATGAATTAGTGTAGCCTCTGGGAACATTGCAAGCCATTCTGGATTAGCAAGGGCCCGATCAAGTCTGGCTCTTGTTGTGAATGGCGAAAAGAAATTATTGCTCCATGTAAAGGGGTAACCCCTAAAGCCCATGTCCTTCAATCCACAATCCATAACAGCTTTAAGAAATTTATGCACTTGTGAAGAAGGTCGGGATCTTCTCTGTGAGTGTTGTTCAGAAATATGCAGAATTTCATTAAAATCCCCAACAAACACTGTAGGAATCTGAGATAAACTGTCAATATGTCGTAATAATTCCCACGACAAATAACGTTTAAAAGTCTCATGGTGCCCGTAAAAACCAACAAAACGCCAAGAGTAAGGAAAACCATCATCAATAATAGCTTCAATATGGTGCGAAGAGTACGATTTAATAGTTACATCTATCGAACGATTCCAAAGTAAAACAAGACCACCCCTACGATTACTAGCATCTACATCAAACAAATTAAACATCCTAAGTTTCCTAGAAATATTGGACCATTCATTATGCCATAGTTTGGTCTCAATTAGGAAGACTAGATTAGGCTTCCTTGATTGAACGAGACTACTGAGTGCTCTAACTGCCGAGGGTGCCCTAACCCTCGGCAGTTCCAACATAGGATACTCGTGGCGATCGGCGGGACTACTAAGCAGTCTCCACCGTTGGATAAGCAGAAGTAGAGGTGTCCAATCCAAAACTGGAAAGAGGCGACCTCTGAGAGAGCAAAAAAGAATCATTCGTGTCAATGCGTTGTCTTTTGTTAGAAGACTTCATAGGAAGTGAAACAGCATCAAGAGTATCCGGATAATTCTTTGCTCCTGGTGATTTGAAATTGAAAGTTTGGAGGGCCTCGTTTCGAACTGCATCTTGAAGTAACATACTAAACGGGCCTGTTGGGACTCGGGTAGGAGATACCCGTGATTGACTTGGTTGGGCCACCATGTTCCTTGAAGGGGAGGATATAGGTCCATAAATTTCAGTGGGCCTATCAGATAGGTCCAGTTGAGGAAGTGATTGGGCCTGGATGTCAACAATGCTCCTTGCTCCCAATTCTGGTGACGGCTCTGGGTTCATTTTGCAACTGACCAGTTTTTGACTGTGTAGCGGTTCAAATCTTTTCGCCTCTGCCGAAATTCCAGCGGAAATAACTGTTGACTCCTTGGCCAAATTGTAACCGTCGACATCTTGATCTATGGGATTGCCATGGCCAGTAAGCGGGTCCTGTGGAACTGCCGGTTCTGCAGTGGCAGTCCACCAGTTTACATTCAACCCAGGAACGTTCCATGGGCAGGGGCGAAACCAGGATGAAAATTCGGGGGGCCAAATCGAAAAAAAATAGCTTTAGGTAGTTAAACAAAATACTATATAATAAAAGTTATTAAAATTTATCGTAAACGTACTCTACGACCTTTTACTCTATCATAATCATCTATAATACTTTCAAAAAAAATATTTTTAGCTATTTCATTTTTCAGTATAAATAACAAACTATTTCGAGTGGGACTTAATCAATTCCAACTTCATTTTTAGCTGGTGTATTAGATGGATAGTCACATATAAAGGGCCTTAATATTTTTTAGCATTGAAATATTACAAACTAAAATTAAAACTATTGTACTCTATCAATTGTTTACAAACAAGAAATAAAAATTATTGTAGTCTATCGTTATTCACAAACAAGAGAAACTGTCTATGAGTTAAGCCTATAATATTGTTCAACTAATATTAAACAATTTTTTCAAAATATTAAAAATTAAATTAAAATTAGTATATTATCAATTATAATAATTGAAAAAAGAAGAACAAAAAAAAGAGTAACTTATAAGGAGTGCAGTCTCCGTGATTTTTATTTGCAGTGTTGTGATTACTTTAATTTGGAAAATTGTTGAATATTTCAATAATAGGAGTACATTAATACTACTCCATTTATAATACTCCTAGTAGCCTAGGTATATATTAATTACTATAATTAGAGACTAAAATTAGAGAAAGCTATTGGAGAATAAGAAAAAAAAATTAAGTGAACACGCTGGGATTCGAACCCAAGCGTTCTCTGTGAATGAGATTGGGGGGGCCAGTTGAGCTAGAGCAACCTTTGTTCTATATATCACATGTAATATATCAAAGAGTTTGCATAAATTCAGGGTGGGCCATGGCCCCCCTGCCCCCCCTCCTTCCGCCCCTGTCCATGGGTGCTTTAATCCCACGACCATAGACCACTTTAGAACGAAAATCTTCCCAGGCTGTAGAGCAGTACATTGCCGAATGATATGTCCTACTAATCCACAATGAAAACACATATTAGGTAATGTTTCATAAGCCAATACCCCCTGGACAATGGTTGAACCAACTTTGAGTCGGAGCACTCGACGAAGAGGATATTTGATTGCAACAATAGCCCTGATACGAAAAAGCGTTTGCCTTGTTTATCCATGCGTAATTCAACTTGTTCACGGCCTGCAAAAGCATTCCCTATTCGATTAGCCACTTCCCTTGTGAGAAATTGTTCCTGCAGATCCCTAACTTAAATCTAGAAAGGTGATGTTTCGAAATTGATAGGGGTAATTTTTGTTTTTATTTTTGAAGAATTATTGGATAATGTGCTAAGACAACTAAATATAATTGTTACTCCCTCAGTCCCTTAAAGATTATCATTGATGAGGGCCTTCTTTTATCATGGAGAAGACCCCCCATTTCGGGTAAGGGGCTTCAAAGCCCAAGGTCAGCCCAAAAAGGTGTAGGCCACATTTTGGTGAAAGATGGATTTGCACAATCCCCACCTTACACTTGTCACCATCTCAAGGCTTCAAGGCCAAGGCTCTTGCCTATAAATACTCACTCATTCTCACTTGAATGAGGGTTGGAAAATATCAGGTTTCTATATATTAGGTTGGTAAGAATTCTCTCACAAGGTAGAAATTCTTACTCGACCATCTTAGCAAATATTCCGATATTTCATACACTCCAAACCCCCTTTTAGAATCTCTCCTTTTACTCCCTTCTCTTCTAGTCATTCCTTCGATCTCTTACTAACTTGATCGTCGGAGTGGCCGCGACCTAGCCAGTCGTGGCCTTAGGTACCTGGAGCTGGAGCTGGAGCACTCAGGAGGAGATTCTTCAAGAGGACATCCACCACCCGAAGCCATGGGACACAGGAGCACCTCCCAGGAGGTATCCAGGAGCACTTCCATCTTCATAGAGGTCCCTAGGAGGCCTAGGACGGGATCTCACCTCTACCCAGGACATCCAGGAGCCCTTCCAACTCCTGCAATGGCCCAGGGACAGGAGGCCGATCTCCCTAGACCCTCCATTCCATCTAGGGTGGAAAAGAGACAGGAGTCCCCCATCAAGCACAGGCCAGGCAAGGAGCCTATGGAGGACCCCTTTGAGGTGGAGAGCCTTCTCAGGAAAAAGCTACCACATCAATTGGCGCCGTCTGTGGTTCAGTCACCCAAACTAGCTCCGGATATCCACTTGAGCACGAAGGGGCAAGGAAGGTTAGTTCTTCAACTACCTCTTAGGTGTGTGTTACCCCTTGTGATACGCAATGGGCAGGAGTCCGGTGACAAACGCACTCCTGACACCCATTGTACGCGCCAGGGGCACGGGAATAGTCCTTAAAACTATTCTCAACACATACCCCCTTCATTACAGCAATGGGCCGGAGTCCAGTACCAAACTCACTCCGGACACCCACTTGCTCTCAGGGGCCAGGGAGGCTAGTTCCACAACTAACTCCCCAGCAAGTGTCACCTCTTGTGAAACGCAATGGGTCAGAGTCCGGTTGCAAACGCACTCCGAACACCCATTGTACGCGCTAGGGGCACGGGAACAATCCTTAAATCATTCCCAGACACGCACCCCTCCGCAGGAGATAGGGAGTCCAGATCCTCAGACCACTCCCTCTCCCTGTCCAAAGCCTCCAGAAGCCCAGATGGAGCCGGAGTTCAGTGGACAAGCTCACTCCGGTCACTCCTAGCTTTCCAGGAGCCAGGGGGAGTTCAGCTCTTCAGGTGCCCCCCCCAGAGGGTGTCAATCCTTACAGAGCACCTATGTGTACAAAGGAGACAATTTTGCAAAGGCACCCCAACAATGCAAGACTTTGTTAGGATACATGTGTGGAGTTAGTTTTTTAACTACCTCTGGGCACCCAGATGCACCTACAAGGGTCAAGGGGAACAGACTCAGGTCTCCCCAGGCATGTGACTCTCCTTAGGCCACAATGGGAGCGGAGTTCAAGTCCTCTTCACTCCGGTAAACCCTAGCCCAAGATAGGAGTGGAGGGAGTCCAGCTTCTAAGCTACTCCTGGTGCATGCCAACCCTTGTAGAACATCATGGGCCGGAGTCTAGTTGTTTAACTGACCCAGGCATATGTGTCCACATGCAAAGGACAACACTACTGCTCTTACAAGAATCCCAGAATTGAACATGTGTTCAAGATCGAGGATAGAAGGGCAAATATGTTTATGAGAAGCACCTGTTACCCAAGTACCACTCATAAAAGGGGCAAGTATTGGGAACAACAACAAAGGTGTTCACAAGGAACCGGAGGTTCAGTAAAGGGAAAAGAGTTAAAGAGTAAAGAGGATAAAAGGAAAGGAGGAAAAAGAGGATATGTGAAAAATAAAAACACATATTGGCAGTAAACAAAGTGCATCAGCATTTAAGTTCATCAAAAACAGCCTAAATGGTTCATGCACTACCTACATGACCACACAGAATTCACAGGGCAAATAAGTTCAACAATTCATAAGTTACAAGTTTAACAGTCATCATAAAAGGGTTTGCATGGGGGGATCTATGCTATCTCCTGGATGTCAGCCTCCTCAGCCTCCTTGGCAGCCTCCTTTCCAGGACCTCCACTCTGACCTTCCTCGTTCATCTGGCCTCCAGATCCACCAGAAGAGTCCCCGGACTCCTCACCCGAGCTGGAGCCATCCTCAGAGGAGCTATCTGCCTCAAAGGGAATCAAATACTCCTCACCCAGGACGTCCTGGACATAATGGGAGAAATGATCCCCAATGGTGGGAATGTCCTTCTTTAGCCCTCTGCAGAAGTTCAGGAGGATGGATACTGAGTTAGTGGTGAGACGGGTGGTATACTCCGAGGACTCCAGGAAGTCTTCAATAGCAGCATCTTTGAGGGAACTCTCGGACTCCTCCAATTGGCTCATCTTGTCCTGACACTCCTTCAGCTCAGCCTGGAGCCTCTCACTGCGGGTAACCTCCAGCACCATGGCCGTCCTCAACTCAGCTACCTCCCTGCCTCGAGTGGCCTCCAGATCATCCATAGCATCCTTATGCTTCTGCTGGGTCTCCTCTCTTTCCTTCTGCAACTCCTGGACGGCAGCCTGGGCCCTTTGAAGTTCCAGAGATGTACTCCTATGTGCAGCAGTGGCCACAGCCAACTGATCAAGAAGTTTTCTCACTTCCCTAGTAGCTGCCTCCCTCTCCTCACTCCGGGATAGATGGAGGGCATGAGAGTAGGCAGCAGCCTGGAAACAAGGGAATAAGGACTCAAGGACTCAACACATAGACTAATGCAAACCCAAGCTACAGAGATAGGTTGAGGTCAATACCTTTAAGTGCAGATCAGCTATGGCTTGGCCCAACTCCTCTGGGTTCATCTCCAAGGCAGCCTCCACATCAGCACGGGGGAGGATATCTTTCAGCATAGAAGGAGTAGAGGTTCCCTCCTGAACCCTCTCTTCATCACGAGGAGGGGGAACCACTTCCCTTCTTACATCAGCCCTAGGAGGTATGAAGGTAGGAGGAGGGGGAAAACCCAAGGAGGAGGAGAGCCCCGGAGAGGCAACTCGGGGAGACCTAGGAGGGAGTACTGGGGGGCTATTTAACACAGGAGGGATTACCAGAGTAGGAGAGCCAACAGGAAAGGAGGAAGAAGCTTCATGGTCCTGGGGAACAGGAACAGGAGTCTTCTCCCTGACAGGAGTCTGTCCTCCAACATCAGTAGACACAGGGGAGTCCACCAAAACGGTCTTCTTCTTCTTCCTGGACCTCTTCTTGTCCTCAGTGATCACCACTCCCTTAGTGCTCTGGACCTCCTCACTGCCCTTCCTCTTGGACACCTTCTGCATGACAGCCTGCCCGGACACCACCCCCTGGAAGGTTGTCTTGTCAATCTTGGTGGCCACAGGGATCTTGGCATCCAGCAGAGCCTCTGAAATCATGAAGGAATATGTTCAGAGCAGCCACAAAGTTATACAAAGGAAAATAACAACAAAGCAGGAGAAACTTACTCCATTCCACTTTGGCGTGCCTCACCCTCCGAGCACAAAGCCCCGCTTTGGCCATGACCTCCGGGTCACACCAGACATCCGCAGGGTAGGTCTTGGTAAAGCAGGCCTTCAGGGTGTCTCTAGCAGCCAGGACCTCCGCAGACTTACTAGGCTCCAGAGTGGTTGGGGAAAAGGACCAGATCAAAGGGACTCCCTCACCAAAGTTTCCCTTTACCATCAACCAGTGCCTATACCATCTATATCCTTCAATTTTACCAGCCTCCTTGGTAAAAAGGAAGTTGGTACTTCTAAACCTAAAGGTGGAAGTTACCCCCTCATGTTGAACTCTAAATATAGTAGAGAAAAGGGGAAGAGTAGGGGTCACACCTGCTACCTGGCAGGCAATCTGGAAGACAGTCAAGATAAGCCAGGAGAAGGGGTGGATCTGCCCTGGAGCCCTATCAACGGCTATCAACACCTCCTTGGTAAAGTCAGACAGAGGGAAACGGAGCCCATAGTTCAGGGACTCCCAAAATACACTGGTATAACCCCTATAGGCCTCAGGGACCTCCCCCACACTAGGAACAAGGGCCATATCAGGACCCTCTCCTTGGACACCCGTCCGTATGGTGAAATTAGCAGGGATGTCATAATACCTCCTCAAAGAATTCAAATGAGTGGGGACAATGAGGGGATTCTTAGTCCTAGGCAGATAATCAGACAACTCTTTCAGATCCGCAGCAGTGCGAACATATGGGCGAGGACCCCCAGGTTGATTCACCACCTCATCTGCCCGAGGGGCACGAGGAGCAGCCACAGATAAAGGTTCAACAGACATTACCTCGGAAGTTGAACCAGCAGGAACGTCTTGGCTCCTTGTTCTCACCCTCCTCCTGACAGTTGGAGGCAATTCTGGGGAAGCGTCCTCTGACCCAACCTCGATAGGCGCGTCAGTGGCAGGAATTGAAGGGTTGGCCTGAAAAGGAAGAACAGGGACATTAGGGAAAATGACTACCCTGTCTTTTGTCTTGTAAATCTCCGGCCAATTTTCACGAGAAAAGAAAATGCCCGGAGAAAGCAAGAGGGTTCCACCAATGTCAACTACTCTACGGGCAAAACGTACCTCTTGAAGAATGTTGACCATGGCATTGTGACCTACATACTCGTGAGGTCTGTTGGCATCAAGGTTTGGGTTCTCGAGATCAGACATGGTGAGGAATCCTTGGCTAATTAACGAAGAGAAATCTGGAGAAGAGAGAATTGCTTGAGAAGTTGGAAAGTTTTGATTTCGAAAAAAGAGAAAGTAAAGATGAAAATGGCGGTTTTACCTTTTATTGTGTAATAGGGAAAACCGTTTGGGTTTTCTCCCCACGTGTCAGCGCCCAGATGCATTTGAAGATCACTTAATGCTTCCACTTCCCAAATCATTTTGAATGGACAAGCAAAAACATTAAAGGGGCAATTGATGAGGGCCTTCTTTTATCATGGAGAAGACCCCCCATTTCGGGTAAGGGGCTTCAAAGCCCAAGGTCAGCCCAAAAAGGTGTAGGCCACATTTTGGTGAAAGATGGATTTGCACAATCCCCACCTTACACTTGTCACCATCTCAAGGCTTCAAGGCCAAGGCTCTTGCCTATAAATACTCACTCATTCTCACTTGAATGAGGGTTGGAAAATATCAGGTTTCTATATATTAGGTTGGTAAGAATTCTCTCACAAGGTAGAAATTCTTACTCGACCATCTTAGCAAATATTCCGATATTTCATACACTCCAAACCCCCTTTTAGAATCTCTCCTTTTACTCCCTTCTCTTCTAGTCATTCCTTCGATCTCTTACTAACTTGATCGTCGGAGTGGCCGCGACCTAGCCAGTCGTGGCCTTAGGTACCTGGAGCTGGAGCTGGAGCACTCAGGAGGAGATTCTTCAAGAGGACATCCACCACCCGAAGCCATGGGACACAGGAGCACCTCCCAGGAGGTATCCAGGAGCACTTCCATCTTCATAGAGGTCCCTAGGAGGCCTAGGACGGGATCTCACCTCTACCCAGGACATCCAGGAGCCCTTCCAACTCCTGCAATGGCCCAGGGACAGGAGGCCGATCTCCCTAGACCCTCCATTCCATCTAGGGTGGAAAAGAGACAGGAGTCCCCCATCAAGCACAGGCCAGGCAAGGAGCCTATGGAGGACCCCTTTGAGGTGGAGAGCCTTCTCAGGAAAAAGCTACCACATCAATCACATTTTGACTTTTAATAGTCAACAAAACACTATTTAAAGTGTAAATATCTATTACTCTACATGCAAAAAAGTTATAAAAAAGTTGATATTTCAAAAATATATATTGAGACGAATCTAACAAGGTCCTACAAGACTATATTATTTCATATCGTTTAATGAGAATTCACGATCAAAGTTTGTTATGTTTGACCAACAAAAGTCAAAATATGACAATCTTTTAGGGACGGAGAGAGTATATACTTATGACACATGGACAACCTTATTTTTCTATTTCATATTTTTCTCTTATTGATTTATCTATTGTTTTTTAAGAGCTATAAATAAAGTCTAAGTTTATTTAATTTGGATACCAAATTTTTTTTTGGTTCTCTTTTGTTCTTCATTTTCTCAAGTTTTTTATATGTGGTAAAAAGAGAAAATGATATGAAAGTGAAAGAAAATGAAATAATTTTTTGAAAACATTTTCTATTGTAAAATGTAGCATATTTAAAAAATAATTGAGAATATGTAATGATAAAGTGAAGAAATAATCCGAGATTGTATGAAATATTGGGGAGATCTCCTATTGAATAAATTAATTTAAATTGGTAATGATACTACGTTGAAAAACTAGTTGAAAGGAGGTGGATTAAATTGGTGTTGAAAGAATTAAACAGTTGGAAATCTAAGCAGAAAGGACATGCGTCAGCCATCCAATTCTCCGAAAAAGTGAGTGCATCAAAATGATAACTATTAATTGTTGTTTATTAACCTTCTAAAAAGCGCACGTGAGGAGTATTTCATCAACTTTTTTAAGTGACTTTCCCGACGTGTTGATTCTTTATTAATTGTTGTGGTTTTTTTATTTATTTTTTAATCTCATCCTAATTATTTTGAATCAATTATTTTATACTAAATATTTTTTTATTCTCATATCAAAATTCATCATTTTTAATACTTTATAAATGGACACTTAGTTCATTTAATTTGGATACATAAGAAGAACGTTATTTTTAATATAATTGTTCAATTACCATTTACAATTTATTTTGATCAATTTGAAAAGGATTCTAATACGAATCATTTAAACACTCAAAATTCGATTTATTTCCTAACTTTCTCAATTTCAATAATTATCAGTTAACGACATTTTATTTAATTGTAATTATGAAAAATTAATTAAGAATATGAGGTTAATAAAATGAAAAGTTAATCTTAATTAAATTTACTTTTAATAATTATCAACAATAAATTATAATTATCAAGTAGTCTGTTTAAGTATAAATTATAACTATTACTCCATTATGTAATTATAAAAATAAATAATATAATTATAATAAAATGAGACAAAGTGATGGTGTATAAGATAATGAGTTGTAATGGTGTTGAGTTTTATTAAATAAAACCATTGTATAAGGTAAAAAGTTGAATGGTTGTTGAATTATCAGCTGGACGAAACACATAATAATGTGAAATGGGAAAAATTGAAAAAGCGTTATAAATAAAGTACAATACAGATAATAAAATAAGATAGAAACAAGATAGAGGGAGAAAGTATTATCTTATTGCAATCTTCAAGAGTGTAAATACAATGTGTTGAAGTCCTATGTATAGGCTTCTTCATAAGATACTAATAGTCACATAACTAATGGATATACTTATTACATAATCAATATCTTTAAACCAAAAGACATCTATATTCATAACACTCCCCTTTAGATGTCTAATAATCAAGAACATGCCTCGTTAAAACCTTACTAGGAAAAATCTTATATGATAAAATCCTAGTGAAGGAAAAAGAGTGCATCATTCCCAATATACGCATATAATGTTGCCTCATTAAAACCTTGATAGGAAAACCCGTTCGGGACAAAAACCTGGATCAAGGAAAAAGAGTGCAACACGTATTAACTCCCCCTCATGACCACATCATTTTACATCCTTTAGTTGACGTAGTCCCATACCTTGGATGATCTTTCATAGTTGAGGTAGAGAGTAGTTTAGTGACAACATCTTCCAAATTGTCACAGAGTAGTTTAGTGACAACATCTTCCTAATTGTCACATAACCGATGTGGCAATCATCAGTTTTCCACAAAGAAGAATTTTGATGATATGTGTTTTGTTGTATCCCATTTGATACATCCTTATTTGGTTGTGTAATACTTGTAAAATCATTTTCTCACACCAGATCATCGGAACAATTTTCATATTACAAAACACAAGTAATATGGTCTTCTGGATCAAATTTATCAATCAAACGCATTCACGTTTTTCTTCGTGTATTTAAAATTTATGCGTGTGTAGGTGATGTCGTCGATATAGTGTTTCATAAAACGTAGTGAAATGATCACTATCAAATATTCACCATATATGTGATCTTTCAACATAGATTATATAAGTATTACACATCTACACAACCAGTTTTCTATAAATTGAATATGTTCCACTGGAACAATCGCATATCTATTGTGCATTTAAATTCATCTAAACCTTTGTGATGATAAATGGTGTAATCTGCCGCAATAGCTTAATTGGGATTTTGTACGACAAACAAAACAATCACTTCTTCACTATCACTTATATTATATAGTACTTCAGGACCAAATAATTCTTTTGCATTTTCTCTTTGCATTAATAATGCGCATTTATTCACATCTAGTGATATTATAACATTTGAGGTGCTCAATAAAACTTATCAATAATATTTCATCATAAATTTGTTCTTTAATAAATTTACTACTTTTGGATGCTCTTCAGGAGTTCCAATAATACTTCCATTAGCAAACTTGCTTCCTCATTTTTACATGCAATACAATGTCATGTAATATCATTCTTATAATCTTTTTTGGTTAATTAGTCACTAGGAAAACCTTGTGCACAAAAACCTAATGGAAAAAGAGAGATGTTTCTCCTTAGATATGCCTCAAATCATTGACTCATTAAAAACCTTACCAAGAAAAACCAGTGGGAAAAAACTCGGTGAAGGGAAAAAGAGTACAATGCATATCATGTCTCCCCCTGATAAAATCATCAGTAGCATGTCCAAATCATGTCATTATCACTTATCTTGCATGGTCACACAATCATGTTTCCTTTGTAAGATATACATTAAAATTGATTCTCCAAGATCAAATTCATATCTTTCGATCCTCAAGACTAAGCTGAATTAGCTTGTATACACATTTACAAGGTATTTGATTCCAAATCCTTTTTGTAGACAATAGTCTAGCAATTGAGAACTCTTCTGGAGTTATTACGCTATTTGTTCATGATAATTTAGTAATTGAGAACTCTTCTGAAATTTCTATAATTTAGAATCGGATCTTTAGTGATATCATGAATATTCAAGTTATCAACAAGAATAATTATATAAGTATCAAATGAAGATATGTAAGATTCACATCAACTCACACAAATTAACTCAAATGTTTGACCCCACATAATAAACAAACAAATATATCATATAATCACATTACATATAATAAGAATGCAAAATAAAGCATATATGATATACTATCGATAGATTTATATATTCACGTGAAAATAGAAAGACAATGCAAAAATGTCTAACAATGCAGTTCGAACTGTAATCCATCTTCCGGATGGCTTTCACTTTATTCAAGTATTTATCATATTAACTCAACTGAAGTGCCTGGGAACATATATATGTTCTTCAGGCACCATAAATGTACAGATTTGTGCTTGACGCATCATAGATCTTTTTACATGTTCTCATGTATACTTATTCTTAGCATGCTATAATATAAGTCGTATACGCATTTCAAGAGGATATATTTTGTTGCTACCAAACAAATACAACTTTAATACCCTTTATCAATAGGTGTGTTGTGACACCGTATAAATCATTTAGTGCATCAGGGTACCAATACTTTGTGACAAAACTTACTTCAGTTATTTTCACAAGTACCCACCTAACACATATAATGCACTAATTTCATGTTTCATTAGACTTCAGGTCTAAATTTCTCAATTGTATAGTGAGTTTAGCAATACCCAATATAATTGTAACCGTATCATAGTTTCTTAGACTTCAGGTCTATATTTCTCACCTTATACAATGAGTTTAGTTTACTCTTGATTGCGACTTTTCTCTTTGGTCATTCATAAATATATGTCTATTCACTTAAAGACTTAAGATCCTCATATAGTTTGCATCATATAGAGTTTTTCATTTGTATGCAATATTTCTTATCGACAATCTCGTTTTCCTTTCTCGTTCCACCATGTTCAAGATAATTGAGATTTCATTATATTCATGAATATTAGTATGTAAATGTCTTCCAGACATTTGTAATATCTTTAACTTATTCATGAGATATATTAGTCATCAACCTCTTCTGGAAGTGTTCATCTTCTAGACCATCATCAAATATTTATTGTTTTAACTTTCGGATGGTGGAACTATTCGATATATAATGGTTCTTCAGGAACCTTCACTCTAACTTAAGCTTTACAACTGGTATACAATTTCATTATTATTTTGAAGTCAAAAATTTGTTTGGTAGTGAACTTGTGGTTCATAAATGTCCTTTGAACTTCTTGTTCATATTTATACGTTGAACTTCTGGTTCATATTTATCTCTTGAACTTCCAGTTCATATTTACTCATTTTGAGGATCATATAATATAAGGATATTTCAATATAATTTTTCAGTTGTATATTTTCTCCCCTCAATGTTGAAAACATTGATACATTACAACGGAAAATTACTATTTCCGAGTATATAGATGTATATACCTTATAGGTATGATGAAAATTCGAATCACTCATCCATCGTGCATATTGTTGAAATTATACGACGCACGGTCAAATTTCAAGGGTATTACATTTGGTTTCTGACCAAACCAATTACATAAGGGGAGTTGTATGATAACTTTTCGGATTGATGCAGAACATGTGTAACTGCACGTAGTATAACATTTCCCAACAACCAATTAAGGGTGTATGCATGTACTACAACATGCCCCCTTACAATCAACTGGGAGTTTACAACATGTAGCTCACAAAACTCTTTAAACTTGATAAATAAATTGACTATCTAGTTAGCACTCAATTGAGTTTCATATTACTACTATTCGCATCGTACATGATCCGGGATGGTCTAACCGGTCATACAAAATAACAAAGTTATCGTAAATCTCAAACTCCAGGTTTGATACAAATAGGTATATATTTCAAGTAATAATACATTAGCTCTTCGAGAGCCTAGAATTGACATTGTTACATTATTGTCAAATATTAGCTCTTCTGGAGCCTATAATACATTTGTTATATTATTGAGAAATGCTAGCTCTTCGAGAGCCTGCAAATCAATTTTGCTTATATTATTGAAAACATTAGCTCTACTGGAGCCTTCAATAATTTTGTTACAATATTAGAAAATACTAGCTCTTCCGGAGCCTTCAATAACATACATGTTGTTTTGGTTTTTTCGTATGTATAACTATAAATTTATTCAATTAAGTTGACCGAGATCAATAAATAATTTGTACATATAAAATTTATAAGACAACAATCACCACTTCAGGGGTGTGATAATAGCTTATATATATGACATTATCGGGTATAAAGCTACCACCACCATTTCAATAGTAACAATGTTATTCAATATGTAAGGTACTTCTGGACCATTAATTGGTCGTATGTATTTCAAAAATAAAGCATGTATATTGAAGTTGTAAAATTCAACTTATATGAGTCCTTCAGTCTCATAAGTGATCAATAAGATTCCATATATCTTATTCTCAATACAATAAGGACTAGTATTCTTTACGAGTAATCACAAATTTTTCTTCGTATTTCGATACATAGCCAAGTCTTCCAGACTGATCGCGAGTGTAACAATCGAAAATATATATTTCACAAGACTTCTAGACTAATTGTGAATATCAATAATCTAAAGATATTTTCATCACTTAAGGGATAAAATGTTTAGTTTTGAACAATTATCTTCTAGAATATTCTTTTGTACCTTGATATAAATCAAGTTCATTTACTGATAAATTTCCAAAATTTAGGTATTCGATACTCGTCTTCTGGACCGATTAATTTGCATAAAGATTTTGGATAAAAATCGAAGTGATATTTAGATTATACATAATATGAAATTGGATACCGTATGGTAATTAACATGTAATATAGTATGGGAATTACATGTACGACAACATATATAATTGGCACATATGTAACCAATTAATTTATCGATAAATCTCCAGATTTAGGTATCACATTAATTTACCTATAAACCTTCAAGATTTAGGTATTTGATAATCGTCTTCCGGACGGTGATATAATTATCACATTAATTTACCAATAAATCTTCGAGATTTAGGTAATAGATAATCGTCTTCTTGACCGATTAATTATAACAATTTTGACATTGTTATAGAACATACAAATGTAATATATGAACTATACAAACGTATAAGTATAATAAAATTAATCGACATCAACATATATAAAATTAAATAATAAAAGTAATCGATACCGTTATAGAATGTATAAGTAATTGTCTTCTGGACAAATATAAATAAAATGTCTTCTGGACAAATAAAAACAAATTGTCTTTTAGACAAATAAAAACAAATTGTCATCTGGACAAATATAAGTAAATTATCTATTGGACAAATGAAAATAAATTATCTTCTGGACAAATATAACAAAACTTTAATTACGACATAAAATTATCTTCTAGACAAATTGTCTTCCGGACAAATATAAATTGTTTTCTACAAATATAGACAAATTTATCTTCTGGATAAATATAAATTATTTTCTGTTGTCTTCGAGACAAAAATTATCTCAATGTATGTCAGTAATAACTAATATAAACACTAAATAATGTGAAATGGGAAAAATTGGAAAAGTGTTATAAGTAAAGTACAATACAGATAATAAAATAAGATAGAAATAAGATAGAGGGAGAAAATATTATCTTATTGCATTCTTCAAGAGTGTAAATACAATGTGTTGAAGTCCTATGTATAGGCTTCTTCATAAGATAGTAATGGTCACATAACTAATGGATATACTTATTACATAATCAATATCTCTAAACCAAAAGACATCTATATTCATAACAAAAAGAGGGTATTGAATAAATTTAGCATTGTACACGGTCTTAGAACATAGCCATATAGCATGTCTGAATTATCGAGAGGCTAAGTTAAATATGTGCAAAGAATATCGCTGTAATAACACAATTTAAATTAATAAGTAGAAATATTATAAAAAAGAAAAAAATATATACATATATATAGCTTGTTACGTTTTAATTAGAATCGGTTAGTTGCTTGTTAGTCTGTTCTATTCAAGCTTTTATCGACGCATGATAGCAAAAAGAGGGATTATAGTGTATGTACTGATACGGTTTATGAATTCTTTACCCAACTACTCCCAATACCTAGTATTTTCGCTGTAGATGATATTACTAAATTCGTGAGAGATTTGGCAAAATATCATCGAAACACTTACTTCTTCCATCTCTAAATGATTGCTACATTTTGACTTTCATGGTCAACAAAACACGATTTAAAACGTAAATATCTCTTATCCAATATGTGAAAAAATTATAAAAAGTTGATATTTCAAAAATATATATTAAGACGAATTTAACAAGATCTCACATGACTATATTATTTCTTATCGTTGATTGAGAATTCTTAATTAAATATTTTAAAGTTTGACCACAAAAATCAAAATATATCATTTCTTTTGTTCCTAAATCTACTTCTCTTATCTTTTCTTACAGTATGTTCTAAAACAACTTACTTACAATTTACCTTCATTTTGTGGGGGTTAGTAAAATATGAAGTGTTAGATTTGTCAGTGATTACACTTCATAACTCACAAGTTTTATGTTGAGATATCAATACATTTAATAAGATCCTACCATTTTACGAAGGTTAAAAATGAAAAGATGGTGAAAAAAGCACATTGAGATATTAAATAATATGATAAAAAAATATAAGAATTTTAGCCTAAATAATACGTTTAAGAAATAAAGGAGTATTTGTTTGGAGGTTCTAGCAATAAGATCAGAACATAAGAGATGAGACATTTTTTTTGCAAATTTAAACAAAATTTAATTGATATATATATATTAAGTAAGCAGAAAGAATCTTAATTTAAATGATTGCTTGATTGATACCAACCTCATCTTCTACAACCGCCAAGCCTCCATCTCCAAGATATCGGCCCTATTCCGCCACTAGAAAGCGCCGCCGTGAAGAAACCGAGACAGAGAAATCATTCTCAATCGATGTCCCGTCACCCAAACAGCGCAGGGCAGTCCCGCAAATTGCCGTTAAAGCTGTCGAAGTTGTTCATCTTTTAAAGAAAATGGATAAAAGCTTCATTCCATCCTTTAGTGGCAACACCAATTTATTGGACAAAGCCCAAGGCAGTAGCAAGAAGAAGATTGAAGAAGTTCACCAAAAATCCTCTCAACCTCTCTTCATCAGTAAGGAACTCGAACCGACTCCCACTACGATACGCATGAAATCAAAGCTTCTTCAACACAAGAAAAAAATTGTGGTAGAAAAAAGGTTAGAACATCCTAATCTCGTAAATCGTACTCAAGCCGTTTCTTCATATAATAGTATTATAGATTTCTGGAATAAGGATGTTTCAGTTGATATGATGAATATTGATTCACCTTGTGAAGTTGAAGTTATCAATAGTTCTGCTTCCGATGGGTCATCAAAATCTTTGAAACGTAAATTGGGAAATTTAGAGTTAAATAGTCTATCTCAATTAGAGGATCTTGATTGCCATAAAAGGAAAAAGCAGAAAATTGAGGTTGTTATAGACAATAATGAGGTAGATGAAGCACTGTCCACAGATATGGCTAAACCTGTTGTTCAAGAGACACAACAGGCACACGAACTTGCTACGTTGGGTTATACTAATGATGGAAAGGGTAAAGCACATCTTGATACCCTGTTAGTACAAACCATTGCTGGTGTTCAAACGCCAACTACTAAAGAGCAGAGGAGTCAAGAAGTTCAGAACACATTCGTCAGTTATCGAATGGTAGACATTGAACAACTAGAACATAATCTGGAGCCTCTTGGGTTGATCGTAAATGAAATAAAGTCAGATGGACATAGTCTTTCTAAAGATGTTGCAGGTCAAATGGCAGCTACACATATGCGGCAACATGCATCAACCGATCATGCCCTTGTAGAAAGCTTAGAGCATTATTGTAGAGACGTGGAGGCTACAATACCTTGGAGAGGACGGTTGGAGCTTGTTGCTCTGGTTCGATGCCCACAAAAGCATAATATGACTTTTTCTGGATCCTCTCCTGACGTTGAAATGTGGCATTATCGGTTTGATTCTATGGAAGGTGCAACAGATGGAGGATTTCCTTTTGACCCAGGAATAAAATGGACTTCCCAGGAAAGTCAATGGGGGTCGCTCTTGGAAATTCAACTCTTCAATCACAAGGATAGAGAATGGAACTCTAGGAAAGCTTCTCAGGCGCGCGATGCTACATGGACACAAAGAAGGTGTGGAGTGTTTTTGTTGATGCACCCTCTCAATTTTGAAGTGGTTGGGTCTAATCTTAGGAGGATGAATATCAAGGCTAAAATGACTTTTATCCCACTTCGGTTGCTCTTGGGTACATATACACTTTGGGATGCTACGTTCAATCGAGAAAACGAAGATGATGAACATGACGAGAACCACAGGACAAGATCTGGAATTACGCAACTCAAATTAGATTATAATCCTCTAAATTTCAAAGGGAAAGGTTCTTCCGGGACTCGTAGTAAGTATGATCACCCTTACAGTTTTTCTCATTCCACTTCAAATATTAATTCATATCATGATCACTATTGTGCCTTTGAATCGTATAAATTAGGAAATAGAATTTCGATGGATTTTTTCATTATTAGATTTTCTCTTAAGGATTCTCTATATAGTTGATTAGCTATCGACATCATACAAATATCCACTTCTGACATTGACCAAGAGAGCCTTGAGCTTCTCTTCTGCTCGTGTCAAAATCCTACTTTCTTTTGCTTACTTAATATCTTAAATAGTCGAACCGTCATCGACAATAAAAAAATCCGCACCACTAACATTGACCAAGAAAAGCTTGAGCTTCTCTTCTGCTCATGTCAATATTATACATTCGTTTGTCCTCTCTTTCAAATCCATCATGTTCTACTTCTCCTTTATATCTTTTCAAGGAAACAACATGATTTTGACCATGAATTAATATCTACACTATATGTAATTGGGGAAGGGGGGAATTAGTTTTTTTTTTTATGAAGCCCCATGTTCCATTTTTCCTAGATTTTAGCTAACTACCCATCATATTAATTTTTTTCACTTTTTTCAATTATACAAAAAAATAATATGAATTTTTTTAATATTTTTTATCATATATAAATATAAATTAAAAAGATCTTTCATTTAATATCCATATTTAGTACTCCTACATTAGTTTGTATTTTTAAAAATTCAACTTTATCTTAGATTTGTGGTGAGATATTTGAATTTTTTTCTTTATGTTTTTTGTATGTAATAAAAAATACTTTTGTATATATATTTTATCTTTTTGTGCATGAGCAACGAATAAACAAAATATTAAGATTCACACATACATTGACAATGCATCGATTTTACAAATTTTAATAGTTCATAAAGAATATTTTATCATTAGAATTTTGTAAAAAATTCATCTAAATTACATATATATCAAAACTAATGTAGTTTTGCCTTTTAATTTGTTCATGGTGTCACCAACTCTGCAATCTGTTATATGTATATTGCATAATGTGTTTTAAAAGGGAAGGTTGTCACCTACTCACCTATGTTAACTTACGTTACTCATTTAATAGTACTCCCTACATGTTTACTTTTTTTTCATCCCTTTTTTATATTTTGTGTTAATTTCTTACGCTTATTCACATATCTTTAGTAATGTATAATTTTTAAAACTTTCGTAATTTTTTATTGCATTAATCCAATGTCAGGTGCCTAAATATAGTTTTTCATTTCTCACGATTAATCTCTCATCGCTAATTTAGCAAGAAAAAAAATGAGGGAGATTGCTAACTTTTGTATTAATTCGTTGGGAAAGTTATTGACCAATTATGCACAACTGTGATGTAGACTTTGAATCCAGTAAATATCTACCATTATCTTTGTGTTATGAGCAAAAAGTAGTCTTATGCAACTGCGAGAGTCAATTTATTTCTTGCTTACATTTTGATTTTAACTTTTTTAAAACACTCCTTAGTATTGCTTCACTTTGAACACTAGAAATTTGTCTCAGAAATGTGTTATGCAGTTTACACTATGCACACTAATATTCGATGGTCATATTGGTTGAATGGTAGATCAACTTAGATCCTAAACTGAATTTGCTTCTGAAAGTTTAGTAGAATAGCCTTAATTAAAAGTTAGTAGGGGCTCAATACTGAATAGGAAAGGAATGGGCGAGGAAGGTATATATTTAGTCAGGAGATGGACTTTCACTACCACTACTTAGCCCGCGATGATCAGTTAGATAGAGGATAGCAAAAGGACCGTGGGCATGCCTCTACGTTAGCCCAAAGAGAAAGTCAACCGTTACCGACCGACTTAAAGGAAGTGAGTAAGGATCTTGGAGCAAATTGCTGATTCTATAAATTTTGAAGCCTGACCTTTTCCGAACCCTACTGACTTAATGATGAGATGCAGACTCCTGGAACCGTTTTTTCTGCATTTTAAGAAGGCGTGGCAGGAAAGAAAAATCGGATTAGATCTCAGTATATGAAGGCATTTCCAAATCCTCTTGCAGATTCAAATCAGTTGCATGACATGACAACTGATGTTTCAAAACTCGGCAAACTATCAGTCGAACTGGATAAATCACTTAGAAGACCGAGTCAGGGCAATCAGATGTGAACAATCAAGATGAGAACAATCACTCTATGTCACAAGAGAATGAAATATATAAGGAGAACGAGTTTGCACAGGTTGGAATGTGCACCAACGGCTAGTATGTTGTTATGAGTCATGTTTGGGGTTTATGGATCTACAGGACGCTTACATCTTTCATCGAGGAGGCTCCTCAAACTTCGTATATCGCTTTTATTTATTTTCAGTTAGATCTATGTATCTTTATATATATTTTTGTCATGCCCCGTGTGTTGGAGTGTCTTTCAATTCTCTAGGTTTGTTTAATATGTATAAACTGTTGTATTAATTTGAATTATAAAAAAATAATGATTGATTGATATGATTAATCTTTATGCAATATTTATTCAAATGATTGACATGATTAATCTTAGAAACGAGATTTTAGCAACATTTAGAAGAAAAGTGTTACCAATTTTTTTATAGGAATTTTAATGGAAAATTAATTGTAAAATAGGTTTGTGAAGAATCAATAATACCATGGGTTTCTCCATCAGTGAAGAAATTGAAATATAGTTTTTGTTTGTGTTCTTTTTGTGAGAAATAAAATTGAGAGTCAAGGGATTATACAAGAAGATTGGTGATATAAGAACGACAATGATTATTCTAATAATAAATGTATTCGGTGCATGAATAGTGCTTTGTTTAGTGCTTATGCATAAATTTTGACAGACATCTGAAATATATTACAATGAAATTTTGATGTTTGTTCGAAAAAAAGAAAAGAAAAAGTTTAATATGTTGAAAAAATGAATCTATTTAATATATGGAAGATATTTTGTTAAGGGTATATATGTCAGTTAAATTATTTTTATCATCAACTATCTTTTTTTAGTTTTTATTCCCCCTAATTCTAATAGCTTAAAATTATGAAAATCCAAACAACAATAAAATATATATTCTTCCTAATTCACTTCCCCTAGAACAATTATAAAAAAATTTCTTCACCTGCTTTACCCGATCCAAACATACTAGTAGTCTAGATAGTGATATGTTATACACACGAGAATAGTAAGATTTTGGTGTGAAATGACTATTTCGCCCCCATATATTTGTGAGTATAGTAAGGAAGATAGTTAAGTGGAGGGTAAAATAGTCATTTTATACCCAAGAGAAACATTGGTATGCGCATAGTGTTGCCCATATAGCATATACAAGTCAAGAGACATAATGGTAATTTCTTTTTTTATATAATTATATTATAACAAACTATTTTTACAAACCATAGTCGCTTCGGGATAAAGCGCCCGAGATAGTAGTCCTGGATACATTAGTAGAACTATAAACTAAGTTCGATCTCGCAAAAGTCCCCAAAGGAATTACAAAATGAGATCGAAACGTAGGAAATTTAGTAATAAGAGTTTGTAACATAATACTATCCGAAGGTGAGAGAACTAGTGTGTTTTTCTTCAAAAGATACGTATCCCAAAAGTGTTGCCATACTTGAGTTTCCTGGATCCAATGCAAGCAGCTAGACAGGACCTGAAAAGTAGAAAGATCAAGAACAATGTATAGGGAGTAAGGCGATAGGGGTGTAAGTAAGATCAATATGGATAGTAAGGCTTCTATTACAAGGGGTGGTGTGAGTATAGTAGTTGGTGGTTGAGAGATTGTGTAATGGTAGTGTGTGTTATTATAGTTGTCTGTGCCAAAAATGGTGACATGTGATTGTTTTAGGTGATCTATATATATATATATAGAATGTGTATATTTTAGTGTTAATAGGCTGGTTCGGTGCAATGTTCATGAGGAGTGTGGATTTGGTTGTAAATATGGGGTGTGTGTTATGTGTAAGGGGTTTTGTACAATTATTTGATTTGTGCCATTGTTGGAGAATGTAATTTCGTTGTTTAATGATTTGTGGTATACTAAAGGGGTTATTTTCAAAGAGTATTTTATTTCGTGTTATCCATAGTATCCATATTGTACTATAAAGAAAAAATTGATCATTTCGGACGAAGGAGGTAGATTGAGTTTGTGGAATGTGGAGACTGTCCAAGAGTATGGTGTATAATATTCGAAAGGGGGAGTGGAAATGGAATGCATTGTAATTAGCTCATATAGGTGAGATCGAAGGACAAGAGCGGAAGAAATGGTCAACTATTTCTTGGTCTTTCCCACAAAAGACACAGTTTATAGAGAAAGAGCTTTTAATTTTAGATTGTAAGTTGGGAAGTGTTGGTAATCTGTTATAAAGTAATTTCCAAATAAAGAGTTTGATTTTTTGCGGAATTCGGAGTTTCCACAAGTGTTTCCAAATCTTCTTAGGTAGGTGGTAGTAATTGGGTGGTGGTTTAGGTATAATTTTAGATGATAAGAATTTATATATGTTTTTTGTTGTGATGTCTTTTGCATTGTTATTAGGATTCCAGAAGAGTTCATTATTCTGATTATTTGGTCGAATTTGAAGTATGTGTGGGATTATGTGTGGAGGAAATATATTGGCCAGGGCTAGAAGGTTCCAGTTAGAGGTATTAGGACTAAGTAATTCATGTAGAAAATTGTATTTTTTGTCTTTTGGCTAGTAAACTTTGAGGCCGAAGGGAGGGTTTGTGATTAACCATTTATCCTGTTATATGTTTATGTTTCTACAATTGTGTGGTTTATGAGAGGTAGTATATTTAAGTTGTTGTAGTCCATGTTGAAGACTCATCCATAAATACGATAAGTTGTTTTTGCGGGAAGGGTTAATGAAGGTGGTGTTTGGATAATATTTTTGTTTTAAGGCTGAGGTTGCAGGGTTTAGAGTATTTTGTAGTAGTGACCATGCAGTTTTGGCGAGAAGTGATAGATTGAAGTTTTTGAGATTTTTAATGTCCAAGCCGCCTTGATTTGTGGGAGTTTGGAGGAACGTCCAATTAATCCAATGGATTCTTTTATTATCTTTTTGGTTCCATAAGAAGTTTGCAAGTAATTGATCTAATTTTTTGAGGATATGTTGTGGGAATTTATAAATGGACATGGGATAGACAAGGGTACTAATGAGGACGGATTTGATTAAAAGGAGATGACCAGCCTGACTTAGGAATTTAGCTGACTAGGAATTAATTTTTTTATTTAGTGTGTCAATGATACTTTGAAAAATTTGTAGTTTGTGTGTTTCAATGTCCAAGGAAATTCCTAAGTATTTGCAAAACGTGGTAGTGTGAGAGAAGGGGAGAGATTGTAGGGTTTTAGTTATTTGTGATTGTGATGTTAATGCACTGAAAGTGATTTGTGACTTAGAGAAGTTGATTTGTTGCCCGGATTCTAGACAATAAGATTCCAGGATGTGTTGGAAGGTATTAACCGAGGTAGGGTTGAGTTTTAGGAAGAAATAGCTGTCAGCCGCGAAAAGCAGATGAGTGAATTCGGGACCATTTCTAGAAATGTTAATACCTGTAAGCGAATTATTAAGTTGTGCTTTAAGAAGAGATGCCGAAAGTGCTTCCATGCATATGGAAAATAAGATGGGCGACAAGGGGTCACCTTGTCGTAAGCCACAAGTCGGAGAAAAGGGTTTAGTGACATTTCCATTAAGGAGGACTGAATATTGTACGGTGGAAAGGCAGATATTAATAATTTTAATCCAATGGCTGGGGAAGTTAAGTTTGTAAAGTGTTTCAATTAAAAATTGCCATGATATTCGATCAAAGGCTTTGCTCATATCGACTTTAATGGCAGCTAAACCCGATTTTTTTGATTTAGAAGTCCTAACAGTGTGGGTGAGTTCTTGGGCAAGAATGGTATGATGTTGTATGTTACGTTGGTGGATAAATCCATTTTGATAAGTAGATAAGAGTTGTGATAGGAATGGTTTTAGTCTATTAACTAAGATTTTTGAGGCGATTTTCTAGATTACATTACACAGGCTTATAGGTCGGTAATCAGTAACTGATCGTGGATTAGGTTTTTTAGGTATAAGTGTTATGTAGGTTTGGTTTAACAAGGTGGGAAAAATTAGATTGTTTAAAAAGTCAAGTGTGGTATCAATTATGTCTTGATGTAAAATGTCCCAGTTTGATTGATAAAATCCCGCATTAAATCCATCAGGGCCTGGGAATTTAGATGGGTGCATTTGAAAAAGAGATGTTCGAACTTCTTCTTTAGTAAAGGGTTTGGCGAGTAAGTGATTTTGGGAAGAATTGAGTTTTGAAGTTATATTAGTAATGTTTGGGTATAAAAAGTTTTGGGGATTTGTGGGAGGGTCAAATAATGTTAGAAAGAAGTTACGGCAATGTGTTTGAAGGTCATGTTGAGAAGTAATAAGGTTATTGTGAGTATCATGCAATTCTAAAATATTATTGTTACGAACTTTGGAAGTTACGTATGAGTGGTAAAATTTAGTATTTTTATCTCCATTTTCTATCCAGTTTAAAGATGATCGTTGATGCCAAAAAAATGTTGATTATCATGGGGTTGCAAGACACAATGAACTACGATAGTTCATATGTCTAGAAAACCCTAATTCGTTGATCGTTAGAACTTACACAATAGAACTAGCTCATAGAAGTATATGTTTAAAGATAGTGTGAATATGCTACAACTAACATAATCAAAGAGTGTGGCTACAAAGATATACCTTTGAAGCGTGAGCGGAAGCGATACGATCTTCAAGTGCTTATCCCCACACCTTGCTCCTTGCTTTCTTCTTGAAGAAATTTCTATCACCAAGGTGATATGGAACTACTATGAAATAGTCCACACCAATACCTTATATAGCAATAAGACACACTTGGACTAGTGTGTGTTATTGAGGAGTGTGTAGTCTAACTACTATAGCAAACTATAGAACAATTTCTATACTCTAACACTTAGAGTTTTGCTAGAGGGTTTGAAGATGAAGTGTGTGTGTTTGTTTGTGTTCTCTAACAAGAGTTGTGTGATGACTTAGCTTGATTCTCTACCCATTCTATATCATCTTATGATATAGAATGGATGATGAAACACATTATACACTAAACAAACACATAAACTATCCATATGGTTAATGCCTCTTGGTCCATGGAAGATTCTCTTACAAGAGTTCTTCCCAAGACTTACAAAGCCTTCCCAAGGCATAAAGTAGCCACCAAGATGCCAACCATTCATGATGAGGGAATTAATTAATCTTAATTAATTAATTAAATCATATCTTATTTAATTAATTCATTAATTAATTAAATCATTTCAATAAATGATAATATATATATATATATATCTCACATATATATATATACATAAACCCCAAATGGTGTGTCCGGAACCAATTCCGGGCGCACCATCGGTTCGGTCGGGACACGATCTCGATCGAACCGAAATTCCTCAATATGGATCAAATCCCTTATTCACTTTCGGGTCACTACTCGAAAGTATCTTCGGTAATTGTTACGTGTGTGACCTCATAGCCCGAGTAATGAAGGCATCGGGATTCAACGTATAAGACCGTATACACGAATCCCGAAGATCATCGTGAGAGCCTAGTCTGCCATTCGATGACCCCCGGCATTATCTCGGGTGAGACTACTGATAGTTCAGATAACTATCGGTTGTTGAACCGTATATATAGATGATATAGTTCACGGGCACTAATTGAGGAAATTGACACATCAATTTCCAACACTCCCACTTGCCCTTGGACTATTACCAATGTCTTGGATGTACACTTGCATCCTTGTCACATGATTCCCTTTGTCCTCGGTTTTCGTCATAGGCTAAAGCAAGAAAGCGTGTCGCCAACTCCTATGACATAATTTCTCGGAACACGAGATAGTCTCACTCCCGTTCATAATGGGTGAATTCATAAGTAAGACTCACTCTCCGAGTGGCCAGAAAAACCTTCCCTGTATACCAGGGTGGACAAAGACCCTACCAATGCATCACCGATCATCTCACCACTACATTCACATAAGACCCAACGTACCCCATTACCACCAGTAACAGATGGGTCCGGAAGTAGTCAAAGCCTCATGCTCACGTAGCATGAGAATGATATGCATGTAGGTCTCAGAACCTCTATCATATGGCTCGTGTGAAATATAGGACACAAGATCTCTTCTATAATTTCACAACGGTCACTGTCCAGTACCATGTCAAGACTCTCTTGACAATGAACCCATGTAATGATTTGGACCATCCTTTTGACTTAAGAAACAAAGTCAAACGAATCATTACACACTAGTTTGGTTGTGTCCGTTCCCAAAACGCTGGGACACACCACTAGGGACAATGTAATCACCACAGTTCTTGTCTTGAAAAAGGGGTTCCTTAGCCAATACACTTATTGGCTCCTCTTCAAGAACTCGTGATTACATGGGAATTAAAATATTTATCATACAACTATGATTAAATATTCAATTGTTTATTCAAGTGCTATAAAAGAATAGGCAATCAATAAACAAGAAGTAATACTTTTATTCAACAATAAGAGTTTTACAAAAGTATACTTCATACATATAAATCAAATAAACTGAAATAAAGCTCCCACTAAGACTAAGACCACTCGGACCTAAGTCTAAGTCCAATAGCTGAAGTATGGAACTCATGTTTGGTCTGAGGCAATGGTTTAGTCAAGGGATCAGCTGCGTTGTCGTCTGTATCTACTTTGGATACTTTGATGTCACCTCTCTGGAACATTTCACGGACGAGGTGATACTTTCTGAGGACATGCTTGGACTTATGATGAGCCCTGGGTTCCTTAGCCTGTGCTATGGCTCCAGTGTTATCACATAACAACTCAATTGGACCATCAGCGCTAGGAACTACCCCAAGCTCAGTCATAAACTTCTTAAGCCAACATGCCTCCTTGGCTGCTTCAGAAGCTGCAATGTACTCGGCCTCCGTAGTAGAATCTGCAACTGTGTCCTGCTTGGAACTCTTCCAACAGATGGCTCCACCGTTCAGGCAGAATACAAACCCGGTTTGAGAACGAAAATCGTCTCGATCGGTTTGGAAACTGGCATCGGTGAAACCTTTTGCAATCAACTCCTCATCTCCGCCATATACCAGAAACATATCCTTAGTCCTTCTCAAGTACTTAAGGATAGATTTCACAGCGGTCCAATGGCTGTTGCCTGGATTCGCATGATATCGGCTGGTCAGACTCAGAGCGTACGATACGTCTGGTCTTGTGCACAACATGGCATACATGATAGATCCTATGGCTGAAGCATACGGGACTCTACTCATGTTCTCCTTTTCGACATCAGTGGTGGGGCACTGACTTTTGCCGAGAATAGTGCCAGTTGTCATAGGCAGTATTCCCTTTTTGGAATCGATCATATCGAATCGTCTCAGAACCTTATCAATATAAGTGTCCTGTCTCAGGCCAATCAACCTATTGGCTCGATCCCGATATATCTTGATTCCAAGGATATACTGCGCCTCTCCTAAGTCCTTCATCGAGAAACACTTACACAACCATCTCTTGACTGACTCAAGGAGTGGTTTGTTGTTTCCAATGATCAGTATGTCATCTACATACAGGACTATAAATGCAATGTGGCTCCCACTTACCTTCTTGTATACACAAGCATCCTCCTCATTCTGAATGAAGCCAAATTCTTTAATTGCTTCATTGAATCGGAGGTTCCAACTGCGAGAAGCTTGCTTGAGTCCATAAATGGATCTCTGAAGCTTACATACCTTCTTAGGTCCTTTTGGACATGTAAAGCCTTTAGGTTGTGTCATGTACACATCCTCCTCAAGGTTTCCATTAAGGAAAGCGGTCTTTACATCCATTTGCCATATCTCATAGTCATAATATGAGGCAATGGCTAAGAGGATCCGAATAGACTTGAACATGACTACCGGTGAGTAGGTTTCATCATAGTCAATACCATGAATTTGTTTGAAACCCTTCGCCACTAGTCTAGCCTTGTAAACATGGACATTTCCATCTTTATCAAGCTTTTTCTTAAAGACCCACTTACACTCGATAGGTCTAGCACCTTCGGGTAAGTGAACCAATGTCCAGACATCATTCTGGTACATAGAGTCTATCTCGGATTTCATGGCTTCAAGCCATGACTCGCTATCTGACCCTTTCATTGCGGCTCCATAAGTATAAGGCTCGTCGTCTTCTATCAAGAAGGATTCCCCATACCATCTATCGGGAACATTGGATTTCCTAAGGGTCGGTACTTCTTCAGGAGTTTCATCTACCGTGGATCTAGGGTCCAAGATAGGATCCACCATGAATGGAGGATCTACTTCCTGAAGTGAGCCTGCCGAGTTCGTTAACTCGACTTGCTCATTTGATGAGACCCTTGAGTTCAATAACCCAACTCTCCTATTCAATGAGTTTCTTGAGTTCGATAACTCAACTTGCTCATTAAACGTGTCGAATGAGTTCATTAACTCATTTGGTTCATCATCTTGAACTTCTCCAAGTTGTACCGTATCTCTGACATTTCCTGATAAGAACTCTTTCTCAAGGAAATGCGCTGTCCTAGCCACGAAAATCTTATTTTCTGGCTTAAGGTAGAAATAATACCCTTTGGTTTCCTTTGGATAACGAATGAAATGGCACAAGTCAGCCTTTGGGCCTAGCTTGTCTACGTTCAATTTCTTGACGTAGGCCAAGCAACCCCAAACCCTGAGAAAGCTAATCTTGGGACGTTTCCCAAACCACATCTCATATGGTACTTTCTCAGCTGAGTTGGTTGGACAATTATTTAAGGTAAGTGCGGCAGTTTGCAACGCGTAACCCCAGAAGCTGACATGTAGGTCGGCTCGACTCATCATGGATCGCAAACTGTCTAACAGTGTGCGATTCCTCCTTTCGGACACACCATTATGTTGTGGTGTTCCGGCCGGTGTGAGTTGTGAAACAATTCCACAATCTCTAAGATGAGCGTCAAACTCGTGGCTCATATATTCGCCTCCTCGATCGGATCGAAGAGTCTTAATAGTCTTGCCGAGTTGATTCTCTACTTCATTTTGGAATTCTTTGAACTTTTCAAAGGCTTCACTCTTGTGCTTCATTAGATAGACATAACCATAAAGGCTAAGGTCATCCGTGAAGGTAATGAAGTAGGGAAAACCACCTCTTGCAGGAGTGTTCATTGGACCACATACATCGGTATGTATTATCCCCAATAAATCACTTGCCCTTTCACTCGTTCCAGTGAAAGGCGATTTGGTCATCTTGCCTAAAAGGCATGATTCGCATTGGTCATATGATTCAAAATCAAGTGACTCAATAATTCCACTTTCGTGGAGTTTCTTGATGCGATTTTCATTTATATGACCAAGTCTGCAATGCCATAGGTAGGTAGGATTCAAGTCGTTAGGCTTGTTCCTTTTAATATTTACGTTATATACCTCATGATCCTCATCTAGTATGAAAAGGCCATTTTGGTTTGAAGCTTTTGCATAAAGTAAACCATCACGATTAATAGAACATATATTCCTTTCCATAAGGATGGTAAAACCATCATTGTTCAAAACAGATATGGAAATAATATTTCTAGAAATAGTAGGAATACAATATACATTATTTAAAACTAAGACCATCCCGGATGGTAGTTTTAAATCTATCTTGCCCACGGCAACTGCAGCAACCTTTGCTCCATTGCCTACCCGCAAGTCCACCTCTCCCTTCCGAAGAGCTCTACTGTCCTGCAGTACCTGCATATTTCGACAAATATGAGAACCACATCCTGAGTCAAGTACCCAAGTAGAGTTATTGGAGGTGATAAAAGCTTCAATAACGAATATACCTGCAGGAAGAGTCCCACTCTTCTTGTCTTCGAGGTACTTCTTGCAGTTCCTCTTCCAGTGACCAGGTGTATTACAATAATGACACTGGTCAGTCCCCTTAGGACCTTTAGCCGGAGTTTTGGAAGTCTGGGCCTTGACTGTTCCAGTCTTGGCCTTTCCCTTCCATTTCCCCTTGCCTTTCTTAAAGGCCTTCTTGTTCTGAATCATCAGAACAGAGGGAGTAGGGGTAGAGCTCTTCCCACCCTTCAACGCAGTATCAGCCGTGCTGATCATGTTATGCAATTCTGATAACAATTTATCGAAGTCATGCATGTTGAAGTTCATGACAAAGTTACCAAACTTGTCAGGAAGGGAACGGAGGATTATGTCAACGGCCAAATCCTTGGAAAACTGAGTTCCCAAAGACTCAAGTCTCTCGATGATCCCAATCATCTTGAGAACATGAGGACTGGCCTGTTGACCATTGGATAGTTTGCAATCCATGAGGGCACAAACAGCTTCGTACCGCTCATTTCTTGCCCGCTTCTGGAACATCTGTTCCAGTCTGCAGTACATGTCATATGCTGCCACATTTTCGAACTGAATCTGAAGATTCGGTTCCATGTTGGCCAGCATGAGACATTGGACATCCAATGCATCGTCCACGTGTACATCATATGCACCACGTTCTAGCTCATCGGCATCCTCATGGGGTGGAGGAGGAAGTTCTTCCTTAAGAACATATTCGACTCTCTCGTGCTTGAGAACGATTCTCAAGTTACGAGACCAGTCGTTGAAGTTATTGCCATTAAGTTTACACTTCTCAAGTGTAGATCGGAGTGAGTTTGAAGTTGATTTCTTAGCAGTTGCCATCTAAAACATGCGAGTATGAAACGACGTTCAGTTTAATTTATATGTAAAACATACGATACAAGTAAAGCATGCTTGAAATAATAATACGAGTACCAACAACCCCTCGAAGTGTACAAGTATACCAAGACCCCACGGACTTGGGTATGAGCGGCACACGCAATCATCCTCATAGTCCAATCCATGGGTAAGTCCTACTAGACTATCATATATTAATCATCCAATGATTATATATGACTCTTGGCGTCTATCATTAGTCGTTTTATGACACTATAGACTTCCTTTGCCAAACGGGCCGGTTCGATGGGCTAACCTGTAGCCACGTTTTAAGTAACCTTAGTTCACCATAAAGGGATGGATTACATTTGCCGGTTACTAACCTATAGCGCATGTAATCCCATTGCCTCCTATTCCTATGAATCAAAGTGCCCATCTAGGGATGATCCACCCGAAACGTAGGAAAGTTTGACAACTTTGAACTTAAGGTTTGGCAAACACTTAATTATAACATGGAGGGGTTTAGATTAAACATGTAATTCACATTTCATGCATATCACAAAAGGTGTACATATACGTCAAGAAAATATATGTAAGCATGAAACATGACATGAATAACAAACACTTTAAAGGGACGTGATATGGCCTAAAGAACATTAAATAAAACTAGTATAACTAGTTCTAAACTAAGTCCTTGGTCTCCGTCTTCTTGGACATCGCCATGCTTCAAGTCCGTCTCTTCATGTCTTGTTACATAATCAACTTTCGCATTAAATGGCACATGCGCCGCGAAAAAGAAATAACAATACAAGAATGTAAAACGACACATGCATCGTATTCAATATCAAGGACAGTACGCAGACTGTATTTCGAATAAATACTAGGCCATATCAAATCCCCATTCCATTCAGACTACAGTATATATATGCATAACACATTATACATAAATCACATAAACATGCTAGGAATAGAATGAAACACACAAGCAACACACAACTCACACACATACTCACATTCAAATAATGTGAACATAGTCATACATGCATATCATAACCTTTAGTTGTCCAACAACTAACTTAGCCAATTTTAGGAAGTTATATCATAAGTTCAACATATTGAACTAATAACCCGATTTCATTCAAAGAGACTTAACATAAGTTATATTTGTTAAGGTTTGAAATTCATAATAATTCAAACCTCAAACTTCCTTTCGATACTCAATTAATCAATTTAATTAGTACCGATAGGATAAAATCAAAGTGCTCCCACTTACCTCCACAAGACTCGCCATAAGACGATCTTATGTTGGAAGAGCTAGACTTTGACATACATGCTAATTTTAAACTATTTTAAACTTCTCAAAGAATGTTTTGGACTTATAAGATTATTTCCGGAATGAAAACAATCTCTAAGTCACCCATAACAAACCGAAAACGTCCATAAACATCAAATGAGTTTGGACTTAATCGATTTGTTTTTGTTTCGAAAACATAGGGCAAAAATACCGTCCATCGTGAGCTCCATCGTGAACCATAGCTCACGATGGTAGCCACGATGGTGACCATACTGGTCAGTGAGCCCATCGTGGGAATTTAATGGAACTCATGCATACTTCTTAATTACCACGGTAATAAGAACTCATGCATACTTCTTAATTTAATGGAATTTAATGGAACTCATCCACATTCTGTTAATGTCACAAAAGCTAAAACTTTTCTTTTGGATTTTTTTAGTATATCATGCCTACTGGAATTCACATATACTTTTTCATATCGTATACCTCGTGAGTTCACAACTCACGATGGAGGCCACGATGGGAGGGTTCCGAAGACGAAACTTTGGCTATGGTTCATATATCGACATATATACTATATGGTACTACTTTAAACACTTCTAGAACATGTTAAACGTGTAATATAGCTCTGATACCACTGTTGATTATCATGGGGTTGCAAGACACAATGAACTACGATAGTTCATATGTCTAGAAAACCCTAATTCGTTGATCGTTAGAACTTACACAATAGAACTAGCTCATAGAAGTATATGTTTGAAGCGTGAGCGGAAGCGATACGATCTTCAAGTGCTTATCCCCACACCTTGCTCCTTGCTTTCTTCTTGAAGAAATTTCTATCACCAAGGTGATATGGAATTACTATGAAATAGTCCACACCAATACCTTATATAGCAATAAGACACACTTGGACTAGTGTGTGTTATTGAGGAGTGTGTAGTCTAACTACTATAGCAAACTATAGAACAATTTCTATACTCTAACACTTAGAGTTTTGCTAGAGGGTTTGAAGATGAAGTGTGTGTGTTTGTTTGTGGTCTCTAACAAGAGTTGTGTGATGACTTAGCTTGATTCTCTACCCATTCTATATCATCTTATGATATAGAATGGATGATGAAACACATTATACACTAAACAAACACATTAACCATCCTTATGGTTAATGCCTCTTGGTCCATGGAAGATTCTCTTACAAGAGTTCTTCCCAAGACTTACAAAGCCTTCCCAAGGCATAAAGTAGCCACCAAGATGTCAACCATTCATGATGATGGAATTAATTAATCTTAATTAATTAATTAAATCATATCTTATTTAATTAATTCATTTCAATAAATGATAATATATATATATATCTCACATATATATATATACATAAACCCCAAATGGTGTGTCCGGAACCAATTCCGGGCGCACCATCGGTTCGGTCGGGACACGATCTCGATCGAACCGAAATTCCTCAATATGGATCAAATCCCTTATTCACTTTCGGGTCACTACTCGAAAGTATCTTCGGTAATTGTTATGTGTGTGACCTCATACCCCGAGTAACGAAGGCATCGGGATTCAACGTATAAGACCGTATACACGAATCCCGAAGATCATCGTGAGAGCCTAGTCTGCCATTCGATGACCCCCGGCATTATCTCGGGTGAGACTACTGATAGTTCAGATAACTATCGGTTGTTGAACCGTATATATAGATGATATAGTTCACGGGCACTAATTGAGGAAATTGACACATCAATTTCCAACAAAAAATTCCTCGCATAATAAAAGGTTACCTAATTGAAGTCTAAGCGATAAGTCTTGTTCCCTAGCTTGAGGCCGATGAGGGTGATTTTGTGCAGTGGAGAAGAGATTTTGAATGTTTGTGATTTGATGATGTAAGTTACCTATTCTTGTTTTATTCCAAATTTTAAGGTTGTTTTTAAAAGTGGTAAGCTTATAAATAAGGTTTTGGGCAGGTGTGTTATGGACAAATTGTGAGGCACAACAATCTTGGAGGATCCGTTTGAAATCAGGAAAAAGCATGAGAAAGTTTTTAATTTTAAAAGAGCTATTAGTCCTAATAGGAGCGGATTTAGTGTGTATAATTAAAGGTCCGTGATCAGAAAGTTGAATAGGTAAACCTTGAGCATATCGTAATGGGAATTTTTTATCCCATTCAAAATTAGAGAAAGATTTATCTAATTTTTCATAAATTAAAGTACCATTGCGATTACCAATCCAGGAGAAAAGAGAACCAGTTTGTTTGAGTGGTTTCAAATTGAGCGTATTAAGAAATTCAAGAAGATAGTTAGCACCCTTAATTTTAGATTTAGGGTATGGAAACTTATCAGATTGAAAAAGTATTTGATTAAAATCGCCAATTATTACTAAAGGTAAATGTAGGTATGGAAGTAAAATGTGTTGAATATCCGACCAAGTTTGATTACGAGATTCTAAGTGAGGGTGTCCATATAAGCAGCGAAGAAACCAAGGTGAATCAGATTCAGTAGTTATTTCAAGCAATATAAAGTGTGTGGATAGTGTACGGGTATTATGAGCAACATTAGATGCAATACCTAACCATAGACCGCCACTTTTATCATTAGAATCTACTCCATAAGTGATAGGAAGGTTTAGATTGTGCAGAAGTTTATTAGAGTCGATGATAAGATGCATTGTTTCAGATAAGAAGCAAATGTCAATTTTATGTGTGCGATTAAAGGATTTAAGAAGATTGACTGTCGAGGGTCCTAATCCTCGACAGTTCCAGCTGATAAGATTAAAAGGGTTTTTGGGGTTGTTGAGAGACAACCACCAAAACCCATGAGTTGAAACTAGAGTATTGTAATTGATATTTGTTATGGGATTCTAGCATATGATTGCAAAACATGTGATTATTATGGGGGCATGATAATTTAAAAGGTTTATGGAAATTGTGTTCACCTGGATATGGCCTGATTAATTCAAGGAAGTCATAGACTTTTGTTGGCAGTGCCTTTGTGAACCTAGACATTCGAGACCTTTTCCTAGCTGGAGCTTCGGCAGGATCATGAGGTGAATCTGGCTGTTTTCGTTTCCTACCAGTCTGACCAGTGGCAGTTTGCAGGTACAGTGTATGTGGTGGCACAATGATATAGGAGTTGTAGCTCGGCAAATGTGTGCTGTGTAGTGATCTGGATTACTGCCGTGGTCTGATCATCTATTGGGGACAGTTGAAGAGCCAAGAACTGGGCACCGTCAAATGTATGCTCAACAATTTGAAGTGTGCATGATTGTTGATCACTTGTGAGTAGTGTGACTGATGCTAGTTGCCTGGATACTCCAAGTATTTCACTGTGGTCCGAAGACGAGGAAGGTGTACTTGTGGTAGCTGCTGATAAGTGCGAGGAGGTCGAGGATGATAATCCAGTGAGGGCTTCCCAAAAATCCATGTCAATAGGTGTATCAAAAGCACCAGCCATTGTCATTAAACTTTGGATCTCTTCATTAGACATTTGAGTGATACGTAAAATGGCTGTTCTTAGGGCTGCAAATTGAGTGCCCAACCTGACAAGTAGCATATTTGGTCGAGGACTGTTAGGTTCAACATTCATATCATTTTCCTCGAGGGCCCAATCCAGATGGATATTGATAACTTCCTGCAGAGACATATGGTGTGTAATGGCTAGGTTAGACATTTCCGCAATCCACTCGGCACTATCATCTCCTAGCCATTCCACGAGTGCCTGAGCATTAAGATCTTGTGGCCCATGAGTGTCAGGTTCATCAGTGAGTTGGTCCTCAGGCAAGATAATGGCAAGGGGTAAAGGAACTTCCTCCTCATCATGTTCCTCCAAGGTGAGATCTAGGACTGAAGTCGGACTACCCTCAACTTCCTCTACCATGTACCAGGGGGGTTCTTCCTCATTACTTAGCACAAAATTTGGAACATATTCTTGGTCAGAGCCAGAGGATGTGGAGTGTGGGCCAGTAGGGCTGGGTAGGTGAATAGGCTGGGGTATAGGGTTCACATATGGGACAATAGTAAGATGGATGTTGGTGTCTGGGAGGTTGGATTCAGGTGAAGTGGCCATTGACTCATCAGTTTCAGAGTCTAGGTGAGTGGGATGGGTCTCATGATGTGGCTGAGGGAAGGGGGATTGTACTTCATGGCTGGAATTTGCTGATGGATTGGTGGTTGTGTGAGATTGATTATTAGATGAGGGATCAGGGGTGTGATGTGCAGGTATCCATGGTCTATGAACAAAGGTTTTACGATTGACACTATTGTTATATTTGGCCCTAAGTTGGTTATTGAACAAGGGGTAATCTCCGGCAACAGCAAGGTGGTAGTCAGTGGTGTGCAAAGCATCAGCTAATTTTCCTCGGTAACGGGTTAAGTTGGTGTGCTCCAGGGTGTTGCATGTGGTGTTAACATGACCAATTATGCCACAACTATAGCATACCCGAAATATCCTCTCATATCTAAACTGAACCCACTGATATGTATTTTCCATGGTCCGAACAAAGGTGCTAGCGATGAGAGGTTCATAGAGAGGTATACGAACCTGAACTCTGAGGAACTCTCTTGAGTAGACATTTGGAGCGTTCCATTCAACTGTACGCACATCTCCTAGGGACTGAATTACCCTATGTAAGTTACCATGCGCAAAATACTCATCATGGAGATTATGAAGTTGTACCCACAGATGGCCATATCTGATGTTGAATCCTTCAAAGCAAGTATTAGGTCTCCAAAAATCAAGTACCAGCAGAGCTCCATGCATGTTTAATGGTCCTTGTTCCATGATGAAATCTCTATCATCCAAATTCTGAAATGTAAAGAGGAAAGTGCCTTCAAGTTTCCTTACTTTGACATTATTATGTAGAGGTGATGACATAATTTTGTACTTGAACTTCGGTGAAGGGTCTGTTGTCGATGAATATGCCAAGAAGTGATCTTGAGAGGTAGACTCTGTTGAGTAAAGTTTCTTCGTCATCCATTGGGATTACCTATCCCTGTCTTTGTAGGCTGATATGAAGTTGTTGTTGGAGTCGTTTTGGCTACTCATGGTGTTTGGGAGGGTGCGTTTTTGAAGGGACATAATGGTAATTTCACTAGTAAAAAAACACACCATTTAGTAGGACAGTGGATCAACGTAAAAGGTTTGATCCGACTCGCATTATTTAACTGGGAAAAATTCGACTCTACATTACAGATTTGCACCTCACCTCAGGATGCCAATACCGATTTAATAGTTTTGTACATCATTTTTTAAAATTACAATGTTAAGATCATCCAATTCTTTTGTGTAATTTCTCGATTTGATTGTCCATAAACACACGGTCTTTTAACCTCTAAAGGATCTACCATATACCAGAAAATAATTGGCCAACAATTTGTCCAAATCTTAACATACCAACATATTATAACTGAAATAACTATATATTGAACAACCCGTTTCTGGAATCGGATCCGGGTAGATCCGAAGATGCAGAATAGGGATGCAGAAATGTTGTTGCAGGAATCGGGCTGGGAGGAGCTCCGGAAAGAGGCCCGAAAGGTTGAAGGCGATCTCGATGTCAAACTTTCCTCTTATGCTAAGCTTGGTGCTCGCTTCACCCAAGCTGGAGGAGGTACACTCTTCATTTTCTATTGATTTTATAATAGCTTGTTTGCGTAATTGTCGATTTGGTGTCAGATAGTATGAACAAAAGTGGTAGAAATGTTGCTCATTATTGCCGGCTATTAGCGTTGATGTGTGTTTGTGTGTTTCGTACCGAGGATGTTCTGGTCACTAGGAAGGGTATTTTCCACTAGGCTATTCGATTAACTCACTGCCGGTTAATTTTTAAAGCCCAAAATAGGGAGGACAATTTCGGATCATACTGCAACATTTGTGTCATTACTCTGCAAGAGTGTAACTGTATAAGACCAAAATTACACTTGGTAGTTGGTTCCACTATATGGGATCAAATCGGCAATTAGCTCGTGTATTATCGCTGATTTTTGGTTAATTTGTTTTGATAATACTAGTAGTAATTTTTGTTTTCTTTTGCACTGTTTAATCAGTAATTTTATTGTGGATTTTGATAGTTGAGTGTGATACTAATGGAATTAAAATGGGTATATATATACTTCGATGCTGAATGTGGTACATAGTTGGTTCTGTTTGTGGCTGGAATTTCTTATTAGTTTGGGGGTTTTGATGATATTAATTTGTTCTTTTTGTTTACGCAATTTCCGTTTGAGCTTATGGGGACCCACATTGGAGTAGTATCTTCGTGGTTGTGCAACGCGTCACCTTTAACTTGAAATTGCAGACGCTAGTAGCTTGAGTAGTAATTAGGTTTTATCAACTACTATAATGAAATGTGGCATAGAAACTGGGAGAGACTGTTTCTGTTTGTTTTCAGACATTTTCTAGTTGTTTTTTCGCTGGCATAATATTTGAGATTTTTTACAATACTACTTCTGTTTGATGATTATGATCTTCGAGTTGTATTCCTTAAATCATAAACACCAGTATGCTATGTTGTAATTGGTTTTTATTTTCTATTGGTCCCCTAGTGGGTATGGATATTTATGTAGTCAAATGGTATAGAGATAAAGAATCAAGAACAAAGTATTCTTCCAGAAAATAATTAACGGGATTATTACTCTTTCAATGATATTTGGTTATCTGAGATAACTAATATGATTGGCATGGTATAAGAATCAATCTCATTATTGCTTGTTTTGTGAATTTTGATTTCATATTGTGTATGATTTTTGTTTCTTGCATGATTTGACTTCAGTTGTTGCATTGGGGTAGATAATGATAAATAAATTAATTTATATACAATTGTTATGGAGTTAGGCTATGCGGAAGCCAGCTCTCCTGCTGGGTCCAATAGGTCGTGGAAGTCCATGGAAATGGAGATTGAATCATCGCTTGAGAAGCTATTGGACATAAATGATTCCATGAGTAGATGTGCTGCATCTGCTGCAACTACAACATCTGTGACTCAAAAGCTGGCAAGGCACAGGGATATATTGCACGAATTCTCACAGGTTATTCATATCTTTTGTTTTATTTTGTAATCTTTAAATGTTAAAATTGTATAGTGCATCTATTGGTCGGAAATAAATCAACTATCTGCATGATGTGTATAGAGAATAGGTAGTGTAGTGAATCATTTTAATTCGTTCCATTATATCCAAGAGTCGTAGAATATAAAATCTTTGACTTCAGATGACATGCAATTTTTAAAAACACAAAAAAGAAAAAGAGGATGAAATGAAAGAAATTGAAGAAAGAGTAATTTAGTGGAGTTCAACTTTGGTAGTTACGTTCCACTGAATAACAAAACTAAGATGACTGTCAGATATAATGTTCAATTTCAATGCAGAAGTCATACTTACAATGGAAGTCATTGAACAAAATGAAATAATTGGTGACTAAATGTCAGTCTATATATTTTGTTATTCTTGATTTGTCTAGAGTCTGGACTATTAGAAAATGAGCAGAATGTTATTTTGTTGCTCGTTTTAATGAAACTGTTACGAATGATCATGGGGTCTTAAATAAATTTTTCTCCTCATAGCTGAATTTTTTCTTATGACGGTAGCTTATTTTCATATCTACATTTCCATGTCTATAGGTTATCATCATGTTTTCTTTTGATATCCTGCATTGAAGTGTTGGATTATCCAACATGGTAGAGATGTTTAATCCTTAAAATTAATAAGTTAAGTATTAGTAACTGCAGTGAGATTATTGGCATGCAATATAATCCTTTCCGTCTCTTACCTTGACGTCTTTTCCTTACACTATATGTTCTTTTTTAGGAATACTGAATATTATATACTGAAAATAATTTCAATTGTCACGGACAGCTATTTGCTAGTTGAATTTGTTGTACAGATGTTGTGTTGTTTTTTATTTGTAGTTGTAACTTGTCGATACAACTAGTGAAGTCGTTCTTGCATTATCTCTGAAACATGATTTCTTAAAGATGCTTTTAGGAAATCTCTATAAGGATCACCTTCTTATTTCTTAATTCACCTTTACTGTGTGAACAAGATCGCAAATATTTTCTGGCTGCACATCCTTACTCTCAAATTTGAATTAAGGCTAGGACATTATCAATTGTCAAAACTGACGTCCAGTTGATTTACTACGGAGTATTTTTTATCAAGTCCTTTTTCTACTAGCGTAAGTTTTCCATTCTGCTAACTGTGCTTGCTCCCTCAAATTCTCACTGACTCAGGAATTTAGACGAATCAGAGGGAATATAAATTCAATGTGGGAACATGCAGAGCTTTTAAGCTCTGTAAGAGAAGACATCAGTGAGTCCAAGGTAAGAAATATTCGCACTCTTTTGACCATTGAGTATTGCAAGAGGAAACAGTTACGTGGTCCCTTACAATCGGAACTTTCTGTGATATATGCTCAATGTTCAAACAGGCTTCTGGGAGTGGCTCTCCTAGAGTGCAGCTATTACGAGAGAGGGCTAGTATTCATGGGAGCATATCTCATGTAAGTAATGGATTTACCATATTTACACACTTCACAAAATTCTCCTCCCCCTGATTCACCCCAATCCAAATGGACCATTAATCAACTAACAATATTTTGGTGATCGTTGCAGATTGATGATGTCATTAACCAAGCTCAATCAACAAGGTCGGCATTGGCATCCCAGAGAACCCTCTTTGGTGATGTCCAAGGAAAAGTGAAGTTACTAGGTGATAAGTTCCCAGTTATTCGTGGTCTAATTGGTAATCTCTTGATCTTATGTTCTCTGCTGAATCCTCTTCAGAGCATTCATCTCTTATTAATCACGAACATCTGATTCTCTCAGGTTCAATCAGGAGAAAGAAATCAAGAGACACTCTCATATTAGCTGCAGTTATCGCTGCCTGTACGTTGTTTCTTATCATCTATTGGCTTTCGAAATAAGCACAAATGCGAGAATCCGAAAGATCATAAAAAGAAGGGAAGGATTCTTTGTGTAGCATTTCAAAACAAGTGAATTCCCTGATCGAAGTGCTGTGTTTTCTTCATTTTGTTTGCACTTTTTAATGATATCGAATATAGAATGATAGATATGTGAAAGTAGCTTCAGATGGGCAAACTTCTGCATTTGTAGACAACTTTTGATGTACGTAGAATAAGAGATATTTACGTTTTAAATCTTATTTTGTTGACCACGAAAAGTCAAAATGTGCCAATCATTTAGGGATGGGTAATGCTAAATACGGTACATTTATATACCGTACTCCGTATTAATTTACTAAAATACCCTTTTAAATTGATGAGAACAAAACTTTCAATTTCATTTATCAAATTTCCTCTTTCTCTAAACTTTAATGAGAAATTTGGTAAAGTACCACGATTTGAGTCTCACTTTAAAAAAATACCACGAAATCTTTTTTAATTAGAAACTACCAAAAAAATCGCGTTAATTGACTAATTTACCCCTGCATGCAACCGCCGTATTTTGTCTGATATCAAGAAGATCTCGGGCCCCTCAATTCACTTTTCACCAACTCACTCTCTCTCTTCAATTTGTCTGATCAGTTTCTCTCTCTATTCTCTCTCTTCAATTTGTCTTCCTTTCTTTGTTCGACGAAGAAACCCTTCCGACTAGCCATTCCGACCTTGTCCCGGTCGCACAGTACATTTCTCACAACAACAATCTATATATACAGTCTGATAAGTTTTTTGTTTTTTGTTTTTTGTTGAAAACTTATACTTCAAGTACGATTTTGAGTTTTGATTTTTGTGTTTGGGGTTTCTAAACTGTTCGATTATTGTATGTGTTTGATTGTGAGTTGTTTTTAACAAAACCCTAAAAGAAAAAATGGTTTGCAACCGTTTTGAAGTTTAAAGGTTTTGAAGTTTAAGGTTTTGAAGTTTAAAGGTTCTGAAGTTTATTGTTTTGAAGTTTAAAGGTTTTGAAGTTTAAGGTTTTGAAGTTTAAAGGTTTTGAAGTTCAAACGGTTTTGTCCAAAAATAATTTAAGGGTTTGTAGTTTAAACGATTTTTGACAAAAAGTTTGCAACTTTTGCATGTTAAAATCAAGGGTTTGTATTTTAAACACCATGGTCATGTTTATAACCCATTTGTACAGGTTTATTTTCAAAAAAAATTCACTTTATTGTTTTAAAACTGGGTTTACAATTTCAAACATGGCCTTGAAGATTAGGGTCGTTTGGGTTTTTAGTTTTAAAAGAAATCTGTGCATGTCATGGAATATATCCTAATACCATCGTGTGTAATTGGTTATAATGTAATATAATTGGTTATAATGTATTATTATGGAATATCATGTAATATAGTTGATGATAATACAATATAATGGAATATAATGGACTGAAATATACTACAATAGTACATAAATGTTTGTAAAAGATTATAACCTTTTTCTCCCATTGTATTTTACAGAAAAATGAGGAAATGCAAGGGAAGTGTGGAGGAAAAGTCTGAAACTGTAAAAATAAACAACCAAGCAAACACAACCTGCTTGGTGTTTGTAAGGACATTATTATCTGAAGAAAATATAAGTATAATGAGGCAGGAATATCATATGATAGATATGCTTTACAAGCTTGGTGATGTTGACATTCAAGGTCCGACCATCGGCTGGCTAGTTAAACATGGGCTTCTAGCTGTTGAAAAAGGTCCTGGAAAGAGGATACTGAGTTTTAAAATTGGTAATAAAGTACATAAATTTGGTCCTGCTGAGTGTGCCATAATGTCAGAATTTGACTTTGGGGAAATTCCACAAATTGACCACGAGGACAGTGAACTCCATAGGATGTTTGTAACAGATAGTGGGAACTTCGTGTTAGATTATTACTATAATATAATATGGTCCATATATTATAAAAGACTAATTCTGTTAAGAGATTTAATTTGATGGTTAATTAAATATTTAATTATAGAATTAGTATTGGGTTTAACTTCTAACCCTCTCAACTCCCTCATGAATATAGATATTATGGATGGCAATTAGTGTGATAGACCTTTGGATTGTTTTTGAACACTATATAAAGGGTCATCCATATGTATGTCAATCACCATCTAAAAGACAAAATAAAAGATTACAGAGGAGATGAGAGAAAAGGAAGGGCTTAGCTAAGTGATTTCATCAAACTCTCATCATAGATCAAGGTATGCCCTTATATCATTATCGATTATAATGTATATAATTTAGAGTGTAAAAATCCTAATATAATAGTGTTATTTCTTACAATTGGTATCATGAGCATGGTTGAACACTCTTGATTATTACATGAATTGTTATTTAGCCTAAATGAATTGCTAAATATGTTTTATTGTTTCCGCTATGAATATGAAATATATAAATGGATGTATTGTTAATTTTCCATTATAATATTATATTATTTCGCTTAAATATTCATCACAATAATTGACAATATTTGATCATGTATATTAAAAGTTATTGTATTATATGACATAAAAGATATGTTAGATTGTCAATTGTTTGATAAATGTGTAATGTTATATTTATACATACATGTTCTTTGTTCACATAATTTCTTTTATAATGAGTATCATGATATTGATATATGATGGAAAAAGAAATGTGTAAACATATTAAATTTGTCTTGCACATATTTGGAGATAATTAAAAATATCTATTATTAAGAAAGCTTGTTAGTCACCAAAGTGGCCTAGCTAAATTGATAGATAGATATTTTATCTCCTATTATATAAACTGTGCAAATTTTGAGATATTATAATATCTTTTATAATGGGTATCATGATTTTGATATATGATGGGAAAAGAAATGTGTAAACGTATTAAATTTGCCTTGCACATATTTGGAGATAATTAAAAATATCTATTATTAAGAAAGCTTGTTAGTCACCAAAGTGGCCTAGCTAAATTGTTAAATAGATATTTTATCTCCTATTATATAAATTGTGCAAATTTGAGATATGATAATCAATAATATCTATTTACTTTTCAAGTGCTTGTTAGTCACCAAAGTGGCCGAGCTAAATGAGTAAATTGATATTTCATCTCAACTAAATGTTATGAAATCTTGAGATATGATAGTTTATAATACTAATTTAGTTTTAAGTGCTTGTTAGTCACCAAAGTGGCCTAGCTAAATGACTAAATTAATATTTTATCTCAATTATAGGTTACAAAAACTTTGAGATATTACAGTAAATTATCTATTTTTATAATGCTTGTTAGTCACCAAAGTGGCCAAGATAAATTACTAAATAGATGATTATCTCATGTTATTGAATAATAATCTTTTAAGATATTATTAAAGTTGTCTATTTTAAATTGATTATTAGTCACCAAAGTGGCCAAATTATTACATAGACATTATATCTTACTATTGTTATTATTGTTTAAATGTCTATTATGTTCAAGCTTGTTAGTCACCAAAGTGGCCAAATTATTACATAGACATTATATCTTACTATTGTTATTATTGTTTAAATGTCTACTATGTTCAAGCTTGTTAGTCACCAAAGTGGCCTAGCTATAGAAATTAATTAGACATTTTATCAAGTATACATAATTATAAGAGATGTTTAACATGTACTTTTGGAGTCATTAACCATTATACGTACATGTATTTATGCATATGATTAACGTTCAAATTTACATGTTTAAGGATCACCCAAAGGTGAACTTATATATGTTATTAAAGTTTTTTTTGAATCCATCATAGTAACTCAAAGTATTAATGTATAAGTTTGAAGGGAATTTCTCATGAAAGTTATAGAGTGCTCTCTATCGGACATTACCGATAAGTCCAAAATGAGAAGTCTCATGAGTGAGTTAGCGACTACTAAATTTGATTGGTCTAAACCCATTCATAATCATGTAACTAGCATGTCTAACAAAGCAGCAAAGTTAAGGACAATGGGCATTGAATTGAGTGAGACATTTTTTGTTCCATTCACCATCAACTCTCTTCCTCCTGAGTTTAGTCAGTTCCAAGTACACTATAATACTCTAAAGGAAAAATGGAACTTTCAAGAAATCAAAGCCATGTTGGTTCAAGAGGAAGGGAGGCTGAAGAAAATAAAAGATCACTCAATTCATCTCACTGTCCATGAAGGAGCTTCTAGCAGCAAGACTAAATCAGGAAAAAGGAACAAAAGAAAAGACAATGACTCAAAGAATGACAAAATCTCAATAAAGGCTAATGATGACAAAGTTGGAAAGGAGATCAAGTGTTTTTTTTTTCTGTAAGAAGATTGGACACTTGAAGAAGGATTATCATAAAAGAAAGGAATGATTCAAAAAGAAAGGTACTTACTTTGTTTCCGTTTGTTTTGAATCAAACCTTATTGAAGTTCCTAGTAATACCTGGTGGTTAGATTCTAGTGCAACTACTCATGTTTCTCATGTTATACAAAGACTCCTTTCGATCCAACCCATAAGAGGAACTAAAAATATTTGTTCATGGGAACAAGATGAAAGCACATATTGAAGGAATCGGACTTATAGATTGATCTTAGAGACTAGTCGTCATCTAGATCTAGAAAAGTGTCTTTATCTTCCTGATTATGCTAGGAATCTTGTTTCCGCTGGAAGTTGGATGAGTGTATGTTTAATGTCAAGTATATAAACCGTACATTTTCCTTGTTTAAGAATAAGTACTATTATGGTTGTGGTACATTAATGGATGGTTTGTATTGTTTCAATCTTGATAATGAATTTGTGGAGTCTTTGTTTAATATTGAACATGTTGTTGGTAGTAAACGTAGTGCACTGGATGATAACTCTGCTTTCTTATGGCATCAAAGACTGGGTCATATATCCAAAGAAAGGATGTTGAGGTTGGTTCAAAGTGAAATCCTTCCTCAATTACATTTTACAAACTTAAATGTATGTGTTGATTGTATTAAAGGCAAACAAACTAAACACATTACAAAGAAAGCTGCCATAAAAAGCACAAAACTTCTTAAATTGATACACACTGATATTTGTGGTCCATTTGAAGCCCCATCATAGAGCGGGGAAAAGTATTTCATTACCTTTATTGATGATTACTCACGTTATGGATATGTATATCTTTTGCATAAAAAGTCTCAATCAGTAAACACCTTGAGGTGTTTATTAACGAGGTAGAAAGGCAATTAGATACAAAAGTAAAGGTTGTGAGATCAGATAAAGGTGGTGAATATTATGGTAAATACAATGAAAATGGACAATGTCCTGGTCCATTTGAAAAGTTTCTTGAAAGTCGAGGCATATGTGCTAAATACACTATGCCTGGCACACCACAACAAAATGGTGTAGCTGAAAGGCGGAATCGTACTCTTATAGAAATAGTTAGAAGTATGTTGAGTAATAGTAATGTACCTTTATCTTTGTGGACATATTCTTAACGACTGTTGCATATTTGCTTAAGAGAGTTTCTAGTAAGGCCGTTCATAAGACCCCTTATGAATTATGGACAAATAGAAAACCTAGTTTAAAGCATACACATGCATAGGGTTGCCAAGCAGAAGTAAGAATATATAACCCACATGAGACGAAACTCGATTTAAGAACCATCTCTGGTAATTTAATCGCGTATTCAGAAAAGTCAAAGAGGTACATATTCTATTGTCCTAACCATAGTACGAGAATAGTTGAAACTGGTAATGCACGGTTTATTGAGAATGGTCATGTCAGTGGGAGTGAGGAACCACAAACGGTTAATTTTGAAGAGAAACAAGTGGGAGATATCACGTCTAGTGTTTCTCATCAAAGTGTGTCTCCTCAAAATAGTGGCTCACACAATGATCATATCAATATTGACCCTATCAATGACATCACACATATACAAGTATCAAATGAACTACAAGAAATAGCATTAAGGAAGTCTTCAAGACAGAAAAGACCAGCTATTTCAGATGATTATGTGGTTTATACACTTGAACATGAATGTGATTTAAGTGTTAATATGGAACCAGCTTCTTTTAATAAAGTCATGGAATGTGATAATTCAGAAAAGTGGTTCAATGCCATGAAAGAAGAGTTGAAATAATGGATGACAACAAAGTTTGGGACTTAGTTGAGTTGCCTAAAGGTTCAAAACGAGTCGGATGTAAATGGATCTTCAAGATCAAACGAGACTCTAATGACAACATTCTAACTTTCAAAGCCAGACTTCCTGCTAAAGGTTTTACTCAAAAAATAAGATATTGACTATAAAGAAACCTTCTCTCCAGTTTCTAAGAAGGATTCTTTAAGAATTATTTTGGCTTTGGTGGCTCATTATGATCTAGAGCTTCACCAAATGAATGTCAAAACTGCCTTTTGAATGAAGACTTAGAGGAAGAAGTTTATATGGATCAGCCCAATGGTTTTGTAACCGTTGGAAAATAACAGTTGGTGTGTAAGCTAAAGAAGTCAATATATGGACTAAAACAAGCTTCTCGACAAGGGTATCTAAAGTTTAAAAATACCATCACATCATATCGGTTTGAAGAAAACACCTTGGACATGCGTATCTTCATGAAGGTTAGTGGGAGTAAGCTTATCATTTTAGTCTCATATGTTGATGACATTCTCCTTGCTGCTAATGATCTTGGATTGTTACATGACGTAAAGAAATTCCTCTCTAATAATTTCCATATGAAATACATGAGTGAAACATCATATGTGATTGGCATCGAAGTATTCTGTAACAGATCCCAAGGAATATTAGGCCTATCACAGAAAGTTTACATCAATAAAAGTTTGGAAAAGTTTAGAATGGAAAAGTGCTTTCGGAATTTTTCCCATTCAGAAAGGGGACAAGTCCGGTTTGTTCCGATGTCCTAAAAGTAATTTGGAACGAAAAGAGATAGAAGATATTCCCTATGCACCAGTGGTTGGGAGTCTGATGTATGCTCAGACATATACTCGTCCACATATCAGTTATGTTGTTGGTATGCTTGGACGATATCAAAGAAATCCTGGAATGGACCACTGGAAGGCTGCAAAGAAAGTCCTTAGGTATTTACAAGGCACCAAGGACTTCATGCTTACTTATAAAAGGTCGGATAGCCTTGAGACGATTGGTTATACAGATTCAGACTATGGACTCAAGAAAGTCTACATTTGGGTAGACATTCCTAATAGTTAGGGAGCTATATCATGGAAAGTGAGAAGCAGTCGGTCATTGCTACTTTCACAATGGAGGCCGAATTTGTTGCATGCTTTGAGGCAACAAGTCATGCTCCATGGTTGCGGAACTTTATCTTAAGACTTGGAATTATCGACAGTATAGCCAAGCCGTTAAGAATTTATTGTGATAATTTCGCTACTGTAAATATGATAGGTACTCAAAAGGTACAAAACATATGGATATTAAGTACCTATCTGTCAAAGATGAAATGCAAAAACAGAAGGTGTCTATTGAGCATATTTGTATAAACTTAATGGTATCAGATCGTTAACTAAAGGATTACCATCCATGACTTACATTGGCCATGTAGAAAGGATGGGTATTATAGAAAAACCTTGTTAACCGGAAATGAATATTATACATATGTATGAATGGTTTTTGCTCAACTAAAAATTGACCCTTGTGAATTCAATAAAAGCTATGTTTTTGCTTAATAAAATTGTTGTCCGTATTATGGTTACGTATATGCATTGTTATAGTGAGACAACATAGTGATCTCCATGAAAGTCGTGACTTAAGGTTTCTCACAATAAAAGTATTTTGAATTAAATTGACTTGTGATACATGGAAGGAATCATGTCGTTTGAATGACCTGCGACCGCCATGATCCTGTTAGTTTATTTCATATTATAGAATTCGTAATTGTTGATTCATTGAAAGGTGCACATTTAAAGTTATTTTGAATCATCAAATTATTATATGGACCAAGTGGGAGATTGTTAGATTATTACTATAATATAATATGGTCCATATATTATAAAAGACTAATTCTATTAAGAGATTTAATTTGATGGTTAATTAAATATTTAATTATAGAATTAGTATTGGGTTTAACTTCTAACCCTCTCAACTCCCTCATGAATATAGATATTATGGATGGCAATTAGTGTGATAGACCTTTGGATTGTTTTTGAACACTATATAAAGGGTCATCCATATGTATGTCAATCACCATCTAAAAGACAAAATAAAAGATTACAGAGGAGATGAGAGAAAAGGAAGGGCTTAGCTAAGTGATTTCATCAAACTCTCATCATCGATCAAGGTATGCCCTTATATCATTATCGATTATAATGTATATAATTTAGAGTGTAAAAATCCTAATATAATAGTGTTATTTCTTACACTTCGTACTGAGATATGGACTACTGAGAAAGAAGTTGGAGCAGGTGGCAATTCCTGATCAAGACAGCATCCTTGCACGCAAGATGGCTGTCATATATATCCTGTATAGTATGGTTTTTGCAAAGCAAAAGGAGAATGCTTTGTCTGTCAATGCTCTATACCTTGCTAACGATCCTGCGAGGTTTAACACCTTCCCATGGGGTAGGATTCTGTATGAGAAGCTTGTTAAGGAGTGGAAACATGGGTTCGATAAATGGGCAGCTAGTCCAGGTTCTCAGATAGTCATCAACACATTCCCCTACATGATGCAGGCATGGGTTTTTGAGTGCCTGAGGGCGGATTATGCTGAAACCTTGGCCAAACATAACCTAGAGGCCCCCCCTAGTCCACGCGTGTTGAAGTGGAAGACAATTAAGGCTATTGATTATACATTGGCAAAGCAGACATTCCTTGATCGGGCTGATGTCATGGTTAGTTATTAATGACATATAATGACATAAAATGACATATAATGAAATATAATGGAGTATAATGACATATAATGACATATTGATCTTGGTATCAGGTGCCCTTCAAGCAATTAAAGCCAACACCTGATGAGATGGAGACAGAGATGTATAAGGATGCTGTGAGTTGGTATGCTACATTGCTACACACACCTGCACCTTCTCCTGTACGTGATGAAGAGAATGAGCCAAATGAAGCTTCCACAGGTTTGGTTGTTTTGCCTCTGTTAAGAAAAATGAACCAGAAAATTAATACTTTCTGTGAGACAGTGAACCAGAAATTCGTTGAGTTTGACAGTAGGATAAAAAAGAGTGTTATTGATAATAAGGCTATTGAAAATCAGATGTTAGTGAAGCTGAGAAGTTACCACTCTTTGCAATTTTCAATTGCAAAGCATAAAATTGAGAAGGAGTTGAGAGAGGAGCTGGGGTTGAAACCTTCTGGTGCTAAGAGTCCTGAGGGTATTCATATTGATTTGGATGACTTGGAGGAGGCAGATGCTGGTGCTGTCCATGGAGATGATATTGATGGAGAGGGAGAGGATGGTGATGGGCAGGAAGATGAGTTTGAAAATGTGAATAAAGCTGCAGTTGTCCATGATCCATCATGCCTCCAGATGGTGGTGGTCCATTCAAATATCAGTCCACTAAATGTGGCATCTCCTGAGCATACAATGGATCTGGACCCATTAGTGTCATCTGTGACAAGAGACAGTGGCCCATCATCCTATATCCCTGAAAAGACCACCAGCAGCCCAGTCAAAGCCCCCAGCAGCCCAGAAAAAGCCCCCAGCAGCCCAGGAAAACCCCCCTGCAGTCCAGAAAAACCCCCCAGTCAGAAAAAATTGTCCCCAAAAGAAAAAGCCCCAATTCAAAATCCTGTAACTGAAGTGCCAGTGAGGACTTCACAGAGGAGCAAGAGGCCTGCTGCTACTACACAATCTCCATTTACTAATCCTGAGCCAAAGAAGAAAGCCAAGAAGCAGGTTGAGCCTTTAGTTGAACACCCATTGCCTAAACCCTAGGAAAATCCTTCTTGGGACTTTGATTTTGATAAGAACAAATATAAAGTGCTCAGTGCTGTTTGTAAAAAGAAGAATCAAAAAAAGAATGCTGGGATTACATTGTGTGTGCAGCCTAATGATGCAGCCCTTGTGAAGGATATTAATGACCTATGTGCTAAGCTTGGGTGGCTCACCAGTGAGGTATGATCTTATTTATTATAGAATGATGCATATCTTGTACATATATTCTGTTTAAATGATAGAATGATGCATATCTTGTACATATATTCTGTTTAAACGATAGAATGATGCATATCTTGTACATATACTCTGTTTATAATAGATTATGATGGATTATAATGACAAATAATGGATTATGATGAATTATAATAGATTATAATAGATTATAATAGTTTATAATATATTATAATATTTTATAATAGTTTATAATGGATTATAATAGATAATAATGGATTATTATAATAGATTATAATATATTATAATGACATGTAAGTACACATTACTTATTCTATGTATATGTAGATTATTGATGCTATGCTGTCACTGAGAAACATGCAAGTGGATATCTATCCTGATATGTTCCCTAGCGTGAAGTGGACTTGTTTGGGCACTTTGTAGAACAAAGCTGTTACAAATGCCGTGGAGATGTTCAAGCAGTCCAGAGAATTGGGGCAGCTAACAGAGGATGGTCAAGTGCCATGGGGGTCTATAGACCCTGAAATGTATGGGTATGTTGCTGGGTTCAATGGAAACTGGCCTAGCAAGGACTGGTCTACATGTGATAAGGTATATGGGGTGGAGAACATTGCAGAATGCCACTGGGCAGCTTTCTCCTACGACTTTAAAGAAAAGTGCGTAAATGTTTATGACTCCATGAAGGAGTCATTCAAGGAGGATAGGATGAAGCTGTTTCAGAAGCACGCCATTATTGTCCCCAGCCTTTATAATACATGCTTTGCCAGACCAGTTTTCAACCCAGATGAGCCTTTCAGGGTTGTAGTCCACGATGTGCCACAACAGCTCAACAATTCGGACTGTGGGGTCTTTGCTGGTAAGTTCGTGCAGGGGTTGACAAGGAACGAGGATATAAACAAAGTTCAAATCCATAAGTGTCTTGATTACAGAAAGACGATTGCTGTTGAGTTAGTCAAGTGGTGGGGGCCTCCAGAATCTCCGAAATTGAAGGAAGTTGGTGTTGGAATATCCCGGGGTTGCAAGACACAATGAACTACGATAGTTCATATGTCTAGAAAACCCTAATTCGTTGATCGTTAGAACTTACACAATAGAACTAGCTCATAGAAGTATATGTTTAAAGATAGTGTGAATATGCTACAACTAACATAATCAAAGAGTGTGGCTACAAAGATATACCTTTGAAGCGTGAGCGGAAGCGATATGATCTTCAAGTGCTTATCCCCACACCTTGCTCCTTGCTTTCTTCTTGAAGAAATTTCTATCACCAAGGTGATATGGAACTACTATGAAATAGTCCACACCAATACCTTAGATAGCAATAAGACACACTTGGACTAGTGTGTGTTATTGAGGAGTGTGTAGTCTAACTACTATAGCAAACTATAGAACAATTTCTATACTCTAACACTTAGAGTTTTGCTAGAGGGTTTGAAGATGAAGTGTGTGTGTTTGTTTTTGTTCTCTAACAAGAGTTGTGTGATACTTAGCTTGATTTTTTTTCTCTACCCATTCTATATCATCTTATGATATAGAATGGATGATGAAACACATTATACACTAAACAAACACATTAACCATCCATATGGTTAATGCCTCTTGGTCCATGGAAGATTCTCTTACAAGAGTTCTTCCCAAGACTTACAAAGCCTTCCCAAGGCATAAAGTAGCCACCAAGATGTCAACCATTCATGATGATGGAATTAATTAATCTTAATTAATTAATTAAATCATATCTTATTTAATTAATTCATTAATTAATTAAATCATTTCAATAAATGATAATATATATATATATATCTCACATATATATATATACATAAACCCCAAATGGTGTGTCCAGAACCAATTCCGGGCGCACCACCGGTTCGGTCGGGACACGATCTCGATCGAACCGAAATTCCTCAATATGGATCAAATCCCTTATTCACTTTCGGGTCACTACTCGAAAGTATCTTCGGTAATTGTTACGTGTGTGACCTCATAGCCCGAGTAACGAAGGCATCGGGATTCAACGTATAAGACCGTATACACGAATCCCGAAGATCATCGTGAGAGCCTAGTCTACCATTCGATGACCCCCGGCATTATCTCGGGTGAGACTACTGATAGTTCAGATAACTATCGGTTGTTGAACCGTATATATAGATGATATAGTTCACGGGCACTAATTGAGGAAATTGACACATCAATTTCCAACACTCCCACTTGCCCTTGGACTATTACCAATGTCTTGGATGTACACTTGCATCCTTGTCACATGATTCCCTTTGTCCTCGGTTTTCGTCATAGGCTAAAGCAAGAAAGCGTGTCGCCAACTCCTATGACATAATTTCTCGGAACACGAGATAGTCTCACTCCCGTTCATAACGGGTGAATTCATAAGTAAGACTCACTCTCCGAGTGGCCAGAAAAACCTTCCCTGTATACCAGGGTGGACAAAGACCCTACCAATGCATCACCGATCATCTCACCACTACATTCACATAAGACCCAACGTACCCCATTACCACTAGTAACGGATGGGTCCGGAAGTAGTCAAAGCCTCATGCTCACGTAGCATGAGAATGATATGCATGTAGGTCTCAGAACCTCTATCATATGGCTCGTGTGAAATATAGGACACAAGATCTCTTCTATAATTTCACAACGGTCACTGTCCAGTACCATGTCAAAACTCTCTTGACAATGAACCCATGTAATGATTTGGACCATCCTTTTGACTTAAGAAACAAAGTCAAACGAATCATTACACACTAGTTTGGTTGTGTCCGTTCCCAAAACGCCGGGACATACCACTAGGGACAATGTAATCACCATAGTTCTTGTCTTGAAAAAGGGGTTCCTTAGCCAATACACTTATTGGCTCCTCTTCAAGAACTCGTGATTACATGAGAATTAAAATATTTATCATACAACTATGATTAAATATTCAATTGTTTATTCAAGTGCTATAAAAGAATAGGCAATCAATAAACAAGAAGTAATACTTTTATTCAATAATAAGAGTTTTACAAAAGTATACTTCATACATATAAATCAAATAAACTGAAATAAAGCTCCCACTAAGACTAAGACCACTCGGACCTAAGTCTAAGTCCAATAGCTGAAGTATGGAACTCATGTTTGGTCTGAGGCAATGGTTTAGTCAAGGGATCAGCTGCGTTGTCGTCTGTATCTACTTTGGATACTTTGATGTCACCTCTCTGGAACATTTCACGGACGAGGTGATACTTCCTGAGGACATGCTTGGACTTATGATGAGCCCTGGGTTCCTTAGCCTGTGCTATGGCTCCAGTGTTATCACATAACAACTCAATTGGACCATCAGCGCTAGGAACTACCCCAAGCTCAGTCATAAACTTCTTAAGCCAACATGCCTCCTTGGCTGCTTCAGAAGCTGCAATGTACTCGGCCTCCGTAGTAGAATCTGCAACTGTGTCCTGCTTGGAACTCTTCCAACAGATGGCTCCACCGTTCAGGCAGAATACAAACCCGGTTTGAGAACGAAAATCGTCTCGATCGGTTTGGAAACTGGCATCGGTGAAACCTTTTGCAATCAACTCCTCATCTCCGCCATATACCAGAAACATATCCTTAGTCCTTCTCAAGTACTTAAGGATAGATTTCACAGCGGTCCAATGGCTGTTGCCTGGATTCGCTTGATATCGGCTGGTCAGACTCAGAGCGTACGATACGTCTGGTCTAGTGCACAACATGGCATACATGATAGATCCTATGGCTGAAGCATACGGGACTCTACTCATGTTCTCCTTCTCGACGTCAGTGGTGGGGCACTGACTTTTGCCGAGAATAGTGCCAGTTGTCATAGGCAGTATTCCCTTTTTGGAATCGATCATATCGAATCGTCTCAGAACCTTATCAATATAAGTGTCCTGTCTTAGGCCAATCAACCTATTGGCTCGATCCCGATATATCTTGATTCCAAGGATATACTGCGCCTCTCCTAAGTCCTTCATCGAGAAACACTTACACAACCATCTCTTGACTGACTCAAGGAGTGGTTTGTTGTTTCCAATGATCAGTATGTCATCTACATACAGGACTATAAATGCAATGTGGCTCCCACTTACCTTCTTGTATACACAAGCATCCTCCTCATTCTGAATGAAGCCAAATTCTTTAATTGCTTCATTGAATCGGAGGTTCCAACTGCGAGAAGCTTGCTTGAGTCCATAAATGGATCTCTGAAGCTTACATACCTTCTTAGGTCCTTTTGGACATGTAAAGCCTGGAGGTTGTGTCATGTACACATCCTCCTCAAGGTTTCCATTAAGGAAAGCGGTCTTTACATCCATTTGCCATATCTCATAGTCATAATATGCGGCAATGGCTAAGAGGATCCGAATAGACTTGAACATGACTACCGGTGAGTAGGTTTCATCATAGTCAATACCATGAATTTGTTTGAAACCCTTCGCCACTAGTCTAGCCTTATAAACATGGACATTTCCATCTTTATCAAGCTTTTTCTTAAAGACCCACTTACACTCGATAGGTCTAGCACCTTCGGGTAAGTGAACCAATGTCCAGACATCATTCTGGTACATAGAGTCTATCTCAGATTTCATGGCTTGAAGCTATGACTCGCTATCTGGCCCTTTCATTGCGGCTCCATAAGTATAAGGCTCGTCGTCTTCTATCAAGAAGGATTCCCCATACCATCTATCGGGAACATGACGAGTCCTACTGGATTTCCTAAGGGTCGGTACTTCTTCAGGAGTTTCATCTACCGTGGATCTAGGGTCCAAGATAGGATCCATCATGAATGGAGGATCTACTTCCTGAAGTGAGCCTGCCGAGTTCGTTAACTCGACTTGCTCATTTGATGAGACACTTGGGTTCAATAACCCATCTCTCTCATTCAATGAGTTTCTTGAGTTCGACAACTCAACTTGCTCATTAAACGTGTCGAATGAGTTCATTAACTCATTCGGCTCATCATCTTGAACTTCTTCAAGTTGTACCGTATTTCTGACATTTCCTGATAAGAACTCTTTCTCAAGGAAATGTGCTGTCCTAGCCACGAAAATCTTATTTTCTGGCTTAAGGTAGAAATAATACCCTTTGGTTTCCTTTGGATAACCAATGAAATGGCACAAGTCAGCCTTTGGGCCTAGCTTGTCTACGTTCAATTTCTTGACGTAGGCCAAGCAACCCCAAACCCTGAGGAAGCTAATCATGGGACGTTTCCCAAACCACATCTCATATGGTACTTTCTCAGCTGACTTGGTTGGACAATTATTTAACGTAAGTGCGGCAGTTTGCAACGCGTAACCCCAGAAGCTGACATGTAGGTCGGTTCGACTCATCATGGATCGCAAACTGTCTAACAGAGTGCGATTCCTTCTTTCGGACACACCATTATGCTGTGGTGTTCCGGCCGGTGTGAGTTGTGAAACAATTCCACAATCTCTAAGATGAGCGTCAAACTCGTGGCTCATATATTCGCCTCCTCGATCGGATCGAAGAGTCTTAATAGTCTTGCCGAGTTGTTTCTCTACTTCATTTTGGAATTCTTTGAACTTTTCAAAGGCTTCACTCTTGTGCTTCATTAGATAGACATAGCCATAACGGCTAAAGTCATCCGTGAAGGTAATGAAGTAGGGAAAACCACCTCTTGCAGGAGTGTTCATTGGACCACATACATCGGTATGTATTATCCCCAATAAATCACTTGCCCTTTCACTCGTTCCAGTGAAAGGTGATTTGGTCATCTTGCCCAAAAGGCATGATTCGCATTGGTCATATGATTCAAAATCAAGTGACTCAATAATTCCACTTTCGTGGAGTTTCTTGATGCGATTTTCATTTATATGACCAAGTCTGCAATGCCATAGGTAGGTAGGATTCAAGTCGTTAGGCTTGTTCCTTTTAATATTTACGTTATATACCTCATGGTCCTCATCTAGTATGAAAAGACCATTTTGGTTTGAAGCTTTTGCATAAAGTAAACCATCACGATTAATAGAACATATATTCCTTTCCATAAGGATGGTAAAACCATCATTGTTCAAAACAGATATGGAAATAATATTTCTAGAAATAGTAGGAATACAATATACATTATTTAAAACTAAGACCATCCCGGATGGTAGTTTTAAATCTATCTTGCCCACGGCAACTGCAGCAACCTTTGCTCCATTGCCTACCCGCAAGTCCACCTCTCCCTTCCGAAGGGCTCTACTGTCATGTAGTACCTGCATATTTCGACAAATATGAGAACCACATCCTGAGTCAAGTACCCAAGTAGAGTTATTGGAGGTGATGAAAGCTTCAATAACGAATATACCTGTCGGAAGAGTCCCACTCTTCTTATCTTCGAGGTACTTCTTGCAGTTCCTCTTCCAGTGACCAGGTGTATTACAATAATGACACTGGTCAGTCCCCTTAGGACCTTTACCCGGAGTTTTGGAAGTCTGGGCCTTGACTGTTCCAGTCTTGGCCTTTCCCTTCCATTTCCCCTTGCCTTTCTTAAAGGCCTTCTTGTTCTGAATCGTCAGAACAGAGGGAGTAGGGGTAGAGCTCTTCCCACCCTTCAACGCAGTATCAGCCGTGCTGATCATGTTATGCAACTCCGACAACGACTTATCGAAGTCATGCATGTTGAAGTTCATGACAAAGTTACCAAACTTGTCAGGAAGGGAACGGAGGATTATGTCAACAGCCAAATCCTTGGAAAACTGAGTTCCCAAAGACTCAAGTCTCTCGATGATCCCAATCATCTTGAGAACATGAGGATTGAGGACTGGCCTGTTGACCATTGGATAGTTTGCAATCCATGAGGGCACAAACAGCTTCGTACCGCTCATTTCTTGCCCGCTTCTGGAACATCTGTTCCAGTCTGCAGTACATGTCATATGCTGCCACATTTTCGAACTGAATCTGAAGATTCGGTTCCATGTTGGCCAGCATGAGACATTGGACATCCAATGCATCGTCCACGTGTACATCATATGCACCACGTTCTAGCTCATCGGCATCCTCATGGGGTGGAGGAGGAAGTTCTTCCTTAAGAACATATTCGACTCTCTCGTGCTTGAGAACGATTCTCAAGTTACGAGACCAGTCGTTGAAGTTATTGCCATTGAGTTTACACTTCTCAAGTGTAGATCGGAGTGAGTTTGAAGTTGATTTCTTAGCAGTTGCCATCTAAAACATGCGAGTATGAAACGACTTTCAGTTTAATTTATATGTAAAACATACGATACAAGTAAAGCATGCTTGAAACAATAACACGAGTACCAACAACCCCTCGAAGTGTACAAGTATACCAAGACCCCACGGACTTGGGTATGAGCGGCACACGCAATCATCCTCATAGTCCAATCCATGGGTAAGTTCTACTAGACTATCATATATCAATAATCCAATGATTATATATGACTCTTGGCGTCTATCACTAGTCGTTTTAAGACACTATAGACTTCCTTTGCCAAACGGGCCGGTTCGATGGGCTAACCTGTAGCCACGTTTTAAGCAACCTTAGTTCACCATAAAGGGATGGATTACATTTGCCGGTTCGATGGGCTAACCTGTAGCGCATGTAATCCCATTGCCTCCTATTCCTATGAATCAAAGTGCCCATCTAGGGATGATCCACCCGAAACGTAGGAAAGTTTGACAACTTTGAACTTAGGTTTGGCAAACACTTAATTATTACGTGGAGGGGTTTAGATTAAACATGTAATCCACATTTCATGCATATCACATAAGGTATACATATACTTCAAGAAAATATATGTAAGCATGAAACATGGCATGAATAATAAACACTTTAAAGGGACGTGATATGGCCTAAAAGACATTAAATAAAACTAGTCTAACTAGTTCTAAACTAAGTCCTTGGTCTCCGTCTTCTTGGACATCGCCATGCTCCAAGTCCATCTCTTCATGTCTTGTTACATAATCAACTTTCGCATTAAATGGCACATGCGCCGCGAAAAAGAAATAACAATACAATAATTTAAAACGACACATGCGTCGTATTTCAATATCAAGGACAGTACGCAGACTGTATTTCGAATAAATACTAGGCCATATCAAATCCCCATTCCATTCAGACTACAGTTTATATATGTATAACACATTATACATAAAACACATAAACATGCTAGGAATGGAATAAAACACACAAGCGACACACAACTCACACACATACTCACATTCAAATAATAAGAATCATAGTCATATATGCATATCATAACCTTTAGTTGTCCAACAACTAACATAGCCAATTATCGGAAGTTTTACCATAATTTCAACATTTTGAACTAATAACCCAATTACATTCAAAGATACTTAGCATAAGTTTAAGGTTTGAAATTCATAACAACTCAAACCACAAACCTCCTTTCGATACTCAATTAAACAATTTAATTAGTACCGATAGGATAAAATCAACACTTTGACATACATGCTAATTTTAAACTATTTTAAACTTCTCAAAGAATGTTTTGGACTTATAAGATTATTTCCAAAACAATCTCTAAATCACCCATAACAAACCGAAAACGTCCATAATCATCAAATGACTTTGGACTTAATCGATTTGTTTTGTTACGAAATCATCAAATGACTTTGGACGTGCATGGACGCGTCCAGGGGGGCCGAACCAGGCTTCGGGCCAAGACGTTCCGCATCCAGGGAAAGCCGAGGGTGCGCGTTACAGTGGAGCTGTGTCCTAGGCTTGCCTGGACTCACGCGAAACTTAGGTTTTGTCGGGAGGGTTTTCCGAATACGAAAATCGGTTATGGTTCATATATCGACATATATACTATATGGTACTACTTTAAACACTTCTAGAACATGTTAAACGTGTAATATAGCTCTGATACCATGTTGGAATATCCCGGGGTTGCAAGACACAATGAACTACGATAGTTCATATGTCTAGAAAACCCTAATTCGTTGATCGTTAGAACTTACACAATAGAACTAGCTCATAGAAGTATATGTTTAAAGATAGTGTGAATATGCTACAACTAACATAATCAAAGAGTGTGGCTACAAAGATATACCTTTGAAGCGTGAGCGGAAGCGATATGATCTTCAAGTGCTTATCCCCACACCTTGCTCCTTGCTTTCTTCTTGAAGAAATTTCTATCACCAAGGTGATATGGAACTACTATGAAATAGTCCACACCAATACCTTAGATAGCAATAAGACACACTTGGACTAGTGTGTGTTATTGAGGAGTGTGTATTCTAACTACTATAGCAAACTATAGAACAATTTCTATACTCTAACACTTAGAGTTTTGCTAGAGGGTTTGAAGATGAAGTGTGTGTGTTTGTTTTTGTTCTCTAACAAGAGTTGTGTGATACTTAGCTTGATTTTTTTTCTCTACCCATTCTATATCATCTTATGATATAGAATGGATGATGAAACACATTATACACTAAACAAACACATTAACCATCCATATGGTTAATGCCTCTTAGTCCATGGAAGATTCTCTTACAAGAGTTCTTCCCAAGACTTACAAAGCCTTCCCAAGGCATAAAGTAGCCACCAAGATGTCAACCATTCATGATGATGGAATTAATTAATCTTAATTAATTAATTAAATCATATCTTATTTAATTAATTCATTAATTAATTAAATCATTTCAATAAATGATAATATATATATATATATATATATCTCACATATATATATATACATAAACCCCAAATGGTGTGTCCAGAACCAATTCCGGGCGCACCATCGGTTCGGTCGGGACACGATCTCGATCGAACCGAAATTCCTCAATATGGATCAAATCCCTTATTCACTTTCGGGTCACTACTCGAAAGTATCTTCGGTAATTGTTACGTGTGTGACCTCATAGCCCGAGTAACGAAGGCATCGGGATTCAACGTATAAGACCGTATACACGAATCCCGAAGATCATCGTGAGAGCCTAGTCTACCATTCGATGACCCCCGGCATTATCTCGGGTGAGACTACTGATAGTTCAGATAACTATCGCTTGTTGAACCGTATATATAGATGATATAGTTCACGGGCACTAATTGAGGAAATTGACACATCAATTTCCAACAGTTGGCTTATGAAGAATGTTTCTATGTTGAACAATCTATTTATTTTCAGTCTTGAACAATTTAAATTCTGTCTTAAACAATTTATATTCTATCTTCGACAATGGTGACGTACCCTTTGACAATATGTAGTATAACTACATGTGTCCGTATTATTTTGACGTGTAGTCGTGGTACATGTTTACCATATTCTGAACAACACTTTTGAATATATGCAGCATGTATCAGTGTTTATTTGTTGAAAAAGATGCAGTTAGGGGCATAATATATTATTCATCACATATATCAGGTTTTTAAAAAGAAGAATTACTTAGTGAAAATAGTTTTATTCTAACTAGTACATAAATTATTAATTGTTTGGTCATTACACTACTTAGTGAAAACAGTTTTATTCTAACTATTACATAAATTATTCATTGTTTGGTGGTGGCACGTATTCGAATCCTGTACATGTTTGTCTATTATGCCCAAATTGCTTGCATCTCCCACATCTTAGTCGTTTTGTTATTCCCTCGACCTCTCCTTGTGATAGCATACGTTTATTCTTCGGCCTACCCAATTTGTTAGCAACCAAAGGTGGCTTGATCACAACTGAAGAGACTTCTGCAGGAACAAGTCGACTCCATTCTGTCGGGTGTGGTACAGGCATAATTGGAATCTTGTATGCATCACGTAAACTGTCAATATTATAGTACCTACAGTATGAAACAGGCGTAAATTCCATTATATTCCGTTATATTCCATTATATTCCAATATATTCAATTATACACCATTATATTCCATTATAATCCGTTATATTATATTATAGTCCATTATATTATATTATAATCCATTATTTACCTTGAGCACATAGTGTAGATCGAAATGTTACGCTCCCTGCATGCTCTGACAGCATGTTCACAAGGTAACTGGCTTACTTGGAAAACATTGAACGTGCATGTACGTCTGTTAATGTCCACGACCGCATCTCGTCGTCCATCTATCATATTAAAACGAAATTCATCTATTGAAATGACCTTGAACACACGAGAAGCATCGTCACGTTCGGTTAATTCCTCCTCAACTTTGGGACACATAGGATTTTGCCACTCCGAGGCAGCTTTGTACCGATTATAAAACCATTTTTGCAAGAGCATCCTTATGGTCTCAAACATGCCAATTATTGGGTATTCACGTGCGTCTTTCAAAACTGCATTCATCGACTCCGCAATATTTGTCGTCATGATGCTATATCTTCTGGATGGGAAAAAACAACGGGCCCATTTTTTGGGATCGGCATCCATCAAGTAATCATAAATGTTCCTTTTCAAGTTCCTTAACTTGTGCATTGAATCCTCAAATTCTTTCTCCGTGTATGCCTTTGCCGAGCTGTATAGAAACTGATCAGGCTTCACCTGAAACCGGGCTGCAATATTCATACCCAAGTGAAACATACATATCCCGTAAACAGCGTGGGGAAACACTTCAAGGCAACACTTCTCAATTGACCGATGCCGATCCGATATAAACACCAGATCTTCAGTGTACCCAATAACCTTGCGCAATTCCTTGAAAAACCATGACCAAGTCTCATCACTCTCGGTAGCTGCCACCCCGAATGCAACCGGGTATATTTGACCATTTCCATCCATAGTTGTTGCAATGAACAACTTACCCCTATACCGACCTTTCAAATGAGAAGCATCGACAGCTATAACAGGTCGAATGCTTGATTTGAAGCCAGCAACACATGATCCCAATGCCAAAGAACAGAATTTGAAACAATTGTCCTCGGTTGTTTCATAACTAGTATATGTACCTGGATTCCATTTCTCCAACAACCAAAGATACCCTGGCAACTTTGCATAAGATTCTGCAGCCCCTCCACGAACGAATTCCATACCAATTTCTTTAGCCTTCCATGCTTTCCAATAACTAAGATTAATACCGTAATTTTTCCGTAACATTTCCTTTATTTTCATAGGGGGCAAACCTTCGTCATTCACCATATAAGCAATAGCCTTAGACGAAGCAGAGCCCCGATATTGCTTCATCCGCTTGTCCAATGAACAAGTATGTTCTTTTACATACTTTCGGATGACCCACTCTCCCAAGACAGCTGTTTTGATGCTATTAAGCTTGAAAGAACATTCTTTCTCTGTACATACAGCTCGGACTCTGCTTTTGTCAGAGTGGGATATGCGGAACTCACGATTGGCCTTCATATTCAATACACGCAATCGAATTATAATTGATTCATTGTCTGGACAAATCTCCCCAACTCTAAAATCTGTGTACTGGTGTACATTTGTTGACACCACAGTATTAACACCAGATGCTCCAGGTTTAGGATCTCGGACAGTATTTGGGTCATCATTACCTGTCAATAAGACGACATTATATTCCATTATATTCCATTATATTCCATTATATTCCATTATACTCCATTATACTCCATTATACTCCATTATTAATGTAGACAGAATTGAACTTAAATAACATGGACTTACCAGTGCTAGATGAATAAAACCCAGAATAGACAGAATTGTAGGGAGGGACAGGGTTGTTCTTCCTGGCCGTATCACCAAAAACATCGTCTTCGTCGTAGTGATGATTAACAAAATCTTGCCTATATGCAAAAACCTCATCATAGTCAAATTCATCATTTGCACTATCATCAATTTCATTTGAACTATCAAATCCAAATGCATCATTTGAACTATCACCTAGATCTTCTCGTCCCTGGGGGTATAATTCTCAAATTTATTGATATCAGCTTCAAAATCATCCAGCCCCATAACTTCCACATGTTTAAGCTTATCTTCGACAGGGACATTCGAATCTTGATTAACACTTTGGCTTTTCAATTGGACAGAGGACCTACAATCATGACGAACTGGGGCCTTGGAAATACGCTCAGCCTCCTTACAGACATCCACCATCAATGGTGCATTATTCTTCTGTCTATTCTTATGGCCCAACAAATTCTTCTTACGCGTACTAATACACAATGGGATCGGCTTATCCCGTCTCCTATAACATTCAATGAATGTTGAGACATCATCATCATTTACAAGATCATAAGGGGGCATTATTTGTTTGTCCGGATAGCAATTCCATCCAGCTAAATCCAAATAAGTATCAACACGGTTGATTCCAGTTGCTACATATATGAGCTGAAGAAGAGACGAGTAGGTTGAATCGAGTGGAACTTTAACATACTTTGTCTTGGAAGCTTCATATCGCCAAATAACTCCACCATCATTCTTCCATTCACCATGATAATTAAGAAGGACAAGAATATCTTCAATTTAAAAACAAAATCAGCTTAATACTGCATTATAACCCATTATAATCCATTATAGTCTATTATAATCAGTTATACTTCTATGAAATATAATGTTTATAGTATAATCGTATCCAGCTACAAATATCGAACCCAAATAAGTTAAACATTCAATAAAAATCGTACCTTTTTGCCCGGAGCTCATCTTCATTAGTTTGTTTGATTATGGAAGAAAAAGGGAAGACGGAGATGGTGTTGAACCTCACAAAAACTTCAACTTTTTATTGGCAACTACGATACAAATATGGAGTGACAATGAAAAGTCCAGAAGATATGGGATATGAAGATTCAACAGAGAAAAAGATGAAGATATTGGATGTGAAGATGAATCCCGGCGACGAGGTGGACGGAGATAGTGCTGTGGGCGGTGGGACTTATGGAGGGAGAGAGGATAGATAGAAAAGAGAGAGGAGAGAGGAGAGAGAATTTACCTTGTAATAAGAGGAGAGAGGAGAGAGAAGAGAGATGTGTGGCTTTATATTGCATGGGTTGGTAAAAAGGGTTTAATGAAAGGCAATTTAGTGACTTCACCCAAATTTTTTGGTACTTTCTAATTAAAAAAGATATCATGGTATTATTTAAAGTTGGGCCTCAAATCGTGGTACTTTACCAAATTTCTCAAACTTTAATCTATTAAAAAACCTCTCTAGAACATCAACCATATTCTCAAAGCTCAAACAATCATCATCTATTCATCAACCACCACAATCTCGTGCGGGTATAAGCATCAGGCGTATTTTATACTTCGATACTTAAATAGTGGATTTGATTCAAATCAAAAGTTTGTGTATAAATTTTATTAATTTTGACTTTCGATTTTCAAACTAACAATCTTTCTTGTATGGAGGGAGTATTTGATGCTATTTCTGCTAATAAAGATATGACATTTTTGCTCTCTCCTTTATTTTAATTAATTTATTTATTATGTTATTGGTTTGTGTTCATTTGTTGTTGTAATCATATTTGATTAATTAGTATTTGTTGTCTTGAATTAGTTAAAGATTTAATGAAAACAAACTTTGTTGTTTGAATATGAACACATATTATATTGATTATGTGAAAAAACTTGAACTTTTTATATTTCTACAATGTGCTCATTATTTAGTTGTAAATTATGTATGGATTTACCTTTAATTGGGAGAATTTATGATAAAGCTCTTGTCGTGTTCGTGAAGCAATCATCATCTACTCATTAATGTAATTGGTGATCAAGGAGAAGAAATTAACAGTTTTATATAATTTTTGTAGAGAGAAAAAAGAAACCCACACTTCTAGAGAGGGAGTGATAAATTGCAAATGAATTGAAATTTCTTGATGCTAAATTTTGTAAGGGAAAATTTTGGAATAAGAATTGGGTACTGTATATAGGTACCATATATAGCATTTGCGTTTAGGGGTGGAGGGAGTCTTACACTTTCCAACTTTTAGTTCTCACATGAGCTGATATAGATACTTAGATACTATCATAAATTTGTATGAAATATTTACAAATAACCTGTATATATACGATATAATTCCCGAAGTATAAAATGAAAAGCAAAAAATATGACGATTGAACTACCGAAATATAAAAAATAGAATGAGAGAGGGCAAAAATATTTCAAAAGAGTATTTTATTTCTAATTAGGATTTGAACTCTTTATTTTTTAATATTAAACACTACGAGTACATTTGAATCATATATCCATCCAACCGCTAGGTTAATCCATTAGGCAAATCCTAGGGTCTAGGAATAGTACTCACAATGACGTTGCTTCGTGTTTCTTACTCCTTTCGTTAACAAAAGTCGTAATTAAAAAAAATTTAAAGTTATATATCGTTATGTTTCTACAAGGTGTTGCTTCTGTCTTGTTTTCATTGCCGGCTGGCCGGCCCTGGAGGTGGCAGGGGATGGGGTAGAGTTGTACACGAGTCGAGTCGAGCTCGAGCTCAAGAATTTTTGGCTCGGCGAGCTTTCACCTAGCCAAGACATTCCCGAACCGAGCTTTGAGTGTTGGAATATCCCGGGGTTGCAAGACACAATGAACTACGATAGTTCATATGTCTAGAAAACCCTAATTCGTTGATCGTTAGAACTTACACAATAGAACTAGCTCATAGAAGTATATGTTTAAAGGTAGTGTGAATATGCTACAACTAACATAATCAAAGAGTGTGGCTACAAAGATATACCTTTGAAGCGTGAGCGGAAGCGATATGATCTTCAAGTGCTTATCCCCACACCTTGCTCCTTGCTTTCTTCTTGAAGAAATTTCTATCACCAAGGTGATATGGAACTACTATGAAATAGTCCACACCAATACCTTAGATAGCAATAAGACACACTTGGACTACTGTGTGTTATTGAGGAGTGTGTAGTCTAACTATTATAGCAAACTATAGAACAATTTCTATACTCTAACACTTAGAGTTTTGCTAGAGGGTTTGAAGATGAAGTGTGTGTGTTTGTTTGTGTTCTCTAACAAGAGTTGTGTGATACTTAGATTGATCCTCTACCCATTCTATATCATCTTATGATATAGAATGGATGATGAAACACATAATACACTAAACAAACACATTAACCATCCATATGGTTAATGCCTCTTGGTCCATGGAAGATTCTCTTACAAGAGTTCTTCCCAAGACTTACAAAGTCTTCCCAAGGCATAAAGTAGCCACCAAGATGTCAACCATTCATGATGATGGAATTAATTAATCTTAATTAATTAATTAAATCATATCTTATTTAATTAATTCACTAATTAATTAAATCATTTCAATAAATGATAATATATATATATATATATATCTCACATATATATATATATATATATATATATATCTCACATATATATATACATAAACCCCAAATGGTGTGTCCAGAACCAATTCCGGGCGCACCATCGGTTCGGTCGGGACACGATCTCGATCGAACCGAAATTCCTCAATATGGATCAAATCCCTTATTCACTTTCGGGTCACTACTCGAAAGTATCTTCGGTAATTGTTACGTGTGTGACCTCATAGCCCGAGTAACGAAGGCATCGAGATTCAACGTATAAGACTGTATACACGAATCCCGAAGATCATCGTGAGAGCCTAGTCTGCCATTCGATGACCCTTGGCATTATCTCGGGTGAGACTACTGATAGTTCAGATAACTATCGGTTGTTGAACCGTATATATAGATGATATAGTTCACGGGCACTAATTGAGGAAATTGACACATCAATTTCCAACACTCCCACTTGCCCTTGGACTATTACCAATGTCTTGGATGTACACTTGCATCCTTGTCACATGATTCCCTTTGTCCTCGGTTTTCGTCATAGGCTAAAGCAAGAAAGCGTGTCGCCAACTCCTATGACATAATTTGTCGGAACACGAGATAGTCTCACTCCCGTTCATAACGGGTGAATTCATAAGTAAGACTCACTCTCCGAGTGGCCAGAAAAACCTTCCCTGTATACCAGGGTGGACAAAGACCCTACCAATGCATCACCGATCATCTCACCACTACATTCACATAAGACCCAACGTACCCCATTACCACTAGTAACGGATGGGTCCGGAAGTAGTCAAAGCCTCATGCTCACGTAGCATGAGAATGATATGCATGTAGGTCTCAGAACCTCTATCATATGGCTCGTGTGAAATATAGGACACAAGATCTCTTCTATAATTTCACAACGGTCACTGTCCAGTACCATGTCAAGAGTCTCTTGACAATGAACCCATGTAATGATTTGGACCATCCTTTTGACTTAAGAAACAAAGTCAAACGAAACATTACACACTAGTTTGATTGTGTCCGTTCCCAAAACGCTGGGACACACCACTAGGGACAATGTAATCACCACAGTTCTTGTCTTGAAAAAGGGGTTCCTTAGCCAATACACTTATTGGCCCCTCTTCAAGAACTCGTGATTACATGGGAATTAAAATATTTATCATACAACTATGATTAAATATTCAATTGTTTATTCAAGTGCTATAAAAGAATAGGCAAGTAATACTTTTATTCAACAATAAGAGTTTTACAAAAGTATACTTCATACATATAAATCAAATAAACTGAAATAAAGCTCCCACTAAGACTAAGACCACTCGGACCTAAGTCTAAGTCCAATAGCTGAAGTATGGAACTCATGTTTGGTCTGAGGCAATGGTTTAGTCAAGGGATCAGCTGCGTTGTCATCTGTATCTACTTTGGATACTTTGATGTCACCTCTCTGGAACATTTCACGGACGAGGTGATACTTCCTGAGGACATGCTTGGACTTATGATGAGCCCTGGGTTCCTTAGCCTGTGCTATGGCTCCAGTGCTATCACATAACAACTCAACTGGACCATCAGCGCTAGGGAACTACCCCAAGCTCAGGCATAAACTTCTTAAGCCAACATGCCTCCTTGGCTGCTTCAGAAGCTGCAATGTACTCGGCCTCCGTAGTAGAATCTGCAACTGTGTCCTGCTTGGAACTCTTCCAACAGATGGCTCCACCGTTCAGGCAGAATACAAACCCGGTCTGAGAACGAAAATCGTCTCGATCGGTTTGGAAACTGGCATCGGTGAAACCTTTTGCAATCAACTCCTCATCTCCGCCATATACCAGAAACATATCCTTAGTCCTTCTCAAGTACTTAAGGATAGATTTCACAGCGGTCCAATGGCTGTTGCCTGGATTCGCTTGATATCGGCTGGTAAGACTCAGAGCATACGATACGTCTGGTCTAGTGCACAACATGGCATACATGATAGATCCTATGGCTGAAGCATACGGGACTCTACTCATGTTCTCCTTCTCGACGTCAGTGGTGGGGCACTGACTTTTGCCGAGAATAGTGCCAGTTGTCATAGGCAGTATTCCCTTTTTGGAATCGATCATATCGAATTGTCTCAGAACCTTATCAATATAAGTGTCCTGTCTCAGGCCAATCAACCTATTGGCTCGATCCCGATATATCTTGATTCCAAGGATATACTGCGCCTCTCCTAAGTCCTTCATCGAGAAACACTTACACAACCATCTCTTGACTGACTCAAGGAGTGGTTTGTTGTTTCCAATGATCAGTATGTCATCTACATACAGGACTATAAATGCAATGTGGCTCCCACTTACCTTCTTGTATACACAAGCATCCTCCTCATTCTGAATGAAGCCAAATTCTTTAATTGCTTCATTGAATCGGAGGTTCCAACTGCGAGAAGCTTGCTTGAGTCCATAAATGGATCTCTGAAGCTTACATACCTTCTTAGGTCCTTTCGGACATGTAAAGCCTGGAGGTTGTGTCATGTACACATCCTCCTCAAGGTTTCCATTAAGGAAAGCGGTCTTTACATCCATTTGCCATATCTCATAGTCATAATATGCGGCAATGGCTAAGAGGATCCGAATAGACTTGAACATAACTACCGGTGAGTAGGTTTCATCATAGTCAATACCATGAATTTGTTTGAAACCCTTCGCCACTAGTCTAGCCTTGTAAACATGGACATTTCCATCTTTATCAAGCTTTTTCTTAAAGACCCACTTACACTCGATAGGTCTAGCACCTTCGGGTAAGTGAACCAATGTCCAGACATCGTTCTGGTACATAGAGTCTATCTCGGATTTCATGGCTTCAAGCCATGACTCGCTATCTGGCCCTTTCATTGCGGCTCCATAAGTATAAGGCTCGTCGTCTTCTATCAAGAAGGATTCCCCATACCATCTATCGGGAACATGACGAGTCCTATTGGATTTCCTAAGGGTCGGTACTTCTTCAGGAGTTTCATCTACCGTGGATCTAGGGTCCAAGATAGGATCCACCATGAATGGAGGATCTACTTCCTGAAGTGAGCCTGCCGAGTTCGTTAACTCGACTTGCTCATTTGATGAGACCCTTGAGTTCAATAAACCAACTCTCCTATTCAATGAGTTTCTTGAGTTCGATAACTCAACTTGCTCATTAAACGTGTCGAATGAGTTCATTAACTCATTTGGCTCATCATCTTGAACTTCTTCAAGTTGTACCGTATCTCTAACATTTCTTGATAAGAACTCTTTCTCAAGGAAATGCGCTGTCCTAGCCACGAAAATCTTATTTTCTGGCTTAAGGTAGAAATAATACCCTTTGGTTTCCTTTGGATAACCAATGAAATGACACAAGTCAGCCTTTGGGCCTAGCTTGTCTACGTTCAATTTCTTGACGTAGGCCAAGCAACCCCAAACCCTGAGACAGCTAATCTTGGGACGTTTCCCAAACCACATCTCATATGGTACTTTCTCAGCTGACTTTGTTGGACAATTATTTAAGGTAAGTGCGGCAGTTTGCAACGCGTAACCCCAGAAGCTGACATGTAGGTCGGTTCGACTCATCATGGATCGCAAACTGTCTAACAGAGTGCGATTCCTCCTTTCGGACACACCATTATGTTGTGGTGTTCCGGCCGGTGTGAGTTGTGAAACAATTTCACAATCTCTAAGATGAGCGTCAAACTCGTGGCTCATATATTCGCCTCCTCAATCGGATCAAAGAGTCTTAATAGTCTTGCCGAGTTGATTCTCTACTTCATTTTGGAATTCTTTGAACTTTTCAAAGGCTTCACTCTTGTGCTTCATTAGATAGACATAGCCATAACGGCTAAGGTCATCCGTGAAGGTAATGAAGTAGGGAAAACCACCTCTTGCAGGAGTGTTCATTGGACCACATACATCGGTATGTATTATGCCCAATAAATCACTTGCCCTTTCACTCGTTCCAGTGAAAGGCGATTTGGTCATCTTGCCTAAAAGGCATGATTCGCATTGGTCATATGATTCAAAATCAAGTGACTCAATAATTCCACCTTCGTGGAGTTTCTCGATGCGATTTTCATTTATATGACCAAGTCTGCAATGCCATAGGTAGGTAGGATTCAAGTCGTTAGGCTTGTTCCTTTTAATATTTACGTTATATACCTCATGATCCTCATCTAGTATGAAAAGGCCATTTTGGTTTGAAGCTTTTGCATAAAGTAAACCATCACGATTAATAGAACACATATTTCTTTCCATAAGGATGGTAAAACCATCATTGTTCAAAACAGATATGGAAATAATATTTCTAGAAATAGCGGGAATACAATATACATTATTTAAAACTAAGACCATCCCGGACGGTAGTTTTAAATCTATCTTGCCCACGGCAACTGCAGCAACCTTTGCTCCATTGCCCACCCGCAAGTCCACCTCTCCCTTCCGAAGAGCTCTACTGTCCTGTAGTACCTGCATATTTCGACAAATATGAGAACCACATCCTGAGTCAAGTACCCAAGTAGAGTTATTAGAGGTGATAAAAGCTTCAATAACGAATATACCTGCCGGAAGAGTCCCACTCTTCTTGTCTTCGAGGTACTTCTTGCAGTTCCTCTTCCAGTGACCAGGTGTATTACAATAATGACACTGGTCAGTCCCCTTAGGACCTTTAGCCGGAGTTTTGGAAGTCTGGGCCTTGACCGTTTTGATAGATCCAGTCTTGGCCTTTCCCTTCCATTTCCCCTTGCCTTTCTTAAAGGCCTTCTTGTTCTGAATCATCAGAACAGAGGGAGTAGGGGTAGAGCTCTTCCCACACTTCAACGCAGTATCAGCCGTGCTGATCATGTTATGTAACTACGATAACGATTTATCGAAGTCATGCATGTTGAAGTTCATGACAAAGTTACCAAACTTGTCAGGAAGGGAACGGAGGATTATGTCAACGGCCAAATCCTTGGAAAACTGAGTTCCCAAAGACTGAAGTCTCTCGATGATCCCAATCATCTTGAGAACATGAGGACTGACCTGTTGACCATTGGATAGTTTGCAATCCATGAGGGCACAAACAGCTTCGTACCGCTCATTTCTTGCCCGCTTCTGGAACATCTCTTCCAGTCTGCAGTACATGTCATATGCTGCCACATTTTCGAACTGAATCTGAAGATTCGGTTCCATGTTGGCTAGCATAAGACATTGGACATCCAATGCATCATCCACGTGTACATCATATGCACTACGTTCTAGCTCATCGGCATTATCTCCGGGTGGTGGAGGAAGTTCTTCCTTAAGAACATACTCGACTCTCTCGTGCTTGAGAACGATTCTCAAGTTACGAGACCAGTCGTTGAAGTTATTGCCATTGAGTTTACACTTCTCAAGTGTAGATCGGAGTGAATTTGAAGTTGATTTCTTAGCAGTTGCCATCTAAAAACATGCGAGTATGAAACGACATTCAGTTTAATTTATATGTAAAACATACGATACAAGTAAAGCATGCTTGAAATAATAATACGAGTACCAACAACCCCTCGAAGTGTACAAGTATACCAAGACCCCACGGACTTGGGTATGAGCGGCACACGCAATCATCCTCATAGTCCAATCCATGGGTAAGTCCTACTAGACTATCATATATTAATCATCCAATGATTATATATGACTCTTGGCGTCTATCATTAGTCGTTTTATGACACTATAGACTTCCTTTGCCAAACGGGCCGGTTCGATGGGCTAACCTGTAGCCACGTTTTAAGTAACCTTAGTTCACCATAAAGGGATGGATTACATTTGCCGATTCGATGGGCTAACCTGTAGCGCATGTAATCTCATTGCCTCCTATTCCTATGAATCAAAGTGCCCATCTAGGGATGATCCACCCGAAACGTAGGAAAGTTTGACAACTTTGAACTTAAGGTTTGGCAAACACTTAATTATAACGTGGAGGGGTTTAGATTAAACATGTAATTCATATTTCATGCATATCACATATACGTCAAGAAAATATATGTAAACATGAAACATGACATGAATAATAAACACTTTAAAGGGACGTGATATGGCCTAAAGAACATTAAATAAAACTAGTCTAACTAGTTCTAAACTAAGTCCTTGGTCTCCGTCTTCTTGGACATCGCCATCTTGTTACATAATCAACTTTCGCATTAAATGGCACATGCGCCGCGAAAAAGAAATAACAATACAAGAATGTAAAACGACACATGCGTCGTATTTCAATATCAAGGACAGTACGCAGACTGTATTTCGAATAAATACTAGGCCATATCAAATCTCCATTCCATTCAGACTACAGTTTATATATGCATAACACATTATACATAAATCACATAAACATGCTAGGAATGGAATAAAACACACAAGCAACACACAACTCACACACATACTCACATTCAAATAATGTGAACATAGTCATACATGCATATCATAACCTTTAGTTGTCCAACAACTAACTTAGCCAATTTTAGGAAGTTCTATCATAAGTTCAACATATTGAACTAATAACCTGATTTCATTCAAAGAGACTTAGCATAAGTTATATTTGTTAAGGTTTGAAATTCATAATAACTCAAACCTCAAACTTCCTTTCGATACTCAATTAATCAATTTAATTAGTACCGATAGGATAAAATCAAAGTGCTCCCACTTACCTCCACAAGACTCGCCATAAGACGATCTTATGTTGGAAGAGCTAGATTTTGACATACATGCTAATTTTAAACAATTTTAAACTTCTCAAAGAATGTTTTGGACTTATAAGATTATTTCCGGAATGAAAACAATCTCTAAGTCACCCATAACAAACCGAAAACGTCCATAAACATCAAATGAGTTTGGACTTAATCGATTTGTTTTTGTTACGAAAACATACGGCAAAAATACCGTCCATCGCGACCATTCGGGCAGAATCCGGCAGCCCATTCGGGCAGAATTCTGCCCGACGGTCGTGCCGAATTCTGCCAGAATTCGGCAGCCCATTCGGGCAGAATTCGGGCGCCCATTCGGGCAGAATGCTGGGCGAATTCGGGAGCCCATTTGGGCAGAATTCGGGCGCCCATTCGGGCAGAATTCTGGGCGAATTCGGGCAGAATTCGGGCGCCCATTCGGGCGGGTTCCGAAGACGAAACTTTGGCTATGGTTCATATATCGACATATATACTATATGGTACTACTTTAAACACTTATAGAACATGTTAAACGTGTAATATAGCTCCGATACCATGTTGGAATATCCCGGGGTTGCAAGACACAATGAACTACGATAGTTCATATGTCTAGAAAACCCTAATTCGTTGATCGTTAGAACTTACACAATAGAACTAGCTCATAGAAGTATATGTTTAAAGATAGTGTGAATATGCTACAACTAACATAATCAAAGAGTGTGGCTACAAAGATATACCTTTGAAGCGTGAGCGGAAGCGATATGATCTTCAAGTGCTTATCCCCACACCTTGCTGCTTGCTTTCTTCTTGAAGAAATTTCTATCACCAAGGTGATATGGAACTACTATGAAATAGTCCACACCAATACCTTAGATAGCAATAAGACACACTTGGACTAGTGTGTGTTATTGAGGAGTGTGTAGTCTAACTACTATAGCAGACTATAGAACAACTTCTATACTTTAACACTTAGAGTTTTGCTAGAGGGTTTGAAGATGAAGTGTGTGTGTTTGTTTGTGTTCTCTAACAAGAGTTGTGTGATACTTAGATTGATCCTCTACCCATTCTATATCATCTTATGATATAGAATGGATGATGAAACACATAATACACTAAACAAACACATTAACCATCCATATGGTTAATGCCTCTTGGTCCATGGAAGATTCTCTTACAAGAGTTCTTCCCAAGACTTACAAAGCCTTCCCAAGGCATAAAGTAGCCACCAAGATGTCAACCATTCATGATGATGGAATTAATTAATCTTAATTAATTAATTAAATCATATCTTATTTAATTAATTCATTAATTAATTAAATCATTTCAATAAATGATAATATATATATATATATCTCACATATATATATACATAAACCCCAAATGGTGTGTCCGGAACCAATTCCGGGCGCACCATCGGCTCGGTCGGGACACGATCTCGATCGAACCGAAATTCCTCAATATGGATCAAATCCCTTATTCACTTTTGGGTCACTACTCGAAAGTATCTTCGGTAATTGTTACGTGTGTGACCTCATAGCCCGAGTCACGAAGGCGTCGGGATTCAACGTATAAGACCGTATACACGAATCCCGAAGATCATCGTGAGAGCCTAGTCTGCCATTCGATGACCCCCGGCATTATCTCGGGTGAGACTACTGATAGTTCAGATAACTATCGGTTGTTGAACCGTATATATAGATCATATAGTTCACGGGCACTAATTGAGGAAATTGACACATCAATTTCCAACATTGAGCTAGCTCACTTAGCTCATTTAGACATTTCAAGTTCAATTTGATTTACGAAAAAATATTTTACATAAAAAATTAATAATATTATTAACATGTAACAAGTAATAAAATTAACTAATATGTAACAATATAAATAGAAACATTAAATTGACATTAATCATAATAATTGAAATGACTAAAAAAGTAAAATATAACTAATTTTATTAAGAATAATATTAACAGATATACTATCGAGCTATTGAGCCGGCTTCCCGAGCTAGCTCGCCGAGCTGACGAGCCAGGAACCCGGCTCGACTCATTTTCTAACTAGCCGAGCTTCGAGCCTCGACTTCCCGAGCCGAGCCGGGTGAGCTAGCTCGGAAAGCTCGGCTCATCCACATCATTAGATGGGGGCCATCGCCCAGGTCTCAAGGGCCGCCAAATGTTTAAAATTTTACGTATATATTAGACATGAATCATAAGAGTTGTAGCACAATGTTACGTACATATCAGATATATGAATCATAAGAGTTGTAGCACAATGGTTAAGCTTAAGCAAACGTGTGAGGGAAACTATACTAGATATAAATTTGGGAGAAAATTTGGCAAGAATGGAACTCGTTGGAGAGTTTTTTAACTTGGAGCACCCACCATTTCTTTTTTGCAAATAACTAGCACGTTCCTCCATGAAAAAACTATTTTACCCTTACTTCAAATACCTACACTTTTTCCTCCTAATCCATTTCTCTCTTTAACTATTCCCCTCCCCCGCCCATTTCATATTATCACATTTCGTCCTTTCCCCCCTCATCCTCCCAAATTTTATCCCCAACAAAAAAATCTCTTAAAAGTTCTACAATTTGGAAGTTTCTTGCCCGAGTTGATAAAAAAGTAAGTAGTATAACTCTTTAGTTATTAATATTTTAGTATAAAGATTCGATTTTTAGTTATAGAAATGGAAAAGAATGAAGAAGAATCAAACCTTAGCTTCGTCTCATTATGACCATGTGTTGAGTTGTGAAGCCAATTTTGCAGGAGATCGGAGGATGGTTCGGTGGATGGGAAGTCCCGACCATCATCCAAAATCTGGTATGAAGCTGATCAACACTTGGGTCGGAACTTGGCAAGTTCCGAAATCTACTACGAGGGGGATCAGCACTTGGGTCGGAACATGATCGGAACTTAACCAAGTTCCGTTCCAGACAGATTCTGCGAGGCTATTTCTGATGGGCTTTTAGCCGGTTTCTTATGCTAGCTAGGTTTTGTCTTTGCCTATAAATAGAGGTGTTCTTCTATGACTCCAAAAGTTCTGAAACATAAAAAACGACAGAATGTGTAATTATGGTTCGGGAATGGCTTCTTTAAATCCTTGTGTCGTTTCTTGTTTTCGCAAGTCAAATCTTCTGTTTATTATAGTCTGATTCGTGGGGCGTCATCCTGGGCAAGATCTAGTTGTTAGACTAGTTTTGGGAGGCTTTAGTTGATCCTTGAACGGATACAGATTCCTAACTATTGGTATCAGAGCCAGGTTTGGTGACCAATCAGACATGATAATATGAGTGAAGAAGGTGTTTCGATACTACAACGAATGAAGATGTTCGATGGAACTAATTTTCGACTGTGGAAGATGCAAATTGAGGACTATCTGTACACGAAGGATCTGGCTTCCGAAAGAGATGGGTGAAAAGAAATGGAAGAAACTAGATAGGAAGGTTCTAGGGGAGATCCGATTAAAGCTTTCACCAAATGTGTGCTCAAATATAGATTCATAAATAAAGAGTCTTAGAGAGATTTGTGAGGCTTGTAATTAGACTTCTTCATTGTATAAGAAGAATACCTAATCGAGAGATATAAGAATAAAGTTTGGAGTCCTTGTTTCCGCAAGTTATTTCTTATGTTTATTATAGTCTGATTCGTTGGGCGTCATCTTTGAAATCGGTTTTTTTCGATTTTCGGATCAGTCTCGGTTATGGGCTGGTTATGAGCATATGCATAAATAGGCCGGGCTAATGGGCTTTCAAAGTGGGCCGGACTAAATAAATCATTGATAATTATATACCATGACGATTTCTTCATTAAGAAACTCAACTTGCCTGGTTTTGTTGAATTAAGATTTAACAAAATGAATACATGAAAGTTGAAACCTACCTGGAAATGAATCAACAAAATTGAACACAAAGAGCCAACAAGAAAGGGGAAATAATAGAAACTAATTTGTCAGATAACTCCAGAATTCATCATTAAACTTACGAAACTCATAAAACTAAGATTGAACCAACAAATTTCTCAGTATTTTGTTACATGGTTAATGGCTCCAATTAAATTTACTCAACAGCTCAAACATTCCAAATATACACACAAAATTAAGAAAAAATTGGAGTTCAAGATATGTAGAGAAAAGAAAATTAAGACAATGAAATAGACGCCGCGGGAGGAAGAAACGCGAGGCTATGTGGTGACTGTGAGGGAAGTCGGCCTAAGGGAAGTCGTGGGAATGAGGTGAGGCACGAGGCACGGAGGTGAGGTGAGGACGTCAAGTAAGGTGAGGGAAGTCTGCAGACTGAGTTTGTTTAGGGAATTAGGGTTGTTGAATCATATTATATAGTTGTACATCAATATTAAAAAAAAAACTTTAATTATTTCGGACCGGTTCGGTTTTTTAACCGAAAAGCGGAGACCGAAACCGATCCGATCGGTTTTATAACCGAAAAAACCGGCGGTTTTTGACCGGTTCGGATCGGTGCGGATTTTTGATCTATATCCAACTTCACCCCTAAAAAATAGGGTTACTAGGATATTGAAGTGAAGCTTTAGAAATCAATGGAACAAATCTACTAAACCAAGTACAAGCAAGTGATGCATGTACCAAATTTGATGTAGAGAGTACAAGCGTGTGTGATGTACACACACATACATGTGCCTGATGACGATGCCTGCACTACGATGAATTCTCATTTAATAACTAACTATAATATGTTATGCTCTTCAAATTTTTTCATTTTTTAACGACATACAAAACATATTCAGATGACAACTTAAAAAAAAGGACAGTTTAATCCCTTATTTAAAAAGATAATTAGTAACGTTCCTTATTCGAAGGATTTCAGTGGTTCAAGCACCTTAAGAAAATTAGCCTATAAACGAAAAATATATTAACATGTTATTACGTATTTAATAACATTAGTCGATTTTTTTTAGATATTTATGTCAATGATATACAAAAATTAATAATAATAGCTTACAAAACAAGAATTCATCTACTTGCTAGACAAGTAGCTATTTCCAATTAACTTGACCAATAAATTTCAATCTCAACGACTTAAATATCAACATTATTCTTGGAAAATAAGATACCTCTCCTCCATCGAAGGCATATATACACATAACCTTCCCCAGCACTTTCTTGTAGCTTGTAACAAAACATTCATCTATCTATTATTTGTCCCAAATTAATTGTCCAACTTGAGAGGAAAAACATGGGGCTTTTCGGTTGCATGATGGTGGCAGCGATAGCAACCGCCGTGGGAACAGCGGGTGGCGTCTACATTGGTCAAAACAATAACGAGATCCCAAATATAAAAGAGCTTTATTTGAACAAAAAAAGCGAAGATCCTGAATCAGACACAAAACTGACTTCTTCGAAGACTGATGAATGAAGAGCAACAATGGATGAAAAAATATATTGAAATATTTCAATGTTTTATTTTATTTAGTAGTTGTCACAACTTTGTATTTTTACTAGTTGACCAGAAAAATAATCATTTTAAACAATAATCGTATTAGATAATTATAAGTATTTTTCAAATGTCATTTATATTCACGATCAAAGCCAAACATATGTGTTCATAACATGATACTAATACATCATATCATATTACAGTATTGTTATAGTAGATGAATTGGTCAAGTGTTACCAAACTAATTTATTATGAACTATTAAGTAAAAATTTTATTGTAACATTTAAAACTATTACTAATTGGCCAAATCAAAATACAAAAAAGAATAACATTTCTTTAGCAAAAAGGATGAAGTATGACAAATATGTCATATTTCGTCGTAAGATCTTGATAAATAATTTACGTTTCTATCTTTTTGCTTGACCAATAATTAGTAATAAAATTGAATACTTAAATACAATATTATGTTACTTTTTCAACAAAAATTGTTTTAGATAATTACAATTCTTTTTCAATATTGCAATATTGTTATATATAGTAAATGAATTAGTATGAAGGATTAACTAAAAAGTAACATTTAAAACTAAGATTAATTGGCCAAACTAAAATGTAAAAAAGAAAAAGGACAAAGTATGAAAAAATTTGTCATATTTCGTCGTAATATCATGAGGGGGATTATGAAAAGTTTTGCGAAAATAAAAACATTAGGCGGGATTCTGCAAATTTTGACATCAAAATTTGAGAGGGATTATGAAAATTTTCGAATTTCAAAATGCTTACCTCCTACTTATATATATTAGCACCCATTTCAACAATTTATCAAATTGAATTTGCTCCTAAGGTACTTTATCTTCTAATTGTGTATGTGTTTCATTTTAAAAAAAATATTAATTCTCTATTTTGATTATCATTATACTAATTTGTTTGTTTCATTTTTATGTTTTTGTTATTTCTTCTTAAATTTCTGCATTTCTATCAACAATATCGAGGTAAGTATCCAATCTTCAAATTTCATTAATTTCTTTTGCAACAATAATTCATTTGTTATTTTGTATTTTATTTACAATATCATTGTTTGTTGGACTGAATAATTATATTTGTTTGATTTACTATTGTTTCTTGATTTTATATCGACCATTTGTTAATCATGTTTGACATTCATTATTTTGTAATAATGGTGGACCATGAAGCTGCTCGAACAGCTTTCGGATGCACTTTTTTCGTATTTCTAAGAACATATGACGAGTTATGACAAAATGCATAAAAGTACATACGACAAAATTTGACAAAATTAATTTTTTGTGATTATTTTTTAAAATTAGCTAATAGGACAAAGTGTGTCAATGAGGGGCATGTTCTGGGTTTAAATCGGGCTCTAACACAAGACAAACTACGATAAAATGGGAAAATACGACTAAATTTATACGACAGGCATATTTTGTCGTACAAGGGTCAAGGAATAAATATATGACAAAGTACGACAAAATCCTTTGTTCTTTTTACCAATTTTTCCTGTAGTGTATATAGTGGTTGGATGGATATATGATTCAAATATAGTTAGTAGTGTTTATATTCAAAAGTAAAGTGTTCAAATTTCTAACTAGAAGTAAAATACTCTTTAAAATACTCTTAAATATGAAATTTGAAAAACCTAAAAGTAGGATAATGTAACAAGAGCTGATCTGTTATACACACAAGAATAATGATTTTGAGTAATATCTCTTTTGGTCAGTCGACTACTTTTCCGGGTGGTCAACTGCCGGTCAACTCAAGTAGCATCCATGTGCGCCTGTAGTAAGGCTATTTTAGTCTTTTCAATTCGAATTTGGCCCTACATTTTCAAATAATTTTGGGGTCAAATTATAATTAACCATAAAATTGGGGCCAAATACCTAATTAATTGAATTTTTTTTGCCAAATTCGACTTGAAAAGACTAAAATAGCCTTACTAAAGGCGCACATGGGTGCCACGTGAGTTGACCGGCAGTTGACCATCCGGAAAAATAGTCGATTGACCAAAAGAGACACTTTATAAAAAGTGAATGATCAACCAAGACACTTTGAAAAGTGAGTGATCAACTGATGACATAGATGAAAAGTAACTGATGTCCCCGGCCAAAAAGCCATTTAATAATAAATAGTTTAGGTACATATAGGCCTTATAATGTAACTTATTCTTCAAGAATAGTCGATTTTGTATATCATTGGACTGAAATTAAGTGCTCAAGCTAATCGGAAGTGGCCCATCGCTTAAGAAGCCGAGCGATATACACGATTTGTAAATTAGCGATGAGGTGAGTTTCAAACCCAGGACCTTCTAGTCACTAGCAAGAGCCTTTTCCACTAGACTATTCGATTAACTCGATTTTTATTTCATTTTGGTAAGTTAAATCATAACTTGTCTTGTAATCATAGTCGGACTCACATATTACAACATGTATGGTGCAAATGCAGCACCAAAATTTTTGGTGAAAAAAATTCTATATAAATTTATGTGTAATAATAATAATACATATGGAATGATTATATTCGTTGACATAAATGTTTACTTGCACTCAAAAGGAAAATGTGCGAGGACTCATCATCGGGGGATTAATAATTTTATTAGTAAGGTTAATAAAATTGATTTTATTGTCCATTATATTAAAGTGTTCGATGTGATCCCGATTCCAGAGAGTTGCGAGGTCTCTCACATCTTTATGTAAAATTGGTGAATACAATTAAGTGCACAACTTTCAGTATAGGTATACGCTTGTGAAGTTAGCTTTGTTTTTCCCGGTAGCTAGCAGTCGCAAGTGTTGAGCATATCTTTTCAGCTATGAATCATGTCAAAAGTGATAAATGTAGTACGATGGACGATCAATGGTTAAATGACCGTCTAGTCATTTATTTAGAACGAGATGCGTTTAGTACTATTAGTACTGTAATTTTAGTACATTTCAAAAATTCAATAGAAGATTTGCTTTGTAAATTTAAGAATACATTCTCGCTAATGTAATTTTTTGTTGACCTAATATTATGTTACTTGTTTGATAGTTTTTGACTTCGCACCATCGAATTTTAAGTCCTGGGTACGGCTATGCTTGTAATCATTTTAACACAATAATTTTCTCTTTAAAAGAATCGAACTATACTGCATGAGGAGGAGAGTTTGGAATTACATATATTACCTAGAAGTACTTCAACTAACTATGGCCACTAGTGAGAGCTTTTTCCACCAGCCTATTCGATTAACTCAAAATAGACATCCCTTTTTAGGTATTCATTTTAGTAAATGTAGTAATAAGAAGTGGAGGAAAAATTATGTTTGTGACATGCATTCATATTTTCTTTGGTGCTTATAAAAAGGAATGGAGGGAGCATATATTGTGTACATATTAGATAATAATTACACAAATGTCTATATTTATATCACCCACAATAGCTAGTGTAATAACTATACTTTTGTTTTGTCAAACGATATCATTTGAAAGTAAATCCTATACTATCGGGTAGGGAGAATCGTCTACACTACAACGGGCAGAACCCAAGACTTGTAATTGTGAAGGCTGGATAGATAACCACTAGATCATGGCCACGGGCTGTATAATAACTATACTCGGTAAGATAATATTAATCATCTTCTTTGGAACATTAATTGGAAATTTACATTCCAATCTGAATATGTTACAATGCACGCATCTCTACAATTGCAAGTCCATTTTCTTTTGCAGAATCAGATGTGGACTCTTGTGGTTGACTAGGGTTCATCTGTTGGGCTGGTGGTGGTTCCATCGTGGTCTCTTCGAAGTCATTGTACTCCTCCAAATGTTTCTTTGTCTCTCTATGCTCTTGACAATTTGCACACGAATGCATACAACAATGCACTAGACATGGATCACATGGAGAATCCTATATTGGGGGGGGGGGGGGGCGGGTGGATATATGAAACAAATTAAAATTATGAAAATGATGTAGAAGAATGCATCTAAACTAATTATGAAAATGATGTTGAATAATACTCTAATTATATTTTGACATATGTCTACTTCTAAAAGGGCAATCACATTAAATCGGGTGTACTTTATTTTCAGTAATTTACATTATCGTTGTTCATCACCTTAGTCATAGACAATTCCGTTCCATTATAACTATTTCAAAAAAACTTGTGTCAAATTAGAAAAACACAATAGTGGTGATCTTTAATTTTAATTGAAGTTATATGTTTCAATTATAAATAATTGCATATTATTTGAAAATCGGAAAGTCAACAAACAAGACAATGAACGAAACCTAATCTTTTATACACACCAACACATTACCCAAATAATGTGTTTTTTTAGAAGTGCAATGACCATTTTGCCCCTATTTGTAAGTGTAGTATTTCCAAAGTTTTGTTGTGTGCAAAATAATCATTTAACTCCACACAAACACTATTTGGGTGTGTGTATAGTGGTTCCCGAACGAAACGTTAGAAAATGAGAATATAATACTCCCTCTGCTTTTTTTTATATGTCTTTCTAGATATTTTCACATAGATTAAGAGAAAATAAAAATTACCTAAAGGTTGTCAAAAAGTACATTGAAAATGTAAAATGTCACTTAATTGTCACTATATTATTGGTTAATTGACATTTTCAATGAAAAAAATAGTTAAAAAGTGCATCGGAATTGTAAAACATCACATATAAAAAAATAAAACCAACAAAAGCCTAAAACGTCATATAAAAAAAACAACGGAGTAAGTAATACCTTCAAGTGATATTTTCTTTGCAAGACTTGCCTCCCCATGCTAGTATATATACCACACATCCACCATGCAAAGAGGAGACCTTCAGTAATAAGACATGCAGTATCTGGATCTATCCCATTAACTGTTGCTGTTATAGCTGCTAAACCAATGCCCCCTTCCACACATATTGCATGGAAAATACAAGCTGTTGAATATGGTATCTCTTGGTTCATGCTCTCTACATTTCGTCCAAACAATACACAAGGGCAAAATAGACCAGTCAAACCTGAAGTAAGGGGAAAAGGAATCAATAAAAATGGAGGTCCTAGGATCGAGTATCGCCAAGGCATGTTGTTAGGCTAATGGGCAACCCTATCCCATAAGTTCGTAGAGTACATTAGGATTAGGGTTAGGTTATATTCACATATGAACAACAACAACAATTATCATTAGTAAAATATCTCCCTCTCTATTTCTACATGGTATATATCAGAGCCTATCGATTCTTGAGGCTTAAATACACATTCCGCTGCCCAGCCGTTGGGCTAATAAAAAACTATGTTTATGCCATGTTGTAGTGGAGATTTTCCCCTACTCGATAGTGTAGGATTTACTTTCAATATGATATCATTTGACAAAAAATTAAAAAATGAACCAAATGTTACTTTTGTCAAGGTTTCAGTCAAGCATAATGTTTATCGTTACTTAAAATCAGGGGCGAAACCAGGATGAAAATAAAGGGGGGCCAACTTCGAGAAAAATAAAATAGGGGGGCCAAAATAAATAAGAATAGTGAAAGTATAAAAAAAAATGCTAAATGAACCTTGGAGGGCTTGAACCCATGACCTCTACCAATTAAATGAAAGTTCTAACCAACTAAGCTACAATTCTACTTAGTTTTCTTACACTTTTTAGTGTACATATCACAAAAATTCAAAAATATCGTATATAGATATAACGATACCGAAAAACCTAGGGGGGGCCGGTGCCCACCCCACCCCCCTTGGGTCCGCCCCTGCTTAAAATGTGAAATCATCATACTAACGGATTATATCATATATGCATCGGAGCTCTCGGTACACAAAAAGAACGTAATTTACAATTATTGTAAAATATTCGATAAATCTTATTCGCATTTAGTTGATTAATATAATGTTATTATGTTAATGCCTAGTTCATTCCCAAGAATCAATGTAACATTAGTTATTTTAAAATTGACATAGCATGTTTCTCGACTAAGACAACAAAGGAATTAATATCATCAATTATTCCTAATATCTCAAATTGTTTAGATGAATTTTCATATTTATTACTATATGATTTAAAATATAAATATGTCGAGTTTTACACATATAAAATTATAAAATGTTGATATGTTAATAATATAACAACATCTCATATGACTATATTATCGACTACTACGAATTCATAGTCAAAATTTTAAAAATTCGACCCCTAAAATAAAAATAGACAAATAAATTGGAATGGGAAGAGTAGTATTAATAAAACCCGAAAATATTTTGAAAAGGCTTCAAATTAATAAATTATCAACTAAAATAATAAAATCGTCGTCATATATAATTGTGTGGATCTTCACCATTATTAACTAGACCAAAATAAAAGTTCATACCACAGATATATAAGATCAAATTGACAATTATCTCGATTTAGACACTTCAAATTTTATTTATATACCAAACTTTAATCATTTCACTCCACAGATAAGACATAAGATTTTGTGTGTGTGTGTCTTAGAGCATTTGCAACAGATGCCCTAAACCACTTCCTATTTCATATTTAGAATAGGGAAAAGCATAAAAAGTAAAAAAGTATCAAATATCATATTTCCTATCTCTAAAATTTTCCTCAAATATTATAGGGAGTGTCCTATATTTACACCCTCCCCAAACCACTTTTGTTCTTTATATTAAGTGTTGTAAGTTATAAATAGGGAATCTGAATTTGTGTAAAAGTTAAAACATACTTCCTAAATTTGATAAAGTAGTATGAGGATTTGATTTTAGGGAAAAAATTTGGGTAAGCTGCGAATGCTCTTAGTATGGTAGTAGTGATATATATCCTTACAACTCTCTTGATCTTCCGTACAACCAAATATCCCTGTTTGCCAATCTTCATCGGCAGGGGGGTGATAACTTTCCGGCAGATTTTGCGCACATTCTGGGCATCTTCGTGCAGTCAGCTGTAAAATGAAATTAGTCTCGAGTCACAAAGAAGGTAAATCGGGAGTACATATATTTTGAAGACATTTATATCTACGAAACAAATTTTTGCCCGTTTTATCCTTACGAAACGCATGAAATCATCATTTCATAGAACATTCGTCATTGAACCAATATTTCAACTATAGATGAATTTGGTTACATAAACTCAAAAACCAGTGATAAAGTTCATTTCTAACGTATAAAAATATCATTAAAATTGCAATCGAATGATGCTTTCACGTGATCGCTAAAGACAAAAACAGAAATCAGTGTCTTGAAAATAAATGCCCTGAAAATTGATTTTACGTAAATCGAGGATATGACTCAACCAAGGTTCATCCAAGGATTGTGATTTGTGTGGAATGTAAGCATATTACCTTGGAAATATCAATGGGTTGGTTAAGTTCACCAGGGGTAACTTCTTGCAAAGATGCTTGATCTCTGGTGAGTTGAACATAGGCCTTACCAGAAGACATATTGAATCAAATTAAAAGTGTTTTTTTACTAAGCAGAAACTTTATATGACATAATTAAAGGGATTAAAATGAAGAAAATAGGAAACAAATGGATAAACGGAAGTTGAGAAAAACTAGTGAGTGTGAGGAAATTAGGGAGTGAGATTGATTTGATTGGTTTTGTTTATTTTCATGGTAGCGTATTAATCGAGAAAAGGGTATTTTCTGGATAATTTATATTGATATAATTTAATGTTTAATTCAATTATGAGAGCATGTTTTAAAGTTCTTTTTTCAGAGCATATTGTGCCATGTCAGTGATGTGAAAATAAAAATGTTTCGCAAACTTAGTGAAAATATAACGAAAACAATTGTATAAAATTATGGAAAGTAATTTGTTATCCTTTTATATAAAAATAGTGACGAGGGACGTGCATTTTGCATGTTTTATTGCATACTATTATTTTCAAGGTAACTAATAATTATAGTAGTAGTAAAGTTATCAAATATTATTGTAATGAAATTGGGTTTATAGGAAATTGATGAGGCCCTTTAATGAATGCCATTAATGAGGAGGCCAAGGCCTATTTATGGGAGTCAACAACCCATTAGAAACGTTGACCCAGGCTGTCCTTTTGCTTTATGGGGAAGGCCCAAAGTCAGGGTACGAACTCATCCTAGCCGGACATGTGTCCGCATCTGAAGAAGAAAGGTACAGCCGCCTTCCTCTATAAATAGAGCACTACATTCGCCATTAAGAAGTAATGCTTGAACACCGTGAAAAGATTGGGTGCATCAATACTTACATGCATCAGGTACCCATTTAAATGTTACACGTGGGTACTGTACCCACTTGAAACTTCATCATTGGTACTTGTACCCAAATTGTACTATAACAATGGTACAATACCACATATTTATCAATCCAAAATAAATATGTGGTATTGTACCATTGTTATAGTACAATTTGGGTACAAGTACCAATGATGAAGTTTCAAGTGGGTACACTACCCACGTAAAACCTTTAAATGGGTACCTGATGCACCGAAACCGGACCCCTTTAACACCCTTACACTACACTTGTCACTCCTTCACTGTACTAACTTGGCCGTCGGAGTGGCTGCGACTTATCAAGTCGCAGCTTAGGTACCCGGACCACAGGAATGACGTCACATCAGGAAGATCAGAACCGGGACCATCCCATCCACCTGAGAGTTCCAAGGAAGCCCCAGACGGGGTTGTCTGCCAACCCCTCAGGGTCTCAAGCCCGGGAGGAATTCAATTCTCATTAGCCATTATATTCCTTAGTTTGATATGATGTAACAATAATCATAATATAATTAAATTACTAATATACCATTATAATAAATTCAAGTAAATATTACAGTATTTTGAACACAATAGTTAGAGATACCCGAATAGACTAGTGGAAAAGGCTCTCGCTAGTGACCAGAAGGTCCTAAGTTTGAATCTCACCTCATCGCTAATTTACAAACAAAAAAAAGAATAGTTCATCTTCTGAAAATTAACTATTTAACAGTAAAATTAGTTTTCAATTATTTAGTCATAACAAATTAATGAACATATGTTGGAAAATAGATATATAGTAGAACATACAAATTTTTTTCTCATACACCTTAACTCGGTTAATCAGTTAAATATGAAATTTCTATAATAATAATAGTGTCAAATTTCTCAGTGTAGTCAAAGCCGCTTGTCTAAAGATAACCTTATTTTTCACTATTATTATTATCAGAAAATAATAATGATAATAATTAATATGATAATAATAAATATAATAATGATAATAATAATAATTATTATTACTATAATAATAATAATAATAATAATAATAATAAATATGATAATAATAATAATAATAATAAATATGATAATGATAACAATAATAATAATAACAATGATAATAGTAATAATAATAATAATAATAAATATGATTATAATGATAATAATAATAATAATAATAATAATAATAATAATAATAATATCAAAATTCTCAATATAATCAAAGCCGCTTGTATGTGTAAAGATAATATTTTTAGAATAATTTGTTATAATTATAAGCATTCGATTCTCTCATCTAAAGTAATAGATGATTATGCCCAATTTAGAGGTAATGGGTATTACCTCAAATGGGGTAATAAGATTAACTAAGAATTGCAATGAAAAATTTATTCCTAATTACCAAACTAAATAATTCAAACAAATTTCATTACATTCCCATTTATTTGATTCCATACCGTGAATGTCTCTCGTAGCTGGGAAATTCGTAGTACTTTGACTTCAACACTTAGCTCCACGTATTACTCTTCACTTACTATATATTCGACTTAGATAGTACAACGAAATAACAATTAACTCCACATATTGCTCTAAATATATTTCTAGTATATATTTGCCTTTAAGAGTTTTAATCTTTTTTTTTATAAATTAGCGATGAGACGAGTTCGAATCCAGAATCTTCTGGTCACTAGCAAGAGCCTTTTTCACTTGACTATCCGATTATTCCATAATTATATTTTTTCTGTATTAATGTTTTGCATAATGTTTGAGTTTTGGGCTACTGAGTTGACTATTATTGGCATTTTTCACTTACGTCTATCATAATAAATCAAGTTTCATATATATTACTCAATTTTGATGAATCTATAAATGTTATTTTATGGAGTATTTAGTTAAGCACACAAAATAATTTTAATAAATTCCTTATATATATGTTAGTGATGAAGCGTAAAATTTGAGACTAGATATCCATCGAACCTTCTTCCTTCGGAGCTTGCTCGGTCCAAAGAGAACCTGCAAAACAAAGGGGGGCGTACCCCCCGATTACACTCTGACGCCCAACATTAGTATAATGTGTATAGGCATGTGAAAGGAGAATTGGGATTGAATTCTATACCTTGAACTTAGAGGTTCTTTTATAGGGTGAAGGAGGTGGTCTCATGTGTCTTCTTACCTATGTAGGATAAGGAGAATTTTAGCAAACTAGCACCCTTTGAAGGGTGTTTTTAACTTGGAGCACCCACCACTTTTTTTTGCAAAACCATAACACCTTTCCCCTGAAATTGACTAATATACCCTTATAGTTAAAACAAATTACATCAATATCATTTTCTTCCTCATCCTTTTCTCCACACTTCCATCTTCTTCTCCTACTACCCATCACCACCACCACCACCACCCCTACCACTATCATGCTCTACAAACTAATCCCACACTAACACCAACACCAACTACATAGAAATTAATTGCAAGAATTAGATAAACACTAATCACCTATCTCATACATTGTACAAAAGCTCAAAAGATTTGATTTCTTTAAATGGGGCTTGATTATTCTTGTAAAAAAGTGCAAAAGATTAGATCTTTTGTGTAAGAAACTTCAAAAGATTGAATTTTTTTCAAGTGGGGTGAGTAAATTCGTGATTTTGGTCACGATTTTGAGTGGGGGAGGGGGGTTTCGGGTTTGGTGAGCTCAAATGGGGGAGGGAGAAAGGCGGGGTTGTGGGGTGACTTTCGAGCAAGTGATGATGGTGAGGGGGCGGGGTTGGGGTGATTTTCGAGCAAGTGAGGGGATTGGGGGTGGTTTGGTGGTGGTGGGATTGTGAAGAAGAAGAAAAAGAAAAAATGGGTGTGGGGTTGTTGATGATGGTGGCGGATTTGTGAAGGTGGTTGTTGGTGAGGTAGGTGGTGGGGTTGATTTCTTAAGAAGAAGAGATGGTGGTGTGGATTTGTTAAGAAGAAGAAATCATGGTGGTGGTGGTGGTTGTTGATTGGTGAGGGGAAGATGAAGAAGATGAAGTGGTGATGGTGTATTTCATTAAGGGTAAATTAGTAATTTCATTAGGGAAGGGTGCTATGCCTTTGCAAAAAAAAGTGAATGGTGCTCCAAATTTAAAAAATGCTTCAAAGAGTGCTAGTTTTGCCATTTTCTCGTAGGATAAGTATAGGATTAGCCTTGTATCATTTGGATAGTTTAGTCATTCCAAGTCGCCATCTTTGGGAATTCATATCTCCCTCGACAGTTATTCGATTGGTTTGATCTTGGTATCGATGTAAAGTTCTCCGTATGAAGATTCCAGAAGTCTATAACTTGACTCTGGTTTATACAGGTATCTGTCCCGAAAGGTAGAGCAAACCAGCCGGGTTCGTATTCATATTTTCGTGTCCACATCATAGCCCCCTAGTTCCTCAAAGTCATTCTTCTTGAGTTTGGAGAACTAATATATGCCAATCATCGGTCAATGAGAGTCTTGCTAAAATGAGGGGTCGGAATCGGACTTATGAGGCGAACCTACTATAAATAGATGGGTTGCGGCCTAGCCGGTGTAATCGAGTATTTTGAGATGTTTTATCGTATGTAACTAATTTATCAAAGTTCGCTGGGAACTGATGTAACTAGTTTTATCGGGTTCGTTTGGAACTGATGTACCTAGTTTTATCGAGTTCTCTTGGAACTGATGTAACTAGTTTTATCGAGTTCGCTTGGAACTGATGTAACTAGTTTTATCGAGTTCTCTTGCAACTGATGTAACTAGTTTTATCGAGTTCTCTTGGAACTGATGTAACTAGTTTTATCGAGTTCTCTTGGAACTGATGTAACTAGTTTTATCGAGTTCTCTTGGAACTGATGTAACTGGTTTTATCGAAGTTCACTGGGAACTGATGTAACTGGTTTATCGAGTTCTCTTGGAACTGATGTAACTAGTTTTATCGAGTTCTCTTGGAACTGATGTAACTAGTTTTATCGAAGTTCTCTTGGAACTGATGTAACTGGTTTATCGAGTTCTCTTGGAACTGAAGTAACTGGTTTTATCGAAGTTCGCTTGGAACTGATGTAGCTAATTTTATCGAGTTCTCTTGGAACTGATGTAACTGGTTTTATCGAGTTCTCTTGGAACTGATGTACCTAGTTTTATCTAGTTCTCTTGGAACTGATGTAACTGGTTTTATCGAGTTCTCATGGAACTGATGTAACTAGTTTTATCGAGTTCTCTTGGAACTGATGTAACTGGTTTTATCGAAGTTCACTGGGAACTGATGTAACTGGTTTTATCGAGTTCTCTTGGAACTGACTTAACTAGTTTTATCGAGTTCTCTTGGAACTGATGTAACTAGTTTTATCGAGTTCTCTTGGAACTGATGTAACTGGTTTTATCGAGTTCTCTTGGAACTGATGTACCTAGTTTTATCTAGTTCTCTTGGAACTGATGTAACTGGTTTTATCGAGTTCTTTTGGAACTGATGTATCTAGTTTTATCTAGTTCTCTTGGAACTGATGTAACTAGTTTTATCGAGTTTATTGGAACTGATGTAACTGGTTTTATCGAGTTCTCTTGGAACTGTTGTACCTAGTTTTATCTAGTTCTCTTGGAGCTGATGTAACTGGTTTTATCGAGTTCTCTTGGAACTGATGTACCCAGGTTTATCTAGTTCTCTTGGAACTGATGTAACTTGTTTTATCGAGTTCTCTTGGAGCTGATGTACCTAGTTTTATCGAGTTTTCTTGGAACTGATGTACCTAGTTTTATCTAGTTCTCTTGGAACTGGTGTACCTAGTTTTATCTAGTTCTCTTGGAACTGATGTAACTGGTTTTATTGAGTTCTCTTGGAACTGATGTACCTAGTTTTATCGAGTTCTCTTGGAACTGATGTACCTAGTTTTATCTAGTTCTCTTGGAACTGATGTAACTGGTTTTATCGAGTTCTCTTGGAACTGATGTACCTAGTTTTATCTAGTTCTCTTGGAACTGATCAAGTGTGTAAAATTAAGACTTATTCGTATCGCTAAATACGAATGTGTGTCTTGAATTTTGTACAACTGTTTAAGACTGATCTTGTATGAAGATACAAGAAGTGTGTCTCTAAAGCAGAACTGATCTTGTATGAAGATACAAGAATTGCGTCTCTTTGGTGGGACCTTTCAGGCCGTGCCTCGCTTGGAGGGCTTATCGGACCTGTGAGGCCTGATGTATTCTCCTTGATCAGGAGCTGGTCTAAAGAACGGATGATGAAGCCCCCAGTCTTGGATGAACAAGAGTTTTCCACTAGTGATGATTCAATGGACAGAGGTGTGGAGGTGTATGTGGATGGATAGCTTGAGTGGAGGTGCGAACTTCATTAAGCGGAAGCATTTCGTTCCCCACATGTTGAACTCACATTTTGACGGATGAATGAAGTGTCTTTGTCCACTTATGCACTTCTAGAACATACTGATGTTATGGTCCTCTCGTCAATGCAGCAGTTTATGATATATGCAGAAGATCCTTGCACATTAAAAGGCCACCTTAAAGCTATTTAATTACCTTCTAAGCACAATGCAAGCCTGGAATCTTTGCTGCCCAGATAGACAAACTAGTCGAGACTTTCATCTTTGACCAAATACCTCCCTAAAAATTAGTTTCTTATATTTTCCTCAAATGGGCCATGGAAGCATCTCACCAGCTAACAATTTGTTGGTATTCTTACTCGACTCCGTCCAATACGGTCGTTCAAATTCCCAGTACACCACATAGTAATTCGGAGTCACGAGGATGGTCTTTTATTACACATCCCTCCTTCCCTTGCCCCCTGCATTGCTTATTTGAGTTAAACTCAAATGTGGAATGCAATTCCAATTGCCGGAATCAATGACGAATTGTCTCCACCAGGGTATGTTTTCCGCTTCGAGCATTGAACAAGCGGATGCGAGGTGCGAAGGAGAGGTTACCCAATAAAGTTTTTTCTCTTCCTTGAAGTTTTGTTGATGGCATTCGTATGCCATCTTAAGGCGAGAAAGTTGTGCTTACTTCCTTCAATAGGCGATGCAATTTTAGGGGGACCTTCCATGGTACATTACATTCCACATGAACTGCAGGACCTTCCATGACCATGTAATTTGCACCGACAGTCTTTACTCCAAAGAGCTCCGTCTCAAACACGATTTCTCTCTTTGCTGGCAGTCCTCGTTCTAAAACTTCTTTTCTGAAGTTCTTCTCTTGCCCCCTTGCATTGCTTATTTGAGTAACTCGTAACTCAAATATGGAATGCAATTCTACTAGCGGAGATCATTGAAGAATCTCCTCTCCACTGTGCTTCGTCCTTAACCAAGTGGAACTTGGTCCAGTTGAAGTTGCGGAGCTGTGGAACCGACTTCAGTTGTAATCTGCGAACCTTCTGCATATCGGAACCACTATGAGGTGCGGACCTCATCAGATGAATATCTCAAGGACCTCCATGTATTTAACAACTTGAGTTGGGGCAACTCCCTTGAAGATGGCATGGTTTTATCTTAAGCGGTGGTGCGAAACCTTGAGAATCCAGAAGTGAGGAGATGTGGCTACTAATTCTTGCGAAATGCTTCTATCAAAAAGGTGCAAATGATATCATCCGAATTAATGCCTTTTTCAGCCATTTCTTTGAGGTGAATCATCCATGTAAGCCTCTTTCAAGACTGATGGGTGCTAATCTCGATGATCATACAAGGGAACACATGTTACTGCCAGTAATTGAGTTCGCTCAAGTGCATTTATTTTGCAGCTATGCAAGGCTATATCATGCTATTCGATGTGTCCGCTACAATTTCGACACAGCAACATGCAACATAGACCATCTATAAATTGTAGGACTTCAGAAAAGATATGTTGTCAGTTATGAAGTACTTCTTATTATTCTTGGGAAAAAGGGGAGTTATAGATATTCTTGCTTCGCTCATGACCAAAGCTTCTTTAGGATCCGCATATATGTCAATGTGCGGATCTCTGCATCCTGAGATCTCCTTGTATATCGTATAGATATTCATGCGCTTTTAAAGATCGTAGAAACAATATGATGTTCGATTTGTCTTCTTACTATCCTTGCCCCCTTGCATTGTTATTTGAGTTTTTATCTCATATGATAATGCAATATTGATGGGGAGAAGTAATATTTTCGATCCAACATTGATTGGTTATGAGACCTTGGATGAGTGAGCACAAGTTGAATGTCTGGATGACTCTGAACAAACGGATGTGTGAACGACTGGCTCATTCATGGAGGTGTGGACCTCGTTCGAGTGTTAGATGCTGAAGACAAGTTCCCTTGCAACTTATGTATAAAAGGCATTATTGATTGCCTGATTTGTAAGCCCACATTAATTACGTCGAAATTCTCCTGGCATTCTTTTATTAGTAAAAGAGAAGGGATGACTAAAGGAGAAGTAGCCAATAATTTTAGGATATATGCAGCAGCTATGATTCACCCTTCATCATCTGTATATGCCCCTTGCGTTTCTAAAATCGAGGATACGTTGAGTGAGTGAAGTGACTGACCATCTGAATAGTCATCGAGCAGCACTAATCCATCCATAAACCAGTGAGCCTTCGAATTCTGCTGGGTTGTGCCTGTGCAGGTTCAAATCAAATTGTTGACGTCATGTTTGTTTTTGTTCTAACTGTTGAGAGAGTGCGCAACCCTTGAGTTGGAAGAATCAGATGGAAGAATCGAGATATTGGTTTGGAAGAATAAGATGATTCATATTTTCTAGGGATGAAAGTGAACAACCATTTGCAGCTCCAGACACTCACAAGGAGGTTTCACTGGAGTAGATTCTGAGCAACCGGACAAATGACCCTATTTAAAGTGGGCGGACATGTGGTAATGCGTACGACTGACTTTGAACAAGCCGATGTCAAATGTGTGAACATGCAAATGACCCACTTTGAACAATCGGAGGTGCGGACTTGAATCAAAAACTTTGGTACGTTCTTCAGTGATGAATGAACTTGAACTAGTGTTCGTTCTCATTTGTTTCACAGCTTTATCATCAAATTCAACCAACTCTGATTATGACTTCTTTTTAGTAATTTATTGAACTCCAGATTTTTCTTTGTTTCCAAAATTGGTGAAGCACTTATTTCATCACCAAAACAGACAACCCATTTTCTTTGGTGAATCAACCCTCGAAGCTAGGAAGAATGGTATCACGGAGCGCCTATCTGACTTGTGAGTAATGAGTCCAAGTGTCGAAGTTTTAAGACTGGCACAACAATCATTGAGCATCGGAAGTTTAATTCTCTGAAGGTGATTTATGACTGGAGCTTTTCTAGTGGTTTATTGTGATGTTCCTAATAGGGCTGTGAACAAGCCTGAAAGCTCGACTCGATCCGAAGGATTTGGTCCGAAAAAGCTCGGCTTGCGACTCGATTTGACGACAACCAAATCGGACCAAGCCTTCAATATTGATATTTGACGGACCAGACCGGACGGTCCGGAAAAGCTTGGTCCGCCCTGCTTCATCCAAACACATATATATAATACTCCCTCCGTTCCAATTTAATTGACGTTTTGGGAATTCGTGTCAAACTTTGACTACAAATTACTTTATATTCATTAGTCCAAAAAATATAAAATTGATATAATTGAATTCGTTTTTCAAAATACTTTCATAATATTATTTTTTTGTAATTTTATATAATGTAAATATAAAGTAATTGATGATTGAAGTTGTGTTTTGAAAAGCGTGAAGTCAAGTATTTTGGAACGGAGGGAGTATATTCTAGTCCATTAGTCCAATCCAAGTTATATACAACATTGGTCCATTTACTTGAGTCCATTTAGGTCATTTAGGATTTTTAGGTCATTTGTTTATATACTTCAAAACCTAATTCATCATTCATCAACATTTTACATTCTCACTCTCTCTCAAGCTGCCGTTTCGATTCTCTCACTCTCTCTCAAGAACTTTCACATTCTCTCAAAAATCTTGAATCTACTTCCCTTGGGCCACCCTGATTCATCTGAAATGTCATATAGAGCTTTGTTATCACATGTTGAAGGAGGTGATGTATCGATTTTTCTGGTTTGACTTTTGTTGACTTGTGTTTATTTGTGATGATAGTACTACGATTTGACATGCATGTAGAAATTATTACTTGTATTGTTGTTTATTTGCTGAGATTAAGGTTCAAATTATGTTTTAGATCCGTTTGACTTTTGTTGACTTTTGTTGACCATGATGAATCTGCTAATTCTTTGTTGGTAAGATGTTTCTGTAAGCATTATGTGTTGTTTTTTGTTCGACTATTGTTGTAATATGTAAATTTTGTGTGGACTTTTGGTTGACTTTTTTTGACCTTTGTTGACTCATGTAAAACTGTTTATATATTGTATCAATTTTGATTTTTGACTTATGTTGTTGTTTGATTTTATGATTTTGAAATCATTTTTGAATTTTGACTTATGTTGACCGATGTTGACTTTTGTTGACTACTTTGACTAATGTCAAACGTGTAATATGTTGTATATATGTTTCGTTTATTGTTCAATTATATATGTTTTGTTTCAATTTTGACTTTTGTTGAATTCAATTAGGGTTTCCAAATTTAAGGTTTCGAGTTAGGGTTTCAAAATTTGGGATTTTCAAAAATAATTAAGTCAATGTTTCAATTGAACTAATAATTGACTAAATAGCATATAATTGAAATAATAATTGACTAATTAGCTTATAATTGAAATAATAATTGGCTAATTATCTTGTAAACTGTATAAGTGCGGAGTTTTATTTGTTTAAATCTGTTTCATACTGTAATAATTAATAATGGGTATTTCCTTTGTCGATTCCTCAGAATCCCCATCCCTAAATTCAGATGCCAATCTGAATGATGATGTTGAAATGGACTCTGAATCAGCTTGTGATGATGATGATGAATCAGAAAGGGGTGGACCTGAGCTGGAGGTTAATTCCTTAAGTGAAATGGGTGATGATGACACTGATACACTTCCTGAACCTGCTGCAAATGAGACTGCTGCAACTGAGAGAGAGGGGAATGAAACTGCTGCCAAATCTGTTGCCAAACCTGCTGCCAAATCTCCAGGCAGTAGCATGGTTTGGAATCACTTTGAAAATGTTGTTGTGCCTAGAGGAAAAAAGATGAACAAATGTAAGCATTGTAGTAAGTTGTTGTCTAACCAAAAGGAGGGTACTACCAGCCATTTGATGAGGCACTTGAAGAGGGCATGTCCTGCAAAGCATAACATATTTTCCAAAGAGTTTGCTATTGCTTCTGCTGGGGGTAAGTCTGTTCAATCTCAGTTGCATGGAGTTGTGTTGTCTGAGTGTGAGAGTTTAGTTCAAACTTTCAGTTTTAGTTTTGAAAAGGTTTTACTTTTGGCTGACCATATGATTTTAGCACATGAATATCCATTTAGTATTGTGGAGCATAAGGTGTTTAATGAGTTCTTGAGAGCCTACAGTCCATATTATAAAAAAATAACTAGGCATCTTGTAAGAAAAGAGTGTTTTGCAGTTTATGATAGAGAAAAGGAAAAACTTAAGGGGATTCTGGGTAAGATATTTAGAGTTGGTTTGACTACAGATTGTTGGTGGTCTGGAGTTCAAAAAATAGGATATATGGTTATAACCTGTCATTATATAGATAGGAACTCATAAATTGCAAAAAAGGGTCCTCTCCTTTGTTAATGTGCCCCCCCCACACAATGGTGTTTCACTTGCTAAAGAGGTTCATCGAGTATGTAAGATATATGGAATTAGTGACAAAGTGGCCTCTGTTACAGTAGATAATGCTAGTGCCAATGATACTTGCATTGAAATTCTGAAAAAGGATTACAACTCTATCTCTAAGCTTGTTTTGAATGGAAAATTGTTTCATGTAAGGTGTTGTGCACATATTATCAATCTGTTGGTTAAAGATGGGTTAAAGGAGATTGAAAAGATAACTGAGCTTGTTAGGGATGGTGTGAAATATCTGTTTGGATCTGAGAATAGACTGTCTTGTTTCAATGAACAAAGAATCAATCTAAAGTTGTCTCGTAATAAGCTTGTGTTAGATAACAATACTAGGTGGAACTCCACTTATATCATAATTAACACTGCTTACAACTATAGACAGTGTTTTACAAAATATAGTGAAGATGATGAAGGTTTTGTGAAATTATGTCTTACTAGTGTTGAATGGGAACAAGTGCATGAAGTGTGTGAATTTTTTCAAGTGTTTCTGGATGTTACCAATCTTGTTAGTGGTACCAATTATCCCACTGTTAATCTGTTTTTGCTAGAAATGTCTAGAATCAAGGAATTGATAAATGCTCAGTTGGATAATTTTGGTACTAAACATATACAAGACATGGCAGTTAGAATGCCAACTAACTATGACAAATATTGGGAAGAATGTGACTTGTTGCTTTTGTAATAACACGACCTAATATTGATAACAAAAGATGATAATTATATTTAAAACGTTAATAATTTGTTAACAGAACTCGTTAATTTTATGTTAGACTCATTCTCGTTAACGGCTTAATAGTGGCTCATCATTAGACCATTCAATTTATTAAATAATTAGAATACTAATCGGATTAGACTCCTTTCTTTATATATATATAGATCATGATAAGGCATGAAAATAGCGTAAAAGATTTGAATACGCACATTAATATATATATATATATATATATATTTGTGATTATCCATTGTTAATAGATTATTAATTAAACTTGCACTACTATATATATATATATATATATATATATATATATATATATATATATATATATATATATATATATATATATATGGCGGTGGAACCTATATATATACTACCGTGCATTACCATAACTCATATATAAATATATATTACTAATATGCATAGGTTTATAGAAAAAAAAACCCTCCCGCATAACTAAGTAAGAGTCGGCCGTACCTCACACCAAGAAGAAGAATAGACGCCACCCTCTCTTCATCCTTGCCCCATAAATTCTTGTTCAAGTACCCTATTGCAACTCTCTTCATATAAGGTCCAAATACGTGATCGAGTACACATTGTTGGCTCGGGAGTGAGTGTTATTTGTGTTATTTGCTTGAGGTGAGTTCTTACTCACGTCTGTTTACTTTCTTATGCATGTGTTATGTGTAATTGCGTGTGTGATGTGTGAAATTAGTAACATGTTATTATTATTATTATTATGTTGAATATGAATATGAGGACAGATGTGGACCTAAGGGTTGTTGAGTTATGTGTGAGTTAGTTGCATGTGTTAGGATAGTCTGTTGTCAGGATTCGGCAACGCGAGATAGATTAGGTGCCGGTCACTGGGGTGATGCGGGTGATGGCTGGATAGTGCCATGATAGATTAGGTGCCGGTCACTGGGGTGATGCGGGTGATGGCGGAATATTGCCATGATAGATTAGGTGCCGGTCACTGGGGTGATGCGGGTGATGGCGGGATATTGCCATGATAGATTAGGTGCCGGTCACTGGGGTGATGCGGGTGATGGCGGGATGTTGCCATGATAGATTAGGTGCCGGTCACTGGGGTGATGCGGGTGATGGCGGGATATTGCCATGATAGGGTAGATGCCGGATCTGGTGCATATAGAATAGTTAAAGGGTTAGGTTATGTGATGTTGGGCTTGATTGGTTTGTTTTACTGTTATTGCTCGTGATGATGTGTCGAACTGCTTATCGATATGGTGTATATTATTCATTTTCTTTGTTGTTGTGGTCTGCACTCATGTATCGCTTTCATATCATGTGTGTGGGTTGGTAGCCACCCGTGAGTAATATTCACCAGCTGTCGAGCTGACCCCTTCGGGGACTTATTCTTTTAGCAGGTTAGTTGCGTTGCAGTGTCTATTGACCATGCTTTGGTGAGTGGCGATGGTGGCATTAGGATCTCCCTCAGTCATTTTAGTGTCTCTGTGTTCACATGTTGTATTTCCTGTTTTACCCCTTTGTAGTGGTTGTACTAGAAGTATATTGGTTTCGTCTTTTGGATTGTGGGTCATAGATTGTCATACCCTGATGGATTTATAAAAAGATTTAAATTTTATTCAAGTTTATTTTTATTGTTAATAAAATGTTTTTACATAAGTTTTTCGAGTCATCCATCGAGTGGTGACTCTGTTACGGATTTGATAGCGAGCCTAACCTCAGGGGGGCCCACCTGGGGCGGGTCGTTACAAGTTTGGTATCAGAGCTTAGGTTACATGGTTATTGGGTCCTATGTGGTATGTGCTTGCCTGCTAGTGTGTGTAGGGATGTGTGTTGTATGTGTCTGTTTAGAGTCAGCATGCGTGTAGGGTTGCTTTTTGTTCTTTTCTTGTTTTCGTAGACTGAGGAGAGATGCCACCAGGTGAGTGTCGTTGACTTGTGTGAATCTGTTTAGATTTTTGTGGGTAAGTGTAATGTCTAGAAACCGATTAGAAATATGTGGGAACGTGATTTGAAGGTTGAGAGGGATAAGCGAAGTGGGTGGATTTGAAATACCTTATATGCTTTTGATTGCTGAGCTTGAGTTGAGGGAGACGGAATTGGATATATGTAAGAACTGATATCGGGGGATCGTTGATTTTATTAGACAAGAATGTCGCACTGGACTTCACGAGATAGTGTAATAAGGTAATAAATAAGATTCTGGAGAAGATTAGTAAGTAGGAATTGGAATGAGGGGATTTGAAGTCTATATTCGCCGTGAGTACAATGAGAGTTAATGTGGTTGGTATTCTGATAGCACATAGGTACATGGATGAAGATCATTGGCGGTGTAGTGTATGTCGAACATTAAACGGGTATAGGAATATCTCATTGACCCTGCAATTTTAGGAAACACTTGAATGAGAAGTATCAATGTGGAGTGCAGATGTCGAATATATAATAAGAATGGTTTAGAGTGAATGGAGGTGGAAGGACTAAGGCAGTCTATGAATAAAGGGTAGTGAAGCGTGTTGTGTCTTCAGATGGGTATCAACGAAACAAGTAAGAGGTAGAGATGATCACGAGGGGTTTAGAATGGTTGTAGAGCAACGTTAGTGGAAGAACTATCACTGTTGAGGTTAGGAAGCGTAGTGAAGTTGTCAGATAGTGTAAAATGTGTATTGAGGAGCCAAGTAGAGATTAGGTGAAATCATGGTGGATTAGGATAGGTGCGCGACTTTTGAACGTGATAGTTGAAGACCCTTGATGTGATCATATAAGATGTTGCTTCAGAGGTAGCGATAGGACAATGATGTAGGACGACCTTGTATATGAAGGTAGCGGTGGACTGTGCTCGGGGGGTTCGAAAATTAAGTATAGGTGGACTGAATGTGAATTAGAAATTTAAGAATGTGGATATATATTGGACAATGTTGAGTGACCTCGAGAGTTTCACCAATGATGAGATATCGAATAAAAGTAGATCCTTGAGGGGTGACTGACTGAGGTTTTAGATTTCTCGTGGGAGTCGTTGTAGGATATTTGAATCAAGGTTATGGTAACTTGATGAGAGTATAAGGCATGATGTTCGCATTAGAGATGTTGTGATATTATCGTTGACGTAAACCAAGATAAATGAAGGTAGAATTATGAGATGTTATTAGGTACGACATAGTAATAGATGGTTGGCTCAGTGAGATGTTAGTTTCGATTTAAATTTCGAGGACGAAATTCTTTAAGAGGGGTAGATTGTAATAACACGACCTAATATTGATAACAAAAGATGATAATTATATTTAAAACGTTAATAATTTGTTAACAGAACTCGTTAATTTTATGTTAGACTCATTCTCGTTAACGGCTTAATAGTGGCTCATCATTAGACCATTCAATTTATTAAATAATTAGAATACTAATCGGATTAGACTCCTTTCTTTATATATATATAGATCATGATAAGGCATGAAAATAGCGTAAAAGATTTGAATACGCACATTAATATATATATATATATATATATATATATATATATATATATATATATATATATATATATATATATATATATATGGCGGTGGAACCTATATATATATACTACCGTGCATTACCATAACTCATATATAAATATATATTACTAATATGCATAGGTTTATAGAAAAAAAAACCCTCCCGCATAACTAAGTAAGAGTCGGCCGCACCTCACACCAAGAAGAAGAATAGACGCCACCCTCTCTTCATCCTTGCCCCATAAATTCTTGTTCAAGTACCCTATTGCAACTCTCTTCATATAAGGTCCAAATACGTGATCGAGTACACATTGTTGGCTCGGGAGTCAGTGTTATTTGTGTTATTTGCTTGAGGTGAGTTCTTACTCACGTCTGTTTACTTTCTTATGCATGTGTTATGTGTAATTGCGTGTGTGATGTGTGAAATTAGTAACATGTTATTATTATTATTATTATGTTGAATATGAATATGAGGACAGATGTGGACCTAAGGGTTGTTGAGTTATGTGTGAGTTAGTTGCATGTGTTAGGAATTAGGATAGTCTGTTGTCAGGATTCGGCAACGTGAGATAGATTAGGTGCCGGTCACTGGGGTGATGCGGGTGATGGCGGGATAGTGCCATGATAGATTAGGTGCCGGTCACTGGGGTGATGCGGGTGATGGCGGGATATTGCCATGATAGATTAGGTGCCGGTCACTGGGGTGATGCGGGTGATGGCGGGATGTTGCCATGATAGATTAGGTGCCGGTCACTGGGGTGATGCGGGTGATAGCGGGATATTGCCATGATAGGGTAGATGCCGGATCTGGTGCATATAGAATAGTTAAAGGGTTAGGTTATGTGATGTTGGGCTTGATTGGTTTGTTTTACTGTTATTGCTCGTGATGATGTGTCGAACTGCTTATCGATATGGTGTATATTATTCATTTTCTTGTTGTTGTGGTCTGCACTCATGTATCGCTTTCATATCATGTGTGTGGGTTGGTAGCCACCCGTGAGTAATATTCACCAGCTGTCGAGCTGACCCCTTCGGGGACTTATTCTTTTAGGAGGTTAGTTGCGTTGCAGTGTCTATTGACCATGCTTTGGTGATTGGCGATGGTGGCATTAGGATCTCCCTCAGTCATTTTAGTGTCTCTGTGTTCACATGTTGTATTTCCTGTTTTACCCCTTTGTAGTGGTTGTACTAGAAGTATATTGGTTTCGTCTTTTGGATTGTGGGTCATAGATTGTCATACCCTGATGGATTTATAAAAAGATTTAAATTTTATTCAAGTTTATTTTTATTGTTAATAAAATGTTTTTACATAAGTTTTTCGAGTCATCCATCGAGTGGTGACTCTGTTACGGATTTGATAGCGAGCCTAACCTCAGGGGGGCCCACCTGGGGCGGGTCGTTACAGCTTTCTTTTGGCTCAATTCTTGACCCTAGATATAAGAAAAGAATGATCAAATTTTCTTATCAATCTATGTATCCTATTGATTATGAGGATAGGATTAACATGTGGAAAGAAGTTTCAATCAATTATATGATGAATATGAAATGATATATGGTGATAAGAATGGGAAGGACACTGAAACTTTTACTTCAAACTTGACCAAACCTCCATCTTCCACATTAGCCAATAAGATGTATGATCAATTTATGTTGAGTGAGGAAACCTCTGGCAAGGAAAAAACTGATTTGGAAAGTTACCGTGAGGAAAAATGTTTTCCTAATGTTGCCAATTTTGATGTGCTATCTTGGTGGAAAGTAAATGAAGGGAAATACAATGTGCTGTCTAAGATGGCAATGGATATCTTGTCTATTCCAATCTCAATTGTTGCCTCAGAGTCTACTTTTAGTGCGGGTGGTCGGTTGATTGATATAAAGCGTGCCTCGATGAGAAGAGACACAATTGAAGTGCTCTTGTGTGGTGGAGATTGGATAAAGGAGGCATATGGGATTAGAACTCCCAAATTGGTAACATTTTTTGCTTTTAATTCTGTTTTATCTTATATGTCTGAGTTTTGCTTCTTATTCTCTTATTTTTTTGTGACTCAAAAGGAAAATGATGATCCCATTGAGTTGGAGTTTGCCAATGAGTTCGATATGGTGGATCCTCCATCCAATGCTACCGGTAAATTCTAATTCCTTCTTCTTCAATATTGAATTCTGATTCTATTTTCTGATTCTTTCTAGACAATTTGGTTTTTGTTGACTTGTTGCCTCTCTTGGATTGTTGCCTCTCTTGGCTAGACTGTTAAGTGCTTTGGTGCCTAGACTTATGATGTAATGACTAATGAGTGGACCCCCAAGGCTATGATGATCATTATAGTGTTATGATAGGGCATCTCTATTATGTTACCGCCGTGGCGTATTAGCTATCGGTATGGCAACATTATAGTGTTTGCAATCATGGCATATTCTGAGCATACTTTTGTATTAACAACTCTAATTGTTGAACAATTGAACTTTTGTTATGTACTTAATGTATTAGTTCTGGTGTTTTTTGTATTAAATCAAATTTGCATTAAAAACGGACCAAGCTTTTCCGGACCGCCCGGTTTGAAACGGACCAGACCAGACCAAATCAGGCTTTAAAATTTTAAACGAATCTTAAGCCGGGCAGTAGTTATTAAGATTTGACCGGACCAAGCCGGATCGGCCCAAAATTGGAAAAAACCACGGACCAGGTTGGACCATCCAGTTGTTCGGCTCAATTCGGCTCGATTACAGCCCTAGTTCCAAACCAGCACATATGTATTTGGCATTTTATCCAATAACTTGTGAGTTGTTAGAATTTCCTTCGTCTTCCAGTTTTTGAGATGCCCCTTCACAGCCTGAACCTTCACCACTCTAATCTCAGTCTAGAAGGTCTCCACAATGAGGGGAACTGTTCCATTTCACCATTTTTGGTTCTTGACTCCTCTTTTTAAGAGATGGAGAAGAGGCGCTTCCCTGATATGTTTATCATCTTGCAGTCATCGTTTACACGTCAATTCTGAGATCCACTTCTATTCACCAAGCTATTACAGTCTATGGATGGCTGCCCCCTCATCAAACCTTGAATAAACAACAGTGCGCACATCCTTGAGTGCACTCGTGCGAAGGCGCAGCAAGAACCTTGTGTGCACGATCGAGTGCGAAGGTACAGCGCGGACCATGTGTCAACTTGTGCGAAGGCGCAACGTGAACCCTGTGTGCACGATAGAGTGCGAAGGTGCAGCGTGGACCATATATGCACTTTTGAGTCACCCATTGCATCACACTTCCACTGTCATCATTCATCTTCTCTGTCGTCTTTAGAAGATAATCAAGAAGACTTTTCCTAGAAACAATGACACTTTGACAACTTTGAAGGTATCAACCCTGGAATTACGGGTCTTGAGGTGGAGGCGCGAACCTTGCGGATGTATGGAGGTGGAGGCGCGAACCTTGCGGATAATCATTCATCTCCTCTGTCGTCTCAAAACCTTTGCTTTCATTTTCTATGATATTTCGTTGCTTGGAAGCCCGAAACTTGCGGATGTATGGAGGTGCGGAGCTAGTGCGAACCTTGGGTGTACGGACGGAGGTCTGCCCTCGAGCAAGTTGAAGTGCTGACCTAAGCGTATGTCGTCCGAAGGTTAAGCAGCTGACATGGTGTGCGGATAGTGGATAGATATATGCGAGTCCTCATAATGAGTTGTGCGCCATGATTTGAGAGCTTTGGCAATTCATTTTATCAGATGACACCTCATCCGATTTTTCTTGTGTGTTGTCTCTAAGACCCATTCTTTTAGGCGAATCTAATCCAATTTTGACTTTTCTTCCTTGCTAGGCTATGGATGCTTGCCCCCTTGCGATCCTCTTTTGAAGTAGACTTCGAAGGAGGAGTGCAATCCCACCTAGACTGGAGCAATATTGAAAGGTTTCGGATTGGATAACCAGCTTCGTTCATCTTTATGAAAGGTTGGTAGAACACATGTCGGTGCCCCACGGTGCGGCGCCAATGATGAAGCGTAAAATTTGAGACTAGATATCCATCGAACCTTCTTCCTTCGGAGCTTGCTCGGTCCAAGGAGAACCTGCAAAACAAAGGGGGGCGCACCCCCCCAATTACACTCCGACGCCCAACATTAGTATATAGGCATGTGAAAGGAGAATTGAGATTGAATTCTATACCTTGAACTTAGTGGTTCTTTATAGGGTGAAGGAGGTGGTCTCATGTGTCTTCTTACTTATGTGGGATAAGTATAGGATTAGCCTTGTATCATTTGGATAGTTTAGTCATTCCAAGTCGCCATCTTTGGGAATTCATATCTCCCTCGACAGTTATTTGATTAGCTTGATCTTGGTATCGATGTAAAGCTCTCCGTATGAAGATTCCAGAAGTCTATAACTTGACTCTGGCTTATACAGGTATCTGTCCCGAAAGGTAGAGCAAACCAGTCGGGTTCGTATTCATATTTTCATGTCCACATCAGTTAGTTTAAAATACAATAAGTGCATTTGGAGTCTTGGAGGTAATGGAGCAATTTATTTAAGTTGCTTATAATAAAGAAGTCGGTAATTGAAGCTGAATTGGAGCCACTAAAATCGGCAGCGACTGTGAAGGAGATGCTTGTTGCGGCTCAAGACGTTCAAATTGCGCTTCAGAGGCTTAATGTGTTTGATTCGGTTAAGGTTGTGCTCGATTCTCGCCCGGTAGAGTTTCCTCGGACTTCGAACGTTGTTGTTGAAGCGAAGAAGGTTTGGTTTGGTGATTTTGGAGTGCGGTGGACATGATTCGAATATGTTTCGAACTATTCGGGATCGTATTCCTCGAACTGATATTCGTATTCGAATTCAACAAATACGAACCCGAATACCAAATACGAATCGCTTATTCGGATTCGAAAATAATAACAAATACCGAATACGAATCCGAATATTCGATATAAATGATCGATTCAAATACGAACCCACTTTTAATATTCGTATCGAATACTAATACTGTCTTAAAAATATATATTTGCATATATTCGATTCGGATTCGAATCGGTTCGCTTGTATCCGCCCCTAGTGTGTACTAAGGCCGAGGTAGTGCATTTTTCAAAATGATTGTCCAATATTGAAATCTGATGGTTGACTTTTGGATTTCGTGATCAAAGTATATATGTTGTATATAAAATTTGTTATAAAAATGTAATAGTAACTATATTTCATGAACTTCAAAAAAAAAAAAAAAAAACTATATTTCATAAAAATTGTCTAGCTTTGTATTTTGATGGTTGACATTTTTAATTACTGGATTCTATTTGTTTTTTCATAGGCCTTGTATAATATTTGGCAAAAATTGACAATTGAAAATCAGACTAGACGATATTCATGGAACGGAGGGAGTAAATGTTAATATTTTCAATCGAAGTTATGTGCGTCAATTAAGGATATATTTTTTTTTTCCAACGATAAGAATCATATAAAATGAGCAAACGATAATACAGAGGAGTCTGAATACAAAAAACTAGTTAATACAATCTTCTAGAAGACTACCAGTAAGCCATGGTGGCGGTTCGTCATGCCAAACGACTTGGCGCTCTGAATTGTAACTCCAATGCGCCAACCTATGAGCTACATTGTTATTACCCCTTTTTGTGAACAGGAATGTCGCATTCATGTCCCGAACCCATTGAAGAACATCTGTGATTACCACATCGATCTCCATAGGAATACATACCTCTCCCCTCAAGACACGCACCAAATACTGTGAGTCGCTCTCTATTTCGACCACACCGTAGCCCCGCTCCTTTGCAAAATTTACCCCCTCCCGGATAGCACTCACCTCAGCTACTAGAGCACTGTTAGGGCAACCAATCTCTCTATAGAAGCCACTGAGAAACCTCCCCTCGCTATCTCGAATCACACCCCCTACTCTAGTGCGCCCCGTCCCCTTATCCCATGCTCCATCGCAATTTAACTTCACAGACCCCCTCGGTGGAGGGCTCCAATGCCGCTGGGTGACTCCTCCTACAACTTGCCCAGCCGAGCCACCCTCTGTTCGGGTCACTCGCCAAAGCCAGTCCGTCCTTTATCGCTTGCTCCCATCCATATCGCGCCTCACCAAAAACTTTGTCATTTCGAAGCTTCCACAATTGCCACATAACACACGCAAGATTTTCATAATTGAAAATCAAAATGGACGTTCTTTTTGAGGTGGAGGGAGTATTACTTACTATGTGCATTGCATATTTGCCTACTTGCTTTTGAAGTAACATAGACCCTTAAAGGTTGATGAATTTTTGTAGGCTAGATCCTGGTTAATGCCAAGGACCATTGAACTTGAGAAACTTGTTTGGTTATCGAGATAAATGGGATGGTTCTTTGGCTTATGGATTAAATCAGGCCTCTGAAATCCGGATCGGTTACGGTTCTCTTAAGATTTGTTCTCTTAAAAATTTTCTAATGTACTACATGCTTGTATTTCATGCAATTTACACAAAATTTATGATATACTCCCTTCGTCCCTAAAAGATTGTCACATTTTGACTTTTGTTAGTCAAACATTACAAAATTTGATCATGAATTCCCATTAAACGATAAGAAATAATATAGTCTTATGGGACCTTGTTAGGTTCGTCTCAATATATATTTTTGAAATATTAACTTTTTTATAATTTTTTCGCATGTAGAATAATAGATATTTATATTTTAAATCGTGTCTTGTTGACTACCAAAAGTCAAAATGTGACAATCTTTTAGGGACGGAGGGAGTAATGCATTAGAAAAATCTTAAGAGAACAAATCCTAGGCGGACCATAACTTTCTACTCTCAAATCGATTCTAGTGTATCTTTACCTAGATTGAGAAGATTGAGTACACCCGTGACATCTCGCGTCTTTTTGCTCTCTCAAGATTAGGCCTATCTTTTTGCTATTATCAACTGAAAATCATGATTAAAATAAAATAACATAACTACTCGTTATGTTTTGTTCATGAATCATTATTTAGCTCTAGTATATCTTTACCTACTTTATCATCTGGTCTGCTAGGAATCATAGTTTCTAATTGCTTCGTTCTCAATCAATATCTAATCTGTAATATTATGGCCTAATTTCATTAGGAGTACTTTAAAATATAATAATTAAAATAAAATAATATAACTCGTTACGTTTTATTCATTTTTTTTTTGTAAATTAGTAATGAGGTGAGTTTCGAACCCTTTTCCACTAGACTATTCGATTAACTCGCTACGTTTTATTCATAAATCGTTATTTAGCTCGTTGATCGATCAAATCAAGCCCTTGTCCAGCCAAGCCCATGCCAACAATATTTAAGCCCATGCACGAAACACAAAAACCCTTCTTCCTCTTCATCTCACGATCGGCGCATTCCTCTTGTTCTCAAATTTTCTGACTTTCTTGCTTCCATCTCCAATTAAACATCAAATCCGTCATTTAATCGTTCTTGACCAACATTTGTGCAATCGATCTAATTTGGAGGTAACATATTCAGCAACTTTTGAACCATATATCATTATTGTTGTTGGCCGTGTGTAAATATTAGTAGGGAGATGATTTATAGTGCTTTTTTATATTATCCCTAATTTAACATGTTATAAATATTAGTAGGGAGATGATTTATAGGCTGCTCATAAGTTATATACACCATATGGCTCAAAAGTGTGGATATTCGAACCTTAGTGAGGGTTCATGTAGTCGACTATTGTTGAGTTTGGGGATTAGAGAAGTATTGTCGATTATTTTGAGCAAGATTGATATATAAACATAATAATTAGGTGAGTTTGGCATACGTAAACCATTGGTACAACCATGTAGCAGCTTTAGGACCTGCAATTTTGGTATTTAGAAGGTTGACTCAGACTATTATTTCAGGAAGATATTGATTTAGAGTAAATTGTATAATTTGCATTGAGAAGTTAACGGATCGGAATAAAAGGGTATACACATATGTGTAATCATATAATGCTCCTAATATTGCCATATAATAATTAAGAAGGGTTCAGGGGTACAATCGTCATTTTTCCAGCCAAGCGTAAAATCATAATTTTACATAATTTGAGTAAAAGTAGAGTGCTATTATTTTAAAAGATTAACACTAATTTGTGGGGAGTTGGGACGATTTATGGGCAGTAATTAATAGATTGTATGTTTTATACTAGGTCCTCAGACTTGATTGATACTTACTTAGACTCGGGAGAGAAAGCTTGCTTGCTGTTGATTGAGGTGAGTTCTTAGTCACGTGTTTTACCTTCTTATATATATGTTGTGTACTGAGTATATGTTGCGTAGAATTAGAGGCATGTTATTGTTAGACTATATATTGAGTATAAACATGAGGATAGAGATAGACCTAATAGGTGATGTAAATATTAAGTTATTTGCATGTTATGTGGGTATGTGTTGTCCAAATCCGGCAACTTAGGATGGTTCGAGCCAGTCACTAAGGTGATGTCTGGTGTGTTAGATGTTAGGATGGTTCGAGTCGGTCATTAAGGTGATGTCTGGCGTGTTAGATGGTAGGATGTATATGATGATGATCCTAGGATGGTTCGAGCCGGTTATTGAGGTGATGTCTCGCGTGGTCTCCCTGCAGACGAGCTAGGTAGAGTATTGTACAATACGAAAGTCCAATCCAGTGCATGTAGATTCTTGCATGTGATTGTATGATGTTGTTGGGCCTTGCGTTGTCTCACTGTTGGTTTTCGATTATTTTATATGCGTCTTTTCCATTTTTACCCCTCTTATTTACTTCTTGAACTTTTATTGCTTTGACATCAAGTGTGTGGCCTGGTAGCCACCATGAGTAGAATTCGTCAGCTGTCGAGCTGACCTTTTGGGGATCTCCCTAAGTCGTGGCTGCTTGTTGTTCATTTGTTATTTCTTCCCCTGTACTTTTCCCTATTTTACCCTTGTTGGGTAGTACTAATTATATTTTGGAGCTATATTGGATTTTATCGTGTGTGATTGTTGTGGACTCTTGGTTTGACACCCCGATGGACAGGTCTTCAGTTTCTTCCAGTAAACCAGTTTCAAGTCAATTCATTTACTTTCTTTTATTAATTTTTATTTTATTTCTTTTAACATGGTTGTTATCGAGTCATCCATCGAGTGGTGACTCTGTTAATGATTTGCTATCGAGTCTAACCTCAGGGCGGGCCCACCTGGGACGGGTCGTTACATAATCATATGATAAGTTGTGGTTCATACTTCGAGTTATGGCCTCTTTATCTTTTCATTTATATGAGGGTTCTCTATTGTTTTAACTCTTAAATTGTGAACATTAAATAATTGGAGCAGGAGTTTGAATCTTGTCATCATGTGTACGAGGATGAAGATGAAACTCCCGAAGAAGAGAGGAAAGCAGCAACATCGCATGTAGATGAGGAAATTTGTACATTCGGTATCACATTTACATGTGAAGATTTGCTTTCGGGAGAAGTTGGTCATGATCGACCACTATATGTATTAAGGTACACATATGAGGAAAGCGTTAGTAGAATACTAATTGATGGAGGATGAGCAATGAATACTCTACACAAGTACCGAATTCGCAATCTGAATGTTTGTCAAGGTCTTCTTGTCTCTTGCAATACCAGCACGGATGGTCTGCTCCCTCTTCTCTAGATTCTCCAACTCCTTCTTCATATTGGTCATCCACGGTATTTAGATCATCAACAACAGCCTGAATCTGCTTCGATTTTTGCACGATTTCATTTTGGTAACCATTATAAGAAGACCTCTTCAAAGAAAAGGCTTTATGACATGACTCCTTAGTCATTTGTTGAGATGATTTGAATTGAGCATCATGAAAGCAATGTATGCTTCTGAAGAAAGAGTGCAACTTCTCATCCAATTTAGAGAGACTCAAGCGATGAGATGCTTCATACACTTAAGGGCCTTCTTAACTTCATCCTCTATGGTCAAAACATCGTCAATTGATTTAGCTAAGAGTTTATCCCGCAACTTACTCCAAGTGGAATTAACAAAGCTTCGCGCCATCTCATCAACAAAGTTGATATATTTAAACACATATGCTTTAGGCTCCATGCATGGAAGTGGTGTATGAGGTCGGGACACCCTGAATAGGTGGTTCGGTTGTTACAGTTCGCTCTCTAGATAGGACATACTTCAAATTGCGGTCAGTATCTCCATCCACCCCCTCTACACTTAACGAAAAGGTTCTCTTCCCAGATGAAGATATTTGAGGAGCCACATCAGAGGACGAAGGCATAACACCCTTACCCTTGAATAGACGAAGTTCTTTACCATTGTCATGAAAGGGGTTTAAGAGCAAATTCAAGGGAGTCTCGGCGAAATCATGAGCAACTACATTCTCTTCTGGAGAGGGCGAGGAAGGAGAAGCTTCCTTAACATACTTTGCATAAGATTCCTCCAGCCACTTATCATAACTCTTGGTTGTACAGAACCTGGTCCCATGAATAGGAAAAGTTGCGCTCTGATAAGTACGGGTAACGACACATAATAACCAATGTCGAAATCCTTCATCTAGAGTCGAACATCGGAGATCCTTCATAGCCACTCCAGGCGTATCATGACAATACCCAAACTGGTAAGCAAAACGGTGTGGATTATACGGTTCTATGTTAATGCTGTTACCAAGTCTCATAGGAAGAAAACACGAGCGAAGACCCATGAAATTGGATGTATCAGCAACAGTTCCCTTCTCGTTTTCCATAAAGCAAAAGGTACCTTCAGGCTGCAACTTATTACTTGACACATTACAACTCTAGTGTGGATATGCCTTTCAACCTCTTTAAGCGCATAATACCTTGCTCCTCCCTCGCCATTATATTTAACTATGCGATGACCTTTCAAATCCTTAGGAACTAGATAGTGCGTACTAAAATAAAATGTCATCCAACCACACACATAATGAAATGGGAAACTAGCATTTGCATCAGGAGTCTTTGATCTATCAATAACATTTAATCCACGATAAATGTTAGATAAAATAGGTATAGAAAGAACAACCCGATTTTCCTCTACCATAGTACATGTCATCTTAAAAACTCTCGGCCGAATATATTTCACAACTTGTGAAGGAAGAACAAATAAACATAGCCAATACGAAAGGAAAGAAGCAAGATAAATCTCCTCTAAATAAATGTGGAGGAATGTGAAGGCTCGCAAATGTACTTCTCCACCGCGATCTCGTAAGTCTTCAACCTCCTAATATTCTTCTTATTCATGTTTAATCTAGCATTTATCGTGGATTAAATGTTATTGTTGCATCAAAGACTCCTGGTGATGCAAATGATAGCTTCCCATTTCATTTTGTGTGTCGTTGGATGGCATTTTATTTCAATACCCACTATCCAGTTTTTAAGGATTTGAAAGGGCCTTGCATGGTTAAATATAGTGACGAGGGAGGAGAAAAGTATTATATGCCTAAGGAGGAAGGCATATTCACACTGATGTTGTAATGTGGTCAAGTAATAAGTTGGAGCCTAAAGGTACTTTTTGCTTTATGGATAACAAGAAGGGAACTATTGCTGATACATTCTATTTCATGAGTCTTCGCTCATGTTTTCTTCTTATGAGACTTGGTAACTACATTACCATGGAACCGCATAATTCACACCGTTTTGCTCACCAGTTTGGGTATTGTCAAGATATTGTAGGAGTGGCTATGAAGGATCTCCAATGTTCGACTTTAGATGAATGATTTCGACATTGGTTATTATGTGTTGTTACCCGTACTTATCAGAGCGCAAATTTTCCTATTCATGGGACCAGGTTCTGTACAACCACGAGTTATGGTAAGTGGTTGGAGAAATCTTATGCAAAGTATGTTAATGAATCTTTTTCTTCCTCGCAATCCCCAAAAGAGAATGATTAGAGGTTCGGCTTCCTTCTCCCCCACTTTTGAGCGTTCTGGGGCCCTTAAATCAAAAAGTTGGTCAATATATCTTTGGAAAATTAGATGTAACTAGGGGGAAGGCCTCGTCTAGCGACGAAGCCCGCATAAGATGGTCCGTTACGAAGCCCACGAAGCAATTTTAAAAGAAGCCCAAATAGTTATTTTAAATAAATATATTTAATCTAAATAAATGAAAAAGGGTTAGTAATAATGAATAAACCAGATTGATTAGATAGGTTGGTAATATCAAAAGCCTTGCAGCAAAAAACGGAACTCGAAGTCGGCTGGATGGGACGATTCATCTGCTGCATAGGACGATTCAGCTGATCCTTTTTTGAATGGCCCGATACATGATTATTAAGTGGTTCTATAAATTAAGCATCATGTTAGTGAACAAAACTCCATTACTTCAAGCTTCATTTTTTACCAACTATAATAAGAATGAATAATCAAGGTTTGTAAATTTGGCCATTATTTTAGTCAAATTTAATTGAATAAAGTAACTCTTATTCAAAGTTTAACGATTTTGTTTAATTTGTTTTGAAGCGACTGTACTTGGGACGTGCTATTTCACTCTCGAACATGTCAATGGGTATTCATCGGTAAAGAACACAATTTTGTTGTAGTATTATTTCGGTAGGTTCAGATTGTCGTATGACGTTTTTTGTGTTTAAATTATTTTGCATATGTATTTTCCAGCGACTCCCGGAGTCGTTCACGGGGTGCTTGAACGATGCGGGTACAGGCGTTGTTGTTATCAGGTATGGGGGTAAAAGGATACCTATTATTGTTAAGTCTCGTGAACTGCAGAGAGGATGGAAGGTGTTTGTGAAACATAGCAAGGTTGCAGACGGAGCTATTTTACTGGCAGCCTACAGTGGAGGGAGGATAATATCAATCTTAGGATACAAGAAGGGAATGGGTATGAATTGTGCATGGCACATGAATTGGGACGCCCATGATATTGATTCCGAGCTTGTTGAAGAAGATGAATTTCCAAGATCAATATTACCACAAGCTGTCCGCACATCCTATTTCCCTAGGTACATCCCGCTGTTTTTTGCTGGCGCAAGTGCAGTCTGTGTGTTCGAACAACCCTGCTATCTGGCCATGGTAATCATATCATTAGTAATATAATGTGAATAACGAGAAGGTAGTTTCAATAATATTGTTATTTTTTTACAACTGAATGTACATTTTGCAGGCACTACCACCAAATCTGTCGCAGCATTTGAGGTCTACTTCGAGGACTTCTATCAACATAAGGAGCGGTGAGAGGGTATTCGCTGGGATAGAATTCGGACTTGGCTACCTGAGAGGGTACAACTGGCTCCACATGATGGAAGATTGTGAAGTTGAGATTGGCTTCAAACTGTTCTTCTTTGTTCATGAAGCTGATGAGTTACTGATGATCATGATAGGTCATGGAGATGTGGAAGTAGTGCACCAGTGGGCACGCTCCTACTACAGTTTGTAGTAGGTGTTGCAGGCCTGTTAGTACTGGTAGCTTTTGTGTTTGTTTTTGCTAAGTAAGCTGATGTTAGTTGAATGTGATTGTGGCAAATTTCTTATTAAGTTTCTAGGATGATTATGGTAGTATTTGACATTCCCATTTTGATATTTTGTGTGGTTTGCAAGTTGGCAACCCATTTTTTTGGTTAACTATCACCTAATGTAATCAACACTGATTATTGCTGATAGTGAATGGAATGATTATGCGGACAAATTGTTATTGTGTTTCATATATATATTATTTCAATAGTTTAAAACTCCTTGAGAATGAGGAAGAGGGGTGTTTCTATTTGCTACCTAGAGTATTACATGAGGGGTTGTTTTGTACCATATTACTAAGTGTCTGTTGAGAATGTGTTATGGAACAAAAAGGAAAGACACACGAAAGTGAAGAAAATATGGTGAAGCAATCATTTTTTGATAATAGAGGGCTAAGTGATTTCTTAACTAAAGTGAAACAACTTAAAACTCAAGTATTCATTTTGCACCTAAGTGAAGATATGAACCAAGAAGGTGTTTGATTATGTAAACCAACGTCCTAGAATTATAACTATCACCTAATGTAATTATCACTTAGAGGCTAGATATATATTTCACAATTTAATGAATTATAAGATAAGCGATGTATAGCTTGAGTTGAGATAACAACACGTCGTAGATCAAGCAAAATATTTACATCTTTCCTTTTTAACATGGTTATTCAATATCTCAAGTCAATTCGAAAGAGTAACATTAACGTTTTATTTAAATTTTGCCACGAAGATGAGGAAAATAAATTTCACATTTAAAAAAGGACACAACATATTCTCCGCTAAAATTTATAATTAGAGTAGCAAAAGACAACATATAATGTATCGAAATAGATGCACCGGGCTAACAAAATGGTTGCAATGTTTTATCTGGGGGCAACGGGTGCTCAAAAGGTTGGACGATCAGCGATAAATATGGCACTCATTCGACCACATCAGAGGAAGGTTGAACATTTGTAGTGGGAGCATCATTATCAGTCACAGACAAGCAAGGAACGTCATCATGCTGAAACAATGCCTTCTTTATGGATGAGCCTGATGAATACACCAATTAAACATTTGGTATGGTACTTTTATATTTTTAATTAGTGTTAAATATAGTGGTAATATAAGTATACATAACATCTTTACCTGTTTCAATCGATACACTTTCGAGTTGACGTTTGAGGGGAGATATGGATTGTACAGTAGGGACGGCAACAACTGGGTTGCTCGAAGAGGATCCATCAATACCACTAACACAAGAGAGTGTATTGGCACAAGTAGCAGCGGTAGTTCCAGTTTCATCGAAATAAGCAACCAACAGGAGACGCATTGGGGCATCCGACCGTTTGTTATACGTGCGCCTCAGCAGCATGAGTAAGGTCTTCCCTTCATAACTCGAGCGCAGGTTGTCGAGATCAAAGTGTTTATCCTGTGCAATACATGGAGTTGATCACTGTGATATCATCAGAATCCCAATTATTTATTTATAAAGTATGACAGAAAATACCTCAAGCACATAGGATTTTAGATGGGCTGCATCACATCGAAGTATATCTTCGGCCATAGTTGAGATGGCTCCAGCAGTTACCCGACCAGTAGTGTCGAACACATCTACTGAAACTCTAGGCCTGTGTTTAAGATAGCAAACAGAGTCACAACAAGGTAAATCATACTTGTAGAGGGGGAATTCTTATAAGAGGAGTATCGATATGGTTACATTATGGATGCAATGACATCTTTGTTGCACAGTAGGCAGCGGTATGCAAATCCTTCCTTTGCACCAACTTTATTAAAGCAACCGCCACATCCAATGTAGTACAGTTGTTGTGCACCTGGACTTAGTTGGAGGGACGATCTGGTCCAATAATCTCCACACTGCGTTGGCGTGGACACTCAATATATGTAAATGAAGCATAACAAAAATAAAATAGATAAGTAAAACGAGTTGTAATTAGTATCACACCAGGGTAGTGTTTTGAATTTCAGCCACAGTCATTGTCTTAACAACATTACGATCAACAAGGTCCTTAGCAAAAGCTATAGAATAATCATCCAACAAATTTGGCAATTCAACTTCACGTACAGAGTCAAACCTTTAATCATGGAGAGCAAACATATAAGTTATTAATGGTCATTGCAAAACAGAGCCTGAGTGGAATTTGCTGCCGAACAAATGGAATCAGGTACTTATTATCACCAGGGTTAGGTTCTAGTGGTATGCGCGGAATCCAAACATGTTTCCCAATGAACTGGCCAGTTGCGATTACGGCGCCAACGACATGTGGGTTCAGAACTTTGCATATTAATCTGGTTCCGTTGCACAATCCTTCCACAGGGTTTATATTACGAAGAAGGACAACAGGGCAATTGACTTTCAAGGTGAGACGGTGTTGAGGAAGACCTCGTGGTTCAAGGCTGTTTAAATAGTCGAGGTAGTCTCCCTGGTCACCATAATGTTTGGCTCGATCATCACTAACATATACAACAGGCACACCAACCATTTTCTCTATCAGCATTGAGTTAATATCGTCGACAAAGTCATTTTTGGGCGAGAGGATGGCACGTTTCATCATAGAAAAAGGGTCAGTATCAAACATATCAAGGCTGGGATAAACAAATGAGATCAGTTTGCCTAAAGACTCCGAGTGTGTGACGTATGGAACAACCATTGGTGTTGGAAGTTCAATCTCTCCCATGGCGTTTGTCGGTTCTTCCCCATTTCCCACGCGCATCAAGAATTTGATGAACTCAGGGTCTTCACGTGCCCTCATGTTAACCGTGAGTGAAAACTTAGTCAGTTTTGGCCATAGTGTAGAACTGATCAGGCTTGCATTTACCTGTTGCATTCTGGTGCCGCAACGAACAACGGGCAACACCTGTCGAAAGTCTCCACCAAATACAACTAACTTGCCCCCGAACAAACGTTTGTCCTGGCACAAGTCCTGAAGCATCACGTCCAGTGCTTCGACTATTGCCTTATTAGCCATTGTGGCTTCGTCCCATATAATTATACGAGCGGTCCTGATTAGATATGCCTCACCACTCTGGAAAGATACCTGGCATTTTACCCCGGAGCTGATGTCTATTGGGATTTTGAAACGAGAGTGTGCAGTCCGACCTCCTAGAAAGCACGATGATGCAATTCCTGAAGTAGCAACGATCAACGCTATCAAACCGTGGGATCTGATATGGGCTAGCAGAACTTTATAAAGGAAGCTTTTACCAGTCCCACCGGGGCCATCAAGAAAATATCCGCCCGCCTCACCAGCCAGTGCCTTCCCCAACAGTAAATCAAATGCAATGCGTTGCTCAGTGTTCAACTGTGAAACAGCATGTAAATCTTCTTCTGGAATCGGTATGTTTCGTTCCGAAGACACTTCTTTAGTAATCTGCTCAGTTTCTGTAGTAAAAAAGGCAAACGGGACAATACTGTAATCGTCCACTTCCTTACCAAGCGATTTAAGCGTGTCATTAATACCCATTAGTACCCTATGCATAATGTCACTGTCGTTTAGCCTGAGTCGCTCTTTTTGCCTCTCAAAATCCTCAGCCATAACTTCATAGAACTGTGTGAAGAGTGCTCTTGGTTTGGCAGGCTTGCAGTAGTAAAGCAAGGTTGCAAACAACATACGCAATTCAGAGGGCATCTTCGAGATTGAAGCTTCCTCCATACATTTCTCAATGTCATCATCTTGATGAAGCAATCCACGCTGATACGCTGCAGCTTGATTTGTCTCGCATAAAACACCGTTGACAGTAAGCAAATCAGCAAAGGAGACAGGGCCCCGGACATTCAACAATAGAATTCTCAAATAGTATCTCTCGTCTTCGCAAGGGTTGACAGTACACAACCTACCAACCACAGCATGTTTCTTCCGCCTTGTCCATATTCTCTTGGAGGAGTCCCAAACAAAATATGTGGGGAAATTAGTGTACAAGCAGTTCAATTGGCGAGCATAAGCGTCATCAGAATTCATGCGAAAAAATTCAGTGAGCATACTTCGCTTAGACCGTTCATCATCAAGGAGACTGTACAGATCCGAATCATCTTCGAATCGAATAGTTTGGAAGTCGGGAAGATGAACTTGGAGTTGTAGTACTGCTGGTTGCATAGCACTAAGTGGAATCCCAAATATCCTCCACACAGCTTCGGGCGGAGATACCCATCGAGCATTCTGGAAATTATCTATCTCATTGACACCAACTGAAGATTGTTCTGAGCTGATGCGAAAGGAGATTTTGTCATGCCCCTTGTGTACATACTTGTACAAGTACATTTAACAAAAATAAATGTTTGGTGTAAACAAACAGGTAAAAAAGATGCGGCATAACTTGTATAATTACCTTCCGTTTCTAAGACGACCAATTCGTCAAAGTTAGATAGGAGTGAAGGGTCAAAGCCATTCTGGGTGCCGACGTTGCACACATCGTCGGAATTTAAAATAGATCCGACAGTCGGAATGTTTCCATGCCATCCGGGTTCTCCATTAGGAAACATAAGCACATATTGTAGGGGATCGTAACATGCGAAGTAGCATTGGATACTGTGGCTGTGGCCAGACCGAGTATAAACTCGAATATCACGATTAGCATTTTTTGTCGTTGAATCAGCCCCATCGTCCACCCATACACCTGCAACATCTGAAGACGTCGGTTTGTTGTATACTCTTTGATCAAGCACGGAATCCGACCGTAGAACGATACAATACTTTTGCAAATCCTCAAATGTAGACAGAGACCTCAGGAAGAGTGAGTAAGGATTTGGTTCCATAAGGTTGACCAATTCAGCAAGAGTTGTAGGTCGCAACCTCGGCATGAGAGCAGTACGTGCATCAGTTTGAGCTTCCGGATCATAGAAGTAGAACTGAAGTCCAGACAAAGGGGTTGATGGTCTTGAGGGGATAAGATCATTGATGAAGTGATGAACTTGCCCTTGTACACGAACAGTATAGATACCCTGATTGCGTCGTTGGAAGCGTTCATCGCAATGAATACTCATGCTGCTGTATGCGAAATGATTATTATAGGTTTGGATCATGTTATGGAAATCCCTCGACGTATCATCATTAGAAGTAAGCAGCTTCACAAGGTACCCCGGTAGGACACTTTCCGCCAACGACACCTGGCCAGCAGAGCAACAAAAGTGTGTTGTTTCCTTGTAGAATTTAGAAGCACCACAGTGTACACATGAAGGAATCTTGGGCAATATAAGAAGGCGCTGGTCGTGCGTCTCAGTACTACCACGCGTTAACAGTGCATCATGTGGTATCGGCCCAAGTGTGCGACCTACATAATAAAGCATTCTCATATAGGAATGGACGCAAATCTATATATAAATGTATATATCTGATATTTATGCCACATAAACGCTTACTTCCGGATGTCGATGGTAAATGCGTAGTCAAGTTTAGTTGTTGAGATGCCTTTCAGGCTAAAATTACAAATAAACAAACAAATGATGCGAGCTGAGTTTTAATAACAAGATTGAATGATCATTAATGATAAAAGACACAAATTAAATAACATGCCTGCATAACGTTCGCGCTGCTTTCTGTTAATTTCTTCCCGACGCCCAGGAATTGACATACGTTCCTTCCTTTGTTTTTCAATCCTATCCTTATTATCTGAGATAATGACACAAGAACGTTAATATTATAAGAAGAAACAAGAACGACAATATTTAGGAAGAGTGTAACAATAAGTGTAAGCTGTAATGGTTCAAACTACATACCATTGTAATATTTCTGTTTATGCAGTGCTCTTTTAACAAGATCCATTCTGAATACAGCACTACAAGTGTAGGAACGATTTGTAGACCAGATGAATGTAACAGCAGGAGCATTTGTAACTTTATAACTTAAAAGATTGTTAGAACATAATTGGAGCACTCTAACTTAAAGGAGTGTTAGTTAATGTGAAAAGGATGAGCATTTGGAGCACTTTAACTTAAAAGATTAAAAGATAACACATAGACAAAACATACATTAAAAGAGTTCAACCTACTTAAAAAGCATGAGCATTTAGAGCACTTGAACTTAAAAGATAACAAATAGAGAGTACACCAAATAAGGGTAGCATTTGAAGCCAAGCATATAACAACTGAATGAAGGTTGGCAAAAGAGCATAAAACAACCAAGCAATACATTACAAAACAAGCATAGAACAACTAAACGAAATATGACAAAACAGAGAAGAAAGAACGAATGTAAATACAAACCAAATGTGAAGCAGAGATGGAGATGTATACAAACCAAATGTGAAGCAGAGATAGAGATGTATTGGAGGTTTTTTATGTTTTGATTGTGCCTTGATTGTGGTTTGATTCGAAACAGGAGACTATTTTGTATGATATATGAGAATAGAAAAAGAATCTATTGTTATGGAAATAATATTGGAAGTACTATGGCATTAAATGCATTGTCCCAATGGATGAAGAGAATGTCACATTTCATTTAATGCAATCAAATCAAGTAATAAAAAAGGAACTCCATTAACTATAATTATTGGGAATTAATACATAAAAGAAGAAGGAAAATTAGAAAAATAATACATAAAAGAAGAAGGAAAGTACTATGGCATTAAATGCATTGGTTCAATAAATGAAGAATGTCATATTCCAATTGATGCAATGAAAAGAATGTCAATCAAATCAGGTCATTAACGTTTAAGGGTCATTAACTAAAATTTAGCAGTGATAAAAATTCCAATGACACAATGCTAAACACATAACATAACATTACCAATAACGAAAACAAAAATGAAACCGAAACGAAATTCACTGATAAAAATTCCAATGACACAATGGTAAACACATGATATAACACTACCAATAAGGAAAACAGAAACGAAACCGAAACGAAATTCAATTAGTGTCGGTAAAGGCATTAAATCAACCGAATTTAAACGAATTAGAACGAACTTATTTAAATCACTGTGATTAAACGAATTGAAACAAATTAAACGAATTGAAACGAAACGGAAACATGCTGATTAACGGCGCTAATGGTGATGGTTACCTAAGAAAGGTATCACTGTAGAAGACATGGAGAGCTCGTATGCACTGCCGCCTCCTACATAGTACCGCGTGCCACAGAATGTCAGCGCAAAGATCAAACGGTTCAAGGGCAGCGCCGATGATCCAACGGTTGACGATGGGCGCAGTACAATACCCAAAATCTTGAAGAAACCGATTGATTTGGTCATTGATCGAACGGCCCACAGTGACCGAGAGTGGTGAGCATTGAAGATCGAACGGTGGTGAGTTAACATGATATTGAGGATTTAAGTATTGTAGTAATGAAGATGGCCCAATTTGTATTGTAACAGCCCTGAGGATGAGAGGGGGGAGTTCCAGGGAAAGTCTGATGCAGACTGGCTGGGGAAGGGATTTGGGGAAGCTATTGAACCTAACTAAAGGGGAGGAGAAAAAGAAGCAGGAGAGAAATACTAGGGAGAAAGGAAAAAACGATCACTATATCTCTTCTTTTTCTTTTTCTCTCCTCTATGGAAAGAGGGAGTCTGCTACTCGCCTTAGGCAAAACCCGGAGTCTCTTGCTTGAAAGTCCTTCTCCTATCTTAAATAAGGCCTTGACTGCAGAACTCATATGTAGACATATCAAGTCAATTCCATAATCTAAGACCCATATTTCATATCTTTCAGCAGCTTTCTTTTCCCGAAAAATGGACAAATTCCTTTTCTTAGGAACACATACAAGATTCGTCACTAAGTCGTACCGGACAGGTTCAATCAGTAATGGCTGCGAAGCACCGACTCTGAATACGAGTCCAAAGGCAGGGTAAGAAAGGGTTTAGCTAATGGAGATATTAACTCTTCCGGGAACCAGTAACACGTGAGGACTGGGTTGGGCCAACCTATGGTGTACCGGTTGTTATGCCAATAGCAGCGCCGGGCAGCTAAGTTGGTATGGAAGAACTGCTGCGCCGCGGGAAATCTCTCAATCGCTTGGAATAAATTAATAGAAGAATGAATGTGAGTTCGATCTAGTCTGCTTTGCTTCCTAATTTACTGATGATGAGGGTACGGGACACAATAAAATAAGGCCTTACATATCCAAGTAATGTGCAATGAATTAAAAAGTTCCTCCTTCTCTCCGGATTCTCGTATCAAGAAGCAATTACCTAAAAGAAGAGGTGACAGGCAGAATCACGTATGCGTATGATAGCTTGACCCGGAATTCTTTTTAGGTCACGAACTCGTACTCGCTTTCCTGTGCCAGAATTCCTCGTTCCCTTTCGTGTGAATTCCCCTGCGGCGAATTCAAAACTTGTGGAGCCCTATCTATTCGATCTCTCGAGCCTGACTAACAATTGAGGAAGGCAGATTGGCGGTCCTGGGTAGTTCTTTGCTGTAAAAAAGGCAGCCCTTCTCATCCAACCATTAGCAATCCTCTTTCTGGAATCGATTCATGCGGGACTTGACTAAGCAGACAGATGCAATGCTGTTGTTGACCATGCCTCTCCACTTGTTAGTAGAGTGCCTCTTCCCTAGGCCGGTAAAGTCCTCGCTTTCTCTTGAACAAGGGAAGGGCAGCATAGCATTAGCTTCAATTGAACAAGCTCAACCTTGAAAAAGAAAGGTGGTTCCCCTCTCACCAAAGCTTCCGAACTTGCCAAGAAGTGGCCTATTCCCACAGTACATGTGGCTCCTCAAATTTCTTCATCTGGGAAGAGATCTCATTCACTGTAGGTGGATGGAGATAATGACCGCAATTTCAAGAATGTCCGATCCAGAGAGCGAATTGTAATAGCCGAACCACCTATTCAGGGTGTCCAGGTGATGTCTCTTTTACTTTATTTTCATGCTTGCATTCATTCTATTTTTAGCCCCCTTTTTATGTCAGGTGAATGAGTTGGAGCGACAAGGTTCCTTTTATGGGGAGTCTGGTGACGTGGTGGATAAGAAATGTGATGGTATTTCTTTTGCTTTTAATTTTGTTGAGGATCTTATGAGACTTCCCCAACCTCATACACCACTTCCATGCATGGATCCCGAAGTTTCTGTCTTTGAAGGAGTTAACTTCGTTGATGAGATGGCGTGAAGCTTTGTTAATGCAACTTGGAGTACGTTGCGGGATAAACTCTTGGCTAAATCACTTGACGATGCTTTGACCTTGGAGGATGGAGTTAAGAAGGCCCTTTAGTGTATGAAGCATCTCACCCGTTGAGTCTCTCTAGTTTGGTTGAGAAGTTGCACTCATTCTTTAGAAGTGTACATTGCTTTCGTGATGCTCAATTGAAATCATCTTAACAAATGACTAAGGAGTTTTCTTTTAAAGCCTTGTCTTTGAAGAAGTCTTTTTATAATGGTCACCAGAATGAAATCAAGCGATAATCGAAGCACATTCAGGTTGTTGTTATTGTTGATGACTATATACCGCGGGTACGAAGATGACCAATAAGAAGGAGTTGTTGAATCTAGAGAAGAGGGAGCATGCCATCCGTGCTGGTATCGCAAGAGACAGGAAGACCTTGACGGACATTCAGATTGCGAAGTCGGTCCTTGGTAGGGAAATCACTTCGTAACCATATGCCGATAAAGCTTCCTCCACCTTTTCATGCCAAACTCTTTTGGTTTTGCTGACCACTTTCTTCAGAATATTGCACAAAGTCTTATTGAACGTTTCAGCTACCCCATTCACCAGAAGATAATACATCGCAGAACTCACATAAGGCTGTGATCACACGGTTACCAAATGACTTCCCATTATATGTTATGATGTGTCTAGGCACACCGTAACGGTATATTAGATTTCCACGAATGAATTTGGCTACTCCAAGTGATGTCTTTGGCAAAGGACCTAGAATATCGAGTCCCCAAGCATCGAAAGGCCATGAAGTAATTTTTGGATGCAAAAGATCGAGAGGTTGATGGATGAAGTTTCCATGACACTGACATGGCTTAAAACCCTGAGAATAATCTATACAATCTTTAATCATATGAGGCCAGTAGTATCACAACCTCTTAATTTGAAAGTGAAGTTTAGCACCAGATTGATGAGCGCCACAAACTCCTGAATGTGCTTCCTTCATTGCACCGTATGCTTCAACTTCTCCAAGACAACGAAGTAGTATATCCTCAAAGGATCTATGGAAGAGTGTGTATTTGTAAAGAACACAGAGCCATCTAATGTCGACCTTCTTATGTGGATCATTGGGTAGTTTTCCATTTTGCAGATACTCAATTAGAGGTTCCCACTGTTAGAAGTATGAGAATTCCAACACCCACCAATCTCATTTGTCGACATTTCTTATGGATATGACAAAGACATTTTCTTTCTCGTTGGATGAGTCGCTGCTATCTTCATCTTCCCCAAACGTCATAAAAAAATAACAAACAACCTGAACTTCGGGCTTCCTCCAGTTATTTATAACTTTCCGAAATTGGCTTTCAATTACTCGATTATCTAACTTCTCAATCATCTCCTTATCATTGTCATCATTATGTTCAAAATTTTTAAAATGAAGTTTGATCCGGTGCTTCCATTGTTTATGGGAAGAATTTATCATTTCATACACGATTTGCTTAGCTTCCATTGGGAGAAACGTCTTTTGCTGCAGAAAAAATTATTTTACAATCTAAGCTATGGTACGCAAAAAACAGGAGGGTTATTTATGCACAAAAAACAAATCCAACTCACCCCTATTTCCTGCCAAGCAAGTTCTTTATATCTTTCATCAATTTCAACCCAATTTTTTGTGATCGGAGAATTGGTACCAACCTTCGCCAAACAACCAATAGCAGTCGATAGTTTCTGATAATCGGCTCTAACTATTTATCCTCGATCATTCAACGTTACTTGCAATCTATGTCCATTATCCCATTCATCAGGGAATTGTGCAGGGCCTCGACCCTTTTTGTCAATTATCTCACGTTGGCTCTCATCTAAATGAAAATTGAGTCAGTATAGAATATAGATAAAGATCATGTCGAGTAAACCCCACAATATCATATGTGTATTGAAATACCTGAACTACTTCGTTGAGGAGACTCTAACCCTGCTAATTGAACAACTTCAGGGCAGGAGTGTAGGTGTTCCTGAACAACTCCCATATTTGCACGTGGCTGACTCCGAAATCCCATATTTGAACGTGTTCAAGTCGGTTGTACTAGTTGAGATGGTGAACTGTTATCGGCTTGATTTTCTTGGCTCCGACCTCCCATATTTGCACATTGCTGACTCGGCGTGGCTCCACTCAGTGTTTGAGCCGGATGTACTAGGTCAACTGGTCAACTGTTATCGAATTGATTTGGTTGTTGCTGAATTTGCAAGTTGTTCATTTGTTTACGTTGTAATAACATTCATCTAGCACGTAAAGTTCTTTCATCAGGCTCCTCTACATTGGCTTCCATTGGGTTTTCTTCTGGTTCTCCATTAATTGAGCGTACAATTTCTAGAATCCTTGAACCGCTTTTGTTCCCCTTTCCCATTTGAAAATCTGAAACAACCACAAAAGCACTGATCAGCAAGCACATATTTTTCATCCACAAGATATTAAAACAAAAGTTAAAAACTAATCAAATAGGACAAGATTACTATACCTTAATTAGCATAAGGACAATAAATAAAGCTTACAATATATTTAAACTAAAAACTATATTTGAGTATGTTCAAAAAAACAAATAAAAACAAAAATGTAAAATTAATCTTCATCATCGGTAGCCTCTATATTATCGTCAACTTCATGATCTGAAACTTCAACATCATCTACATCTTGCCTCAACCAACCAACATCTTCATCTGTAGCAGGAATATGGTCATCCAGTTGTTGTCTACTAAGTAATTCATCTTCAACATCAACTGAGTATACATCATAATGGTCCCTCTTCAACATCGCCATAACTACTTTCCAATCAGGTGTTATAGGGTCATCTAAATACCAAACTTGCTCAGCTTGAATAGCAAATACAAATGGCTCACTCGATTCTAAATTGTCCTTATACAACATGTGATTGAAGTTAACTAAACTGTAGCCAAACTCATCCTTCATATTACCCCTATTAATATCCACCTAATCACATTTAAACATTAAGAACTTCAAATCTATGGCATGTTGTATTTGATAGATTTCAGTCAACACTCCATGATAATTCACTGCTCCCGATTGAGGGTTTCGATCTTTCGCACTAGAATAACTATTTGTAACAGCCCGGACGACAACTCCACTATTTTGGGTTGTCTTATTTATGTCAGCAGTTTTGGTGCGAAAACGATATCCATTACTGATGCACGAATTGTAGTACACTCCATATGGAGTGGGTCCATTTGCTAGTTGTTGAATTTCTTCTGGGAAAAAAGTACTACTCGAGCCTCCTAGTTCGCCTCTTACCTAGACCAGTTTCGATTTAATTAGAACATTGAACCAAAAATATATTATTACTAGAATATATAAATATATATACTTAGTTTATGTATACTTACATAACTCTTGAACCATGCATGAAAATTGTCGCTGTGTAACTTATCAATCTCTCTTCTTGATGCTCTAGGTTTAGTCCTCCAAAGATCCTCTAGATGAAGGCTGTAAATACTTAATGAATTGATTACGCACTGTTAATGGTAGTATTAGATAACTCAATCAACACCTTCACAACACTCGCCGGCAATAACTTACGGACTATTACTGGTAGTATTTGGTGCATAAGTAAATGTAGATCATGACTTTTCAAACCTAATAAGCTCTTTCCATTTTCATGGACGCATCTAGAAATGTTTGATCCGTATCCATCTGGTGCCTTCAAATTCTTAAGAACCTTACAAAACAAATTCTTTTCCTTCTTCCCAAGGGTAAATGGTCCAGGAGGAAGAATGACTTTTCCATTTCGATTCCTTTTAGGATGCAACGGAGTCCTAATACCCAGTTGTCGCAAATCATGCCTGGAATTCAAGTTGTCCTTAGATCTTTTAGCAATCGCTAGTAAAGTCCAAATAATGTTTTCACACACATTTTTCTCAATGTGCATCGCATCGAGATTATGGCGAATTAGGTTAGTCTTCCAATACTCAAGCTTGTAAAATATACTCAACTTCTTATAATTTTTTGTATTTTTGTCTGCCCGCGCTTCCAATCTACTTTTGATACCCTCTTTCCTATATTCAGTTAACACACCTTCATGTATCATTTCATTAAGTACATCCAAACTAGATAATTTGAATGGTTTTCTACCTAGTTCCATCTTCCTATTGAAAGACACTTTATCTCTTCGCAGTTTGTGCCCGATTGGCAAGAAACGCCGGTGACCAGTATAACAAAACTTCCTTCCATACTTCAACCAGTGAGATTGAGTGTCTTTTACACAATGAGGACAAGCCATCACACCTTTTGTGCTTTTTCCAGAAAGCATAGCATAAGCTGGAAAGTCACTAACACTCCATAATAATGTCGCACGCAACCTGAACATCTGATTGACTGAAGCATCATAAGTCATAATACCGACAACCCATAACTCTATCAGTTCCTCGATTAGTGGTTGCATATACACATCTATCTTATTACCTGGTGCTTTAGGCCCATCCACTAACACTGATAATAATAAAAAAATATTGTTTCACACATAACCAAGGCGGTAGATTATAAATCATAATAACCACATGCCAAGTACTATGATTTAAGTTCATATTTCGATATGGATTAAACCCATCAGATGCCAACCTAATTTTAACATTACGGAAATCATATGCAAACTCTTGATGTTTTTATCGAATTCTTTCCATCATAAAGAGTCAGCTAGGTGCCTCATCACACCATCATCTTTACGTTCTTCCCCATGCTATCTCATTAAAGAAGCTGTTTTAGATGACATAAATAGCTTTTGCAATCTGGGTTGCAGTGGAAAATACCTCATACATTTGGCACTTGTCTTCTTCACAGGATCCTTATACCTTAATACCCCACATATGGAACAATTGTCAAGCATACTATCGTCACCTCTAAATAACATACAATTATTGGGACGAGCATCTATCTTTTGACTTGTAAAACCTAATTCCTCAGTAATCTTCTTTGCTTCATAATACGATGAAGGTGCCCTTGGACCTTTTGGAAGTACCGCCGAAAATAAATAAAGTAACGTATCCACAAACTTATTTGTCCACCCATTAATGACCTTCTCTTGTTACAGACGCACAATAAACGACAACTTAGAAAAGTTCTTGCAGCCTGGATACAACGCTACCTCTGCCTCCTCCATTAATCCAAAGAACTTCAAGGTATCATCATTCAGACCTCTATTATTATCAGTTGTTTGATCAAATTTGTTGGTACATAGCATGTACGTGTTGGATGAAGTTTTTCACTAGACCATGTGTTAACAACAATGCATTAATGACGCTAAATTCAAACGAGCATTGGACAAAAGATTAATCAAAGTCAACTCCTCTAAGAAGATTCGAAGGTGATTAATGCTGAATAAAGGGAGTTTATGATGCGGACATTATCACCGAAGACCAATTAAATGCGGTCATGGTCAAGTATTGAGGAGCATTTAATCGGCTGATTTTGTCAATCAGACATTTATTGATGATTGACTAAATTGAATATTGAGGAGCATTTAATCGGCTGATTTTGTCAATCTGACATTTATTGATGATTGACTAAATTGAATGTTGAGGAGCTGAAGCCTAGTATAAAAGGAGATAGTGTATCACACTTATTCTCAAGCCTTTTATTTCATTTGTTTTCATATACACAACTAAGAGCTTTTATTTCATCAGTGTTAGCCAACTGTGCGATGATGGCATGGATGTACAATTTAGCAAAAGTGCTTGTGAAGTAAGAGATCTAGATAACCATCTGCTTATGAAGGCTGAAAGATCCAATGATAATTGTTATCAATGGCCAACACAGAAGGCTTTAAGCTGTCATACCACTCATGAAGCAGAATTATGGCACAAAAAATTGGGGCACACTCACTATAGAAATCTCCAGAAATTAGTTCAAAAAGAACTGGTCAGAGAACTCCCCAAGCTGAACATTCAAACTATTCAATGTTCTGAATGTCAAGTTGGTAAGCAAGTGAAAGTGTCTCACCAACAGTTACAACAAGTGGTATCTGATCGACTACTTGAAATGGTGCATATGGATCTAATGGGGCCCATGCAGGTGGAAAGTATTGGAAGAAAAAGATATGCCTATGTGATAGTCGATGACTATTCCAGATACACATGGGTGGTGTTTTTGCGTGAAAAATCTGAGTGTTTTGATGCATTCTACAAGCTGGCTACTCAGGTTCAAAATGAACAGGAAGTCAAGATCATTCGCATCCGGAGCGATCATGGTAAAGAATTCAAGAATAGCAAGTTCGATGACTATTGTACCTCCCAAGGAATCCACCATGAATTTTCTGCTCCAATCACTCCACAACAAAATGGCATTGTGGAAAGGAAAAATCGAACTCTTCAAGAAATGGCAAGAGTATTACTACATGCGAAGATTGTTCCTTTGAAATTTTGGGCTGAAGCTATCAACACTGCCTGTCATATTCACACTCGAATCACCCTTCGGCCAGGCACACTGCAAACACAATATGAAATATGGAGGGGGAGAAAGCCGAATGTACAATATTTTCATATTTTTGGCAGTGAATGTTACATTCTGACTGACCGAGAACATAGGCAGAAGTTTGATGCAAAAGGAGAGAAAGGCATCTTCCTTGGATACTCCTCAAATAGTAAAGCTTTTCGAGTATTTAATATTTGAACCAACACTATTATGGAATCCATAAATGTGAAAATAATGGATGAAGCAATACAAGATGAAGTGTTTGATGCCATACCTATTGAAACTAGGGATACACCTAATGAAGAAAGAGGATCTTCCTCAAACTCAGAAGATACTGAAGATACTTCCTCAGTCTCAGACGATACTGAAGATACTGAATCTGCCAGCATTGTCGAACCACCTGCTCGTATCCAAAGGCATCACCCAAAGGAAGCAATTATTGGTGTCATTAATGAAGGACGAATCACAAGAAAGAAGGATAGAGTGGATTACAAGAAGATGGCTGGAATGTTAGGTGAAACCTGCTTTATGTCCAAGAATGAACCACAAAACATAAAAGCGGCTCTTCTAGATGAACACTGGATACTAGCTATGCAAGAAGAGTTAGCCCAGTTTGAAAGACATGAGGTATGGAAATTGGTCCCTAGAACTCCTGGGTTAAATGTTATAGGAACAAAATGGATTTACAAAAATAAGAAAGATGAACAAGGCAACATTGTTAGAAACAAGGCAAGACTTGTTGCCCAAGGGTATACTCAGGTTGAAGGGCTTGACTTTGAAGAAACGTTTGCCCCTGTGGCCAGACTTGAAGCCATTAGACTCATGCTTGCTGTTGCTTGTCATCTAAAGATTAAATTGTATCAAATGGACGTAAAAACAGCATTTCTAAATGGAGTTGTCCAAGAAGAAGTGTATGTTGAGCAACCCAAAGGATTTGTGTGTCCTAACAATCCTGACCATGTGTACAAGTTGAAGAAAGCCCTGTATGGATTGAAGCAAGCCCCACGTGCTTGGTATGATAGACTCACTGAGTATCTTTTGAAACAAGGGTATACTAGAGGAGGAGCAGACAATACATTGTTCATACACAAAGAGAAAGGAAAACTACTTGTGGCACAAATATATGTTGATGACATCATCTTTGGTGGAATGTCAAACCAGTTGGTACAACAGTTCATTCAACAAATGGAGTCAGAATTTGAAATGAGCATGGTAGGTGAACTGAAACACTTTCTTGGGTTTCAAATCTATCAAAAGAAAGAAGGGATATACCTGAACCAAGCAAACTATGCCAAGAATATCATTTCAAAATTTGGAATGGACTCTTCTAAAGAGAAAAGGTCTCCTATGGCTACTCACATAAAAGTCACCAAGGATGAAAATGGGAAGAGTGTTGACTCAAGTTTGTATAGGAGTATGATTGGTAGCTTGTTGTACCTCACTGCCAGTAGGCCTGATATCACTCAATCTGTAGGAGTCTGTGCTAGATATCAATCAGACCCTAAAGAAAGTCACTTGTCCTTGGTTAAAAGGATCATCAAGTATGTCAAAGGGACCTACATGTATGGACTATTTTATACAAATGACACTGGGAATAGTCTGATTGGTTATTGTGATGCTGACTGGGCAGGAAATCTTGAAGATAGGAAAAGCACCTCAGGGGTTGTTTCTTTATGGGAAATAACCTAATCTCTTGGTTCAGCAAGAAACAGAACTCAGTGTCCTTGTCCACAGCCGAAGCTGAGTATATATCTGCTGGAAGTAGTTGTACACAATTGCTATGGATGAAACAAATGTTAAAAGAGTATGGAATTGACCAGGACACCATGACTCTCTATTGTGACAACATGAGTGCTATAAGCATCTCCAAAAATCCAGTACAACATAGCAGGACAAAGCACATTGACATTAGGCATCATTTTATTAGAGAATTGGTTGAAGATAAGATTGTGCACTTAGAGCATATTGCTACTGACAAACAATTAGCTGACATATTTACCAAAGGGCTAGATATAAATCAATTTGAGTATCTAAGAACAGCCCTTGGGTTGTGTGTTATGGAGGAATAATCTCAAGATCAAAAGTTGTTATAACTGTTAGTGGTCATTTGTTATAACAACTGGTACGGAGACCACAAGGGTACAAAAGTTACAAAATTGGCGGTTTTATTTTGAAGGAATTAATTGCGTGTCAGTTATTGGACAGCTTTTTGATTCAAAAAGGAAGGCGGTTGGTTTCTCAAACACCATTCACTATCATTGTTACCAAAAACAACTTCCTTCCTAATTTCATCTCTTCCAAAAAAAAAAAAAAAATCAAACATCTCTCTGATCAAAAGAAACCAACAGCCCTAGCAATTGCAATGGCACCAAAAAGACGACCCTCCACTCCCTTTTGTGAAAAGACCTTCTTCGAAGCTGTTCCGCTGCAAATGGTCACACCCGAAGAAGAAGTTAGGGCTGCCCGGGAAGAAGAAGCAGAGGCTCTCAAGGCTGCCAGCAAAGAAGAAGCCGAGGCTCTCAGGGTTGCTAGGGAAGAGGCTGAGAAACTGAAACGGGCAGCAGCAGAAAAGGCTGAAAAAGCAAAGACAAAGGTGCCTGAAAAAGAACAAATTTTGCGACTGACTTGGAAAGATGACGGTATGCCCATGAACCCTAATGTTGATGCATGTTCATCTATTCCTGTTTCAAATAGTCCCACTAAGCAATCAACTAGATCTGTCCCTATTGATTCTGAGAATTTAGGAAATTCTGATAAAAATGTTGGGGAAAATTTGGGTGTGAACTCTGAGGATGCCACTATGGCTAGTGTGTTGGAGACTCTTAAAACCCAACAGGTCTTCACTAGGAAGAAGAAGATTTTGATGAAAAAGGGGAAACCTGTTAGATTTAAGAGGGCTGATAAAGAACCTGGAATATCCTCTAAAGGAAAAACCAGGGTAGATGATGTGCCTCCAACTGTTGAAACAAATGTGGAGGTTGAACAGAATGTGGAGGATGTAGAGAAAGATGATGATGTGGAGGCTGTGTCCTCTAAACCTGGTGTGGTAAGAAGAAGAACCAGGTCTAGTATGAAGGGAGTAGAACTCTCTGATTTAGATGAGTTGAATGATACTCTGGAGGAGATAGAGAAGATGGCTGATAAGACCAAGAAAAAGAAGCAAACTGCTAAAGGAAATGAACCTATCTCAGGCAAGAAGAAGGAAACCCCTCATGCCAAACCATCTGCTTCAACATCTGGTAAGGCTGCTGCTTCAGCCCCTAAGCCCACTGCCAAGGGAAAAGGATCTGCAAAAGAGAAAACTGACACCCCTGCCTCATCCAAGAAAAGGAAATTAGTTGATTCAAGTGATGAGGAGACTGAAAAGGGGAAATCTCAATTTGATGTAAGTAGGGGGAGAATCAATAAGAGAATAGTGGCACATGTTGCTGATGCTCCCTGTGATGGTGTGGACTTTGGAAGTGCTGACCAGAGAACAAAATGGAAATATGTGTGTGCAAGGATTATCTGGCCAGAAAAACACCTATCTGACACCACTTTGAACAACTGCACTTACATGAAAGTGTTAGAAGCAAGTGGTATAACATGTATGCTGGTGAGAAGGAAGCACTGGGCTAAACTGGTGAAGGAATTTATCAGTGCTATGACTGTTGAAATCAGGGATCCTACTCATGAAATGTTCTACAGAGTCCATCTCAGAGATTATGAGTTTATCTCCTGTCCCACTATTATCAATGACTTTCTGGGAAGAGAGGATAAGGGAGAAACTGGCCAGCTGTTGAGGTTGAATGACATTGTGACTGAAATCATAGCAGGGGGAGTAACTCAATGGCCATCTAAGGGCTTACATCTGCCAGCTTCTGCCTTGAGCCTTAAGTACTCCATCCTTCACAAGGCAGCCATATGCAGCTTGGTCCCATCAACAAACAGCACAAATATCAGTGAATTTATGGGAAAACAACTGTTTGTGTTGGGTACTAGACAGCTCAACTTTGGCCAAGTCATATTTGATCAAATTGTGGACCATGCCTTGTCTTTTGCAAAGAACAAGCCAATTGGGTTCACCAACTTGATTTGTGGCATACTGTTGGAGCAGAGGCCTGATTTGCTGAGTGAAGAGGATGGACCTGGAACAGAATCCAAGGCTGTCATCATCAGTGACAAGCTGCTGCATACTCACAAGGCTGATATTCCAGTGGAGAAGGTTGATCAACCACCACCTTTCACCTCCAATGATCCCACAGCACAGATTCTCATGGCTGTCTACCTGGCTGATAAACAAAGGCTAACAGAAGAAATCCAGGCCAAGAAGCAGCAGCTTGCAAATGTGGACAGGAAGATCAAAGAGTTGGAGAGGACTGGTAGACCAAATGATGCTACCAATGTTGCTGACACTGAACCAGTTGATGAACAGTCAGATGAGGAGTGAAGAATGTGATGAAGACCCTCTATTTTTGGCTTTGGTTATGTTTTTATGCCAAATAGGGGGAGTAAATTGGGAAACTAAAAACTCTATCTTTTTATTGTTATGTTGTTTGTGTTGAAGACTTTATTGTGTGCGTGTTTCTCTGTTTCATGTATCTTGAACATGAATATCTACTGCGCTCACTGTCTAATCAATGGAGTTGATTATCTCTTAAGAAGACTGTTGATTAATCACTAAGCTTGGATCATCCTACCTTACAAAACAACAGGAGGTACTTGTCATGAAAAACTTACCCAAAGGGGGAGCTTGTTGGTACATAGCATGTACGTGTTGGATGAAGTTTTTCACTAGACCATGTGTTAACAACAATGCATTAATGACGCTAAATTCAAACGAGCATTGGACAAAAGATTAATCAAAGTCAACTCCTCTAAGAAGATTCGAAGGTGATTAATGCTGAATAAAGGGAGTTTATGATGCGGACATTATCACCGAAGACCAATTAAATGCGGTCATGGTCAAGTATTGAGGAGCATTTAATCGGCTGATTTTGTCAATCAGACATTTATTGATGATTGACTAAATTGAATATTGAGGAGCATTTAATCGGGTGATTTTGTCAATCTGACATTTATTGATGATTGACTAAATTGAATATTGAGGAGCATTTAATCGGCTGATTTTGTCAATCTGACATTTATTGATGATTGACTAAATTGAATGTTGAGGAGTCGAAGCCTAGTATAAAAGGAGATAGTGTATCACACTTATTCTCAAGCCTTTTATTTCATTTGTTTTCATATACACAACTAAGAGCTTTTAAGCAAAGGTTCGTGTATTAGTGTTCTAGGCGTATTTTGTATAGAAGCAATCATCTAGCTTCTATACTGATTGTACAGTTGTTATCCTATAACAACAGTGAGGAGTTTTAGACAATTGAAGTTTGTAAAATCATCTTATAGACGAATAGGGAAGCCTATATTGAAAAGGCATTGTTAGGGCTATAGAGAGTATGTGGACATACTAGTAAGTCCCTCCTTGTAAGTTACCTTTTATATAGTGGAGTTTTCCCTTGGGCAGGCTGCCCCCCAGAGGTAGGTGCATTGGCACTGAACTGGGATACCAATTCTGGTGTGTGATTTAAATACTTGTCATATATCTGTTAAACCTATTGTCGTAACAACTGGAATAACACACGGTGTGAAGAGTAAACTTTCAAAATTGATAGCCTATACCATCTCGTATACCCACCATATCATTGCCATCATCAAAATTGACCTCACTGTTTGTGTGCAAATACTCAAATATCTCCCATGAAACCTCCAATCCTTATATGTTTTTAGAATCCCATTTTTTACACAATGAAATGCAATCTCATCTCTTGTCATAGTTAGAAGGTTATGACATGTTGTACAAGGACAATAAATTTTTGAACCAATATCTTTTCTAGAAAAAGCCAATTCAAGAAAATTGCGAACGCCTATGACATAGATTGGTGAAGCACGATCATCTAAATCAATCCAACTTTTATCCATATTCTACAAAGTTGAACAACAGTCACCACTTAGTTATGCAGGTTATTAACTTATTATGATACTGGATTCTTCTTAACAGAAAAATAAATATATTCGGTATTAACTTCATACTGGATTCTTCTTAACAGATAACCTAATTCGGATAACCCTAATTCGGATAACCTAATTCGGATTACGTAGCATCTATATAGAAAATTCAAGGTGTTAGTATAGTTACGAGTTCTTCCAAAAAGCCCAATTGTTTTCTAAATTAGGGTTATTGAAAGTGGGGTTAAGGACATACCTGAAATCGCCTTTGGAAATCGTCGGACTTTGGAATCGCAGGAAGAAACACCGGACTATGGAATCGCCGGAAGAAACGCCGGCCTTTGGAATCGCAGAGATCGAATCGTCGGACTTTGGAATCGCACTTAGGTTTTTTTCGATAAGTATAGAGTTGATGATGAGTATGTACTGATGTATGTGAATGATGATCCTAACGCTTATTGATTATTTGGTCATGAAATTACTATCTTACCCTGCTATTTGCTATTCAAAAAGACTTAAAATAAGGGCAAAATAGTATATTTATATTATATATACTCCCTTTTATTTAATATAACGATCAAAATAGGTTTAATTATTGAATTGCTTTATATATTATTTTTTATTTTTCAAAAATATATCATTTAAATTCATTTAACTCATGTAATTCGTTATCGCTTTAATTGAATTTATTCATGGAAGAAATTATTATTGTGTCCTTCAATAATTAAATTCTCTTAACAATTTAAATTTATTACTCCTTAATTTAACCATTAAATAAATTTATTGTGTCAATTATTTGCAGAATGAACAGAGATTAATAATACAATATTAATCAACACAGGGATTTAGTAAATACAATAAATTAATGTGAAATGGATTTCATAAATTATATTAATCGTTACCCTAATTTCGAGTAACAATCGATAGAGAAGGTGTAACGAATAAGCAAGTCTTTTGTTACCGTCTATTAATCGTAGCAAATGATGGCATTGTTACGAAACTTGTGGGGTAACAAAAGAATTAGTCACAAATACCCATAATACTTTTGTTACGCCAATAAATCGTAACAAATGACTAAAGTACGTCACAAAAAACGACATTTGTAACTTTCGAGCGGGTGTAACAAAAATTTTAGTAACAACAAGCTATTTTTCTTGTAGTGGGCGTCGTCATCCGACTTAGATAGTATAATGCATTCTATTTACCTTCCTCATTCTCTTGTGCGAGCAATGCCCCCACCGATCGTTCATGTGCTGAAACATAAAAGATCAATGGTTTTCCTTGTAGTGAGAAAGCTAGGACCGGCTATTTCATAAGGTATGCTTTGATCCTTGTAAAAGCATAATTAGAATACGTATCACAATGAAACGGAACTCCTTTCTTCATCAAATAGTTGAAAGGTTGGCATCTTCCTGCAGATTTGAAATGAAACGTCAAAGATAAGCTAGCTTTCTTTGTAAACTCTTAAGCTCATTAATGTTGCGGTGATCAGGCATATTGATGATGGCATTTATCTTGGACTGATCTATCTCGATGCCTCACCGACGAACAGTGAAGCCTAAGAATTTCCCTGATATTACTCCAAAAGCACATTTGAGAGATTTCATTTTGAGTTGGTAGTGTCGCAGTCTTTCGAACACTATTCTGAGGTAAGTAATATGATGCTCCTTGCTCCTTGACTTCACAACCAAATCATCGACATAGAATTCAACATTCTTATGAAACATATCATCAAATATCTTCTGCGTAGCCCTTTGGTGTGTTGATCCACCATTCTTTAAACTGAATAGCATCACCTTGTAACAATATATACCCTTGGGAATTTGAAAGGAAGTTTAACTCCTCATCCTCCAGTGCCATGCGTATCTGATTTTACCCCGAAAACCATCCATGAATCTTAATGCTTTGTGTGCCATTTTTGCACCGATCATCAGCTCAGATATAGGTTATGGGAAATCATCTTTTGGGCATGCATGATTGAGATATCTAAAATCACCACAAACCCGGATTTGTCCATTCTTCTTTCTAACATGGACTATATTTAATAGCCAAGTTGGATAACTCACCTATCGGATGAAACCAGCATTGATGAGTTTGTTTACTTCAGCTTAAATTGCTGGGACTAAATTTGGACGAAATCTTCTTTGAGCTTGTTTAACTGGTCTAACACCTTTCTATACAGTTAGGTGGTTGGACAACAACCTTTGGATTTAAGCATGGCGAACACATGACGGAACTCCTGAAGAAGGCTCACATACTCTTTTTCCTCTTTTGTGGTTAAAAGAGTGCTGATATATACGGGGTGTGGTTAGTTATCTGTCCTGAAGTTAATCTCTTTCAACTCGTCAACAGTCGTTTTTACGCCTTCCTCGAGCGTTAATGGGGCCTCTTCAACATCTTCTTCGATGGTCTCATTTTTCAATGATAGTAATATGGTCTGAAGATCCGACACTCTCTTCAGGTTGTTCAGTTCTTTCAACACAAGGTTTTTGCTTTGGCTTTACCCTCCACTGGCTTATGATTGTTGGAGCTTTATGACGCTGATGGTTCTTCTTACTTTTTCCTCATAACTTTCTCACATTCTTTATTGCTCTTGATTTGTTAAAGGCTAAAGTATTTTTTTCTAACAGGACCCAGTCTCTCAAATATAGACTTCTTCTTATTGGTCGTTGCCCCCAATCGTTGGAAGACAGACTTACGCTGCTGAAGTGGTGCTCCCATCTTTTGAAATATTGACTCTTGTTGTTCATTGGATGCTTTAAGTCTGATGTTTTGGGTACGATTATTCTTTGCCGGAACACACACCTCACGCTCATTTGAAGCGACGTCTTCCACTTCATTAATGTAGAGATTGTTTACTCTCTTTATAGCAATTCTAACTGGAGTTAGTGGTGTATAACCGAGTCCTGCATGTGAGCTTTTGATGGTGTATCCTCTATCGCTCAACATTCTCTAGGTCTCACTAAGACCGTATACCTTTTCACCTGTCAACTCAGGGTAGAATTTTACCATTGAATTATTCTTTGTACGATCAAAACTAGCTTTGTCCAAGAGCTCATATGATTTTGACCCTGATGTTACATCTTTTAACAGGGCTGCTTCATCGCCATGTTCAGTCCTTTGACCATCAACAGGGGCGACAAATCCTTTCAATAGTAATCGAACTCATTTTCTTCATCTTGGTGACTGGTAGGTTTAGACCATCAAGCTTCGTAGCATTGGCAGACCTCTCATTCTCGTCACGCTTGGTCTTTTCAGGAGCTTTTTCTTGTGTTGGCTTTTTAGCTTCATTTTTCTTTCGGATGTAATAATTTGCACCCGCGAAATGTGATTTATATTTCGTGAATGGGTTATAATCCGCTTTAATCATCTTTTCGAATCAGTCATTGTATACTTGGAACATTGGTGGAGTGTAGAAGTGACGACGTTGTTAGAGTGTATCCATGGTCTTCCAAGCAAGATATTGTGTGTGGTCTTCGCATCATTGACATGGAACCATGAAGTAGAACCCATTTCCCCAATGGATAAGTGGAGGTCTACTTTTCCCAAAGTCCTTTGGCCTCCTTAGTTGAAGCCTTGAATCATGAGACGCCTATGCTGCAACTCTTCAGCACTTGTTTGAGGGTCTTCAAGGGTAGAGTATTCACTGCTGATCCTCCATCAATTAGTATTTTACTAATTCTTTCCTCACATGTGTATCCTGATACATATACTGGTCGATTATGGTCAACCTCTGCCAAAAGCAAATCTTCATCTGTAAATGTGATAGAGAATGTACAAATTTCCTCATCTACATGCGATGTTGCTGCTTTCGTCTCTTCTTTGGGAGTTTCGTCTCCATCCTCGTACACATGGTGACAAGATTCAAATTCCTGGCTTTCCCAGAACGCCTTAGGTATTAATTCTCTTAGAGTGATTGGTGATGGCATTTTCAGTGAACTACACTCTATTTCTTCGATGACCTTCTTCCCTTTGGAATGGTTCATGACTATGTTCTTCCTTGGTTGAGTTAAACTTACTTTTATGGGAACAAGACGTCTTTTTCTTTGGACTAGAGCCCATCCCTCCTCTGAGTTGCTTGTATCAATACCTTGTGTTGACATACCCTTCTGGTTTGTATGAACCTTCTTACTAGCTTTGGCGTTTCCCGTAATCATTGGTAGGTATATATCCGCGTTAACATTAATTGTTGTGGGATCTATTGTTCCGAATTATATTGTTACTAGATAAGTGGCAGCTTTCTCTTCCTCAAGAAGTATCGTACCTTGACGAGCTAACTCCATTACTTTGTCTTTGAAGACAAAGCACTTCTCAATTGGATGACCAACTAGAGATGGTACTTGCAATACGTTAGGTCGTTTATTCTTCCAGCTTCATCCCGACATTTCGTTTCCAGCAATTCTATCAACTTTTCCTTCAAAAAGTCGTCAAACATTCAAGCGACATCAGACTTTAGGAAAGGATAGTTCTTCTCCTGCATTTCTTTTAATGAGACCTTCTTTTTAGTGGAGGACTTTTCCTTCCCTTTTCTCGGATTTGACAGAGAGTTTTATTGAGGAAGAAGCAATTATTAGCGCCTCCTACTTAGCATAATCCTTCGTGAAGCTCTTTCCGCTTTTCTTGAACTCAAACTTGTCTTTGGTTCTCCGGACATCTTGAGCGGCAGAGAGAGAAAAAATTCTTTCACCAAATGATCGCTCTCAGTTCCAGCATTGTTGCAAGTTTCTACGAAATGCACGACATGTTGTTTGGGATTCCCATTTCCATCGAACTGTTGGAGTTTCGGTAGCTGATAACCATTTGGCATCTTCATCGCGTCAATGCGCTGATTGTTGGGCTCTACATAAGCATATGAAGGCCTTGGATCTTCTAACTTGTCTTTGATCGTCCCCATGATGAACTCCTTAAGTTGATTCACAGGGATCAGTCCATCAGTTGAAATATTGATGTCTGAATCACCCAACTTGTTCTTTTTCAGTACTCTCTGTGGACTCATGCGTGACAGGCGCCTTCGAGCTTACGTCATTCTTATTTCTTCCTTCATCATTGGTTGCAACCCTCTCCTTGATGATGGTAATCTTCGCATCTTGACTTCTGATGTACCTTGCGAGTCCGTCGAGAGTCTTGGTAAGTGATGATACGTGTTCTTCTAAGTTCGAAGAGTTCATCATCATTACTGGCGTATAAGCATTAACAAGGCCTTCATGCATGAGGTCTCTAGATTGTACAATCCCCTTAGGTGTTGTTGATGTTGAGCCACTGCTGGATGATGAATCTTCATCTTGATGAGAAGACTTGGAATATGCCGGCTTTACGAGAGTCTTCTTAGTCGTTGACATCTCTTCTCCTTGAATTGATGGTTGAAGACTTGGAGTCTGGCCATGCGCAATCTACAATCCTTGCTTGGCAGTAAGCTTGTAAGCTTAGCCATGCTACGTGTGATCATTTCGATGCTTCCTAATGGGCTTGGGAGGTGTTGAGGTAGAGAGGCGTGCAAGTATCAATCTTTGGAGCCATTAATTCTTTTATTTATTTTAAAGACACAATTATCCATTTCATTAATTATTTCCACTTATTTATTTGGTGAAAATAATTATTTATTGTGATCCCAATTTCTCATATATTGGACCATAATTGGACAATCCAATCTTTCGTGTAGCCACTTATAATTTGATGATAAATGCCATATGTAAATACTTGATTGGACCCTATGATTTAATTAACTAAATTTCAAAAAAAAATATTAAGTTGGAACTAAATTAATTGATTTAATTTGCGTATTTATTAAATAAAAATTTCATTATCAACAAGAATATAGTTGATTGTTCCATTGAAGTTTAAAGAGGATTGATATTCATATTTTAAGTATTAATATTTCATAATATTAGTTGTTATAATTCGATTATTGATTGTATGATCTTCTTTATTGTTATAGTATTTTGTACTTATCATTAGAATTGAGTATTACTCCCTCCATCCCTAATTGATATGGATACTTTCCTAAAGTAGAAATCCCTTAATTGATTCATATTTAATTCAAAAAAGTGGAGGGAAAATTAAGATTGTGAGTTGAATTTGAATTTTTCTAAAATTTTGTGCCAAATGAAATGTCTCCAACAAAAAGGGATGGAGGGAGTAATATTTTATAGTCTTTGGATAAATTAAGAATTGAGTTTAGAGTATCATGAATATAATTTTGTTCCTTCTATATTGGAGAGTTAGGGTAGACGCGAATGAATAATTTTTTCGAATATTCAAGTTTGAATTTGGATATTGGATATTCGAATGTTCTCGAATACAACTTTAAATTAGGTGATGTTTTATTCGAATTCAATTGTATTCACCCTACTGTAGAGTAATGGATGAACTTGTTTAGGTTAATTAATATAATGAAAATGTTATAGGTTCTAAATTAGTCGTTCCGACATAGGGTTAAAAAAATTTAACGAATGACACCAGTATATACTTTTTTGACAAAAAAAAATTTCAGAAAAGTTTTGCACCACCGAAATTGGTCTCTTGGGTCTGGCTATGCGGGTGGGGGGGAAGGAATATGAATGATCAAAAGTGAATAAAGTTAAATAGGGTAATCGATCGAAGACTTTTGATAAGTTATTGATCTTTCATGTGATTTGCCTGATAGGCTAAAACCGCATACGCTTTTTTGCATCTCGCCACCTGAACTATTTCGAACTCGCCAAATACCCACATGTAGTTTTTTTTTGCAAATAGGCACATGATGTCGAAAATGGCACATGAACTTTCGTATTTTTCCATTTTTCAGCATTTTAACTTTTCTTATAAGGGCAAATCAGTGAAGTCACATAAGGGCAAAAAGCAGAGTTAAAAGAACTTGATGAAGGTGAAGCAGCAAAATTTGAGGATGAAGTTGTACATGTCAGGGTTGGTGATGTGCAGGGTGAGGGTGGAAAACTTAATTATAATTTGCAATGGAAACCAAATTCGGCAGAAGATATTGTTGATATAGGTGTACATGGTAGTGATGTAGATAATGTAGATGGTAGCGTGTAGGGAGAAAGTGATTACATTGTAGACAATGTAGATAGAATCAAGGGCTTGAGGCTGAGGGTGATGTAGAAGGTGTGACAGCAGGGCCGGTCCTGACATTTTCGGGGCTCAGGGTAAAAATTGAAAAAAGGGGCCCCTATTAAAAATTAAAGAAAGAAAGTGTACGAGCATTTCTTAAATTGAGGCACATCCCGCGATTCACCTCATTCGTGTACTCGACGGTACGGGTGCATAGGGGTATTTAGTGTGACGATTTCAATCTTTCTTGTCACATTGTGGAACTTAGCTAATTTTTCACCAACAAGTTTCCATTTTTTTTTCTATTTTTACTTTTTTTAGATAAGTGATGACACTTTATGAAATAAAAAAATAGTTAAAGATAACAAAAGTATAAAATATATAACTAAAAAGTGAAATTTAAAATAAAGTAACTTGTAAAATATTAAGTAAAAGGAAAAATATTAGTGGGTCATCAGAAATAATTACTTTGACTCTTTGAATAAATTGAGTATTGAGAAATAATGTAGTTTAATGAATATGTCCAAAATAATTACTATAAGTAAAAGATTAAAGGTTGGGAACTTAGAAAATAAAATAAAATCAAGACCATAACATATAAAGAACTAAAATAATCACTATAAATTAAATGCATAATTGTACCGGGCTTATTAGATATACTTATATAGATTAGTTGCACCAATATTTTGACAATATAGCTGCTTATTAGATACTAATAGATATAGTAATACACTAATACGGATTAGTTGTACTAAAAAATTGTAGCAATGGTAGGATTCGAACCGGTGACCTCCACGCCTACTACCCTTTACTTAACCATTGTGACCATTATTGCTTTTGTCTTGATATATACTTTTATTATATATTTTCAACATTTTGGGGCCCTTAAAATCCCGGGGCCCTGGCGGTCGCCCACCCCGCCCTCCCCCAGGGCCGGCCCTGTATGACAGTTGAGGGTGATCATGGTATGACTGCTGAAGAATGAGGCTGAGCCTAAGGCTGATGTAGAAGGTGTGACAGTTGAGGGGGATCATGGTGTGGTTGGTGAAGTTGAGGGTGTAGTAGTTGAGGTTAGGGTGCATGCTTATAGTGATGTTGAGGGGGCAGAGCCCGAGATTTTTGTAGAAGTTTAGGTGCCATTGGTAGAAGTTCAGGTGCCATCGGTAGAAGACCAGTTTCCAGTGGGTGATGTTGAAAATGCCAAGGTACTAGATGTTGAGTTTCTTCAAACTTCTCTACATGTTGTGGGTGATGACATCTGGGACTTCACTATATCTGATATACTTTTTTTTTTTTTGAAAATAAGCGACGAATTATATTAATTAAAAATTGTTACAAACATGAGTCATAGCCCTGATGTATATACAAAACAGGATCAAAACGATCCATCCTAATGGATTACCTAGCCCAATATTGGATTAATGGGCCAGGCTCTAGAAGCCAACAAATATCAGCTATAAATATTTGGAACTAAGAGTTCCATAAACCCTAAGTTCATTTACTACACTGCTTCCTTCTGAAGAGTCAGGAAGTTGAAGCAGGCGGGTCGGCGGCTATATGTTAGGTGGTTGGAGATCTGCCAGTAGATCGGGAGCCGATTCAAGGGATTCCAGGTAAAACATTCCAAAACTAACAACGTCATCTGGATTTTTATATGTATCTCCATGTATTTTGCGGTTTCTTTGATGTCATACATCCCAAATGCACACAATACACTTCTTAAACAAGTCCTGAGGAAGTTTCCTTCTAAATCGCTCAAAAAGATCTTTGGAACTTGTAATTCTAATGTGTTCCCATTTGATGCATAATTGTTTACTCACCATATGAGCAAACTGACAGTTGTACAACACATGCAATACATCCTCACTTTGTCACAGAAACAACACGGATTTAACACTTGTATATGCCTTTTGGCCAAATTTGCCGATGTGGGTAATTTGTTCTTGAGGGCTCCATGTAAAAAATGTTTTATTTTTTGCGGCACCTTAAGCTTCCATAGGCTCCTATAAATGCGTATATCATTATGAGCACTAGATGCATGTGAGTTTGCCTGTTGCCTGCATTGCCTGATGTGGTCATATGCCCCTTTAACCGAGAACATGCCATCTTTTGTGTTGTGCCATTTCGGCTGATCTCTTGTGTTCAGATCTGTAAGTTGCATACTTAAAATGGCCTCTACATCCACAGTATAGAACATGTTTCTTACCATGTCTATTTTCCAAATTTTAATATCTGTATCACTTAAATCTAAGACTTTCAGATGTCTCATATGTTCATCTATAGGTGTGATTGGTAAGCACCACGTGAGGCAACCTCCGGCATTCCTAGAATGTTGGAGATTGCCCTCCTGGTATTCTGATCCACATTTGGACTAAACAAGACACTAGATTTCTGGACACTCACCGGTTGCCCCGACCAGTGTTCATATTTGTTGAGGAGCCTCTTGATCGTGGTTGCCTCTGCAATAGTGGTTGTACCCATCAAAAAGGCTATAGTCAGCAAACATTAGATGGGATAAAGGGGCAACCCATTGACCCAAAGACAGACCAGATAATTCTCCCAAACGAACAGCCTTAGTAATTAAAGCAATAAGCCCTTCAGCACAAATAATAAACAGATAAGGTGATAAGGGGTCGCCCTGTCTGAGGCCATGCCCCGGCTTGATGTATCCTACTTGTTCGCCATTGATCAATAAGGAATAAGTGACAGACTCCACATAATTCATGATCATAGAGATCCACTTGGTACTGAAACCCAGCAAGACCATCATGGCCTTGAGAAATGACCATTCAATTCGGTCGTATGCTTTCACCATGTCTAATTGAATAGACATGAGCCCCTTCTTCCCAGCCTTCCTATGTTTAATGATATGATGTGCCTCAAAAGCTATCAAGATATTGTCAGTGATGAGCCTGCTGGGAACAAACGCACTTTACGTTTCAGAGATTACCTTGGGAAGATATTCCTTCAGTCTTTGAGAAATACATTTACCAATAGCCTTGACTATTGTGTTACATAATGCTATTGGCCGAAACTGGGACATATTAATCGGTTTCTCCACTTTTGGTATAAATAAAATATAGGTGAAATTAAATTTTTTTAAAAATCTTCCATGGTTCAGGTAATTAAGCCAACATTTGTAAGGTCAACCCCCACGATCGACCAATAATGTTGAAAAAATTTAGCTGGCATCCCATCCGGACCCGGTGCCTTAGCCCCTCACATTGAAAAATGCACTTTTTAACTTCCTCGTCTGAAAAATTTCTATCCAAGGCCGTAGCATCACTTTGAGAAAAAGATAGGACCCTAAGATCAGAAACATCTAAAGTTGCACCCCCTGTTTCAGAGGTGAACAACTTAAGATAAAAGTTTTCTGCCAAACTTTGAATGGCTTCTTTTGTGTGTTGCCACTGATCCATGTCATCCTGTAATGAAGTTATGGTTTTTGATTTCCCCCTCTGAGCAGAGATGACATGGAAGAAAGCAGTATTCCGGTCCCCTTTCACCCTCCAAAAAATCTTAGACCTTTGGCACCAATATATGTCATTGACTTCCCTTAACTTGTCAATGTCTTTCGCAAGGACTATAGCTTCCTTCTTGGAGCTATCTGTAATAGTGCCTTGTTGAAGACCATCCAGTTGTGTCTGTTTACTCTTGATGGTGTTCTGAATGTTCCCCAACTTATTCCTTTTCCAATCCAGTAATCCAAGCCTAGAATTCCATATACCATTAAGAAGTCTCTGTCCCGGATCGGCCTCCGATACCAAGCCCCAAGGAGAATGAATGACTTCTGTACTCTCCTTATATAGACACCACCCCTCTTCAAAACAAAAATGTGTTTTCCTACGACCAGTTTGAGCAGCGTGATCATCCAAAGAGAGTATTAGGGGTAAGTGATCAGACGTGTTAGTTGAGCCATGAAGTAAAGAACAATTTGGGAAAAGATCACACCAACTATTAGTATCCAGGCCCCTATCAAGTATTGCTCTAGACGAAAAAGGTGAAATAAAATTGTTCCACCAAGTATACGGAAAACCAGAAAATCCAATATCAAATAGCCCACAGTCACGAACAACTTGGCAAAAATTATCTATTTGCCAGTTTGATCGTTGACGGCGTTGGGATACATTTTTAGTATTACAAAGAACCTCATTAAAATCACCTATGAATAAAGAAGGAAAAACAGTAGAAAGGTTTAACAATCTCATAAGATCCCAAGAAAGCTTCCTCTTACAGACTTCGTGATGCCCATAAAAGCCGATAAGACGCCACTTACATTCCCCTTATGAAACAATTGCTTCAATGTGATGGGTGGAAAAGGATTGAATATCCACCACAACATCTCTCGGCCAGAGGAGTGCCAACGCTCCTTTACGTCCACGCGCCTCCACAAAGAACTCATTCGCCATCTTGAGTTTGTTCTTGAGATAGTCCCCTTCATTTATTCGTAGCTTAGTTTCTATAAGAAAGACAAGTTTAGCTTTATTTTTAGTCACCAACTAGGCTAGTGACCTAAATGCTCGAGGTTGACAAAGACCTCGGCAGTTCCAGCAAAGGAGATTCATTGAGGTCGGCTAGGCTGCCTAGCAGCCTTAGCCAAAAAATCCTTGTCGGAAGAACCTCCCAATCCCCCATCGGAAAGCGAAGGCTTCTTAGTAGCCAAGGGAGTAACTTCATTCTTGTCAAAAAGATGTTGACGTTTCCTGGCTGATGGGCTTGTAGTTATCGCATGGTCCAGAGTAGCATCAGAGCTCGCAACAGCTTAAGGGGCAGCATCAATTAATTTAACATCAAAAAATTTGATTGTGTCCTTGAAATTAGATTGGGCTCCCTCCAAAGGAGGGAACCCACCTTGTGGCTTAGTCAAGTGTGAAACTATTGGGCTCTTTAATTTCATTCTAGTCACATTCCCAGCATTAACGCTTGTGTTGGACCCCATTGAAAAATTATAGTCAACTTTGACCTCATTTAAGTTGTGGAGAAGCAGTTGGGATGTTACACCAATATTCAAATCTTGTTTATTAGGGCCAGAGTTATTGCCCGTCTCTATAATGGCAAGTTCATTATCATAGGCGACAAAATTCTCACCCATCATAAATGCCCCATGACTTGGGGTAATAAAGCTGGGAGAAACGGTTGTCGGTACATTAACCGTGTTCAGTTTTGGGGGCCCGAACCCGGTTGGCCCAGAATTTCTAGGGGAGGGAGTGGGCTGAGCCGAGAGTGGTGGTTCCGACCCGGAAGCCACCGCCTTGTTCGCATTGCGCACATCATGTACACCTACGTTAACGACCTGAGGCTCATCGGTTGCCCCGTCCCCTAGCAAGAGAGGGATCCGTGATAGCAAACTCCACCCAGCTTCTTTCCAAAGGAGCCTTGATTGTTAACTTGTACACCGCTTGTTGGCGAGGGTCAAAACCTTCTGGAATCTCTGGGCATAACCTAATAAGGTGTCCCATTTTTCCACAGTGTAGGCAGAAAAAAAGGCAACCTTTCATAGGCCAAGTAACCAGCACCCTCTATGTCCTCAACCTTGAACTACTGGACTCGTTTGAGGGGAGACTTAATGTTGATTTTGGCTTTCAGTCGGAAAAATTTAATTCCTGCTTCATCCCTGCGCAGTTCGACCGCCTCACAGTCTGTGAAAAGTTCAGCAAGTTTGAGCCCTACTTCCCTTGTGAAAAAACACCTACCAACCCCCGTACTTGGATCCAGAATTTACAGAAATCAAAAGGAAGGAGTAGAGGATCTTCCCCCTGAACCCAATCATGGAAGAGTATCAACTGATTATCGAAACACCAAGGCCCCGAATTAGTGATCCTCTTTTTTATCCCTTGAGAAGGGAAAAATACATGAAGCAGAGATCCAGTAATTCGTGAAACCTTTAGTTGAATGCAATTCCAGGCCCTGGACATTGCTTTCTGAAATTTGACAATGCTTATGAAAGGATCACCCAAAACCAGAATCTTAGCATATGAGCTTGCCTCATACACAGTAACAACAGCAATTACATCAGAAGATTGCAATTCAAGTGGTTTCTTTTCGTCCTCAGTCAGGTGGCAATCGAGAAGATCCGTAAGAATTTCCGCATCCATGATAATGATACGGAAAATTGAATATTGCAACACAATATGAATATTAGTGTCTAGATCTGGAAGTATGATGATATACAAACCAGAGAAGAATGGTGAAATATGACTTTGGGGTACCAGGGAATTTATAGGAGGATTACCCCCTGATTTCCCTCCATTTAGCCAGGTAATTATCACAGTCAATGCCAAGAATCTTGTAAAAATCCAATAAAAGGAAAGGAAAATTAACATGGTCTTTGATTTGGGGATTGACCAAACAAAAGGAAAAGGAAACAAAACAATTAGACAATAAGGGCAGATAATCTAGCCACAATCAAATGGATGAGAGGAAATCCCCCTTTGATTTTGCCGGATTCGCCAAGAAGATGCCATAGCAGGGAGGCACTAGAGAGAAAAATGGAGAGCTTATAATGTGTTCGATGCACATAGAATACTTCAGGAAACTGATAGAAAGAAATATCACTATATCTGATATACTTGAGGAAGTTCAGAATGTACATGGTGAGACAAGTTGTAGTAGAGATGATAAGCTCATAAGCACACAGTTGAGGTACAGTGTGGTTATGAAGGTTGGTTTGACGACTATTTTAATGCGAACATATTTGACGATACGGGGAACCAACTAGACTGTGATGATGGACCTTCTAATCTGAATGAAGGAGTTGAGATAGAGCCTTCAAATGTTAATGTTGAGACTTGTTACCCAAATGAGGGCATTACAACCGAAGAGTTGGCACAGATCAATGCAGACTACGAACCGATGATGATGAATTTGTAGGTGAGGAACCAGATTAGATGAGTCTAAACAACCTAATATGCATACATACGTAATAAAGGAGGATGATGATGATAATAATGCAGAATGTGAAAATTCAGATAGGATTGTAGGGTTCAACAAATATATACACCTCGAGTACCTTGCCTTGATACTAAACATGGTATTTTGCTGATGCTACAAAATTCAGGTCATTGATAAGGGAATTTGCATTAGTCAATTAGATGTGAGCTTGTATATTAACGAGAAGGACCGGGCGGGTGCAAGCTATTTGTAAAGTGGGTTGTCCATTTAAAGTTTTTTGTTCTAAAAGTTCTAGTGTAACTAGCATGCGATAAAGAGTATTAGTGGACAACATACGTGTGGACCTGTCATAAAAAATAAACAAGTAACTGTGAAGTTTCTAGCAACTAAGTATATTAATCAAGTGAGAATGGTGAAGACTTTGAGTGTGAAACAGTTCCTTGGGTTTGTAAACAACCAGTATAAGGTAGAGATTCGCACTAAAATGGCATATCAAGCAATCAAAGCTGCAGGCTACCTAATTTATGGGAACGAAAGTGAGCAATTTGCAAAACTTCAAAGTTATGGGTACGAACTGCTTGAAACCATGCATGGGTCAACAGTGATAATCAAATTAAGGACCAGAAATTTTAGAGGATCTACATCTGTTTTGCACCATTGAAAGCAAGGTTGAAAGCTGGTTGTCAAAATTTCATTTGTCTCGGTGGGTGTTTCTTAAAGGGGTCGTTTAAAGGGCAAATTCTTGCAACAATCGCCTTCGATATAGATAACAACATCTACCCTGTTACTTGGGATGTTGTTGTAGTAAAAAATACTCAGTCATGGACATGGTTCATCAATTTATTTCGGGAAGATCTTGGCATGGACGAAAACGGAGAGGACCGGATCCTCATGACTGACCAACAGAAGTTACGTAACATGGTACCTGAACTTTTTGATTATTAAGTTCTTTGTTTAAATGGCACCTGAACTTCTTGATAGTAAACTTCTTTGTGTTAGTGGCACCTAAATTTTATGATTATAAACTGCTTTGTGTTGTGGTACCTGAACTTTTTGATTATAAACTGTACCTTATTAATTGGAACCTGAGCTTTTCAAATGTAGCATATTCCTTATTAAAGTGGCAACTGAACTGTTTTAGATGTTCCTTTTTTGTTTAGATGTTTTATCTGTTTATTAAGGGCCTTGAGAACGTTGTAGCTGCTAAGGTCCTTTTGGTTGAGCATTGTTTATGTGTGAATCATTTACATGCAAATTTGAGTAAGAGGTTTTCTGGTAAAGCGTACAAGGACATGATGTGGGAGGCTACAAGAACATATAATCCAACTTACTTTGAAACATCTATGATGAAGATAAAGGCAGAGTCCGTGGAAGCTTATGAAGCATTGACAAAGTATAATCCCAAAAAATGGACTAAGAGCACTTTTAGGCTTGGATCGGACTGTGAGAAGCATGTGAATAATTAGGCGGAGACATTTAATAAGTTGCTTTTGAAGGCCAGAGATAACCTGTTTTGCAAATGCTAAACACCATTTATAGAAAAGTGATGAAGAGGTTGGTGAAGAAAGCTGCCAAAGCACAAAAATGGATCGTTCATATTAGCTCAAAAGTAACTAAAAGTACATGGCATGAAACAAGGACAACAGGTTGCTTATAAATGAGGCTTTCACGAAGGAGACACAATTGAAAATCTGTAGCCATTTTCTAGAGCCAATCAGGGACCCCACATTTTGATCTAAACTGCCTAATTTCACCACAGTTGAACCCCCTAACATCCATGTCTTGCAGGGAGGCTAAAAAAAGCCAGGACAGATGATCCCAATGAATAGAGGGAGAAGGTTGAAAAACTAGCTGCTGAGAAGTAAAAGGGGAAGGTGGCTGGTCAAGATTATGTCGTGCATTTCAAAACTAATAGAAAGGAGGTAGTGATGCAGTGTAAACAGTTGGCACAACAAAAAAATTTGTCCATTGAATCAAGATGGGCAAAATGGAGATGGAGGAAAAACAAAGGAAGCTAGCAAAAAGGGAAAAGTCGATGGAAAATCAACGTCCCAACCTGTTGAACCTACTGATGAGGGTAAATGTGATGCACAGATTGCACAGACACAACCACAAACAAAGAGAGGAAATCAAAGCATTGAACCCATGTAATAGGTTAGATTTCTAGAATTTCCACTCTTTTGTTAATCACTCTTTTGAATATTGGAACACTTTTAAGTGTCGTTTTTTGTTACTTTGAATATCAAAAAAAATCTAATATTAATGTCATATTTATTTGTCAACACCATTTTCATTAATTGTTTCTTGTTTATGAACAAATTATGTGGACAACAATTCATATGCTAAGGATATTGAAAAGATAAAAGTCCATGTGGTGAAACTTGATACATCGCTCAATATATCAATTAATACAAAAAGTTCAAGTGCCACAACTGAAAAAGTTCAGGTTCCACGAATTCCCTAAGTAACACAGACACATGATGACACATCTTTTTCCTCGTGACTTCATCATTCTACACAAGCAAACCCTATAAATATCAACCTTCAATTTCATACATACCAAAATTACAGCTACATTTACATTCTTCACAATGTCTACCCCTAACCAAAATAAAAATTACAAGCAAACACACAATTATTGTTAAACATCGAACTTTCATTTTCCTTTCAGCTTTCTTCAAATTCATATCCATGGCAGAATGAACAAGAGGAGAAACGGGATCATCAATCCACTTCCAAAACCGGCAAGGAGCTACCTATCACACAATAAAATGATCATCAGTTTGAGATTAAAACCCTACAAGTCATAACAGATCCGATTCTTTCTTACTCGATTTGCGCATCTCACGAATCTTCTACCTAGATTTTTCTTGGTGAAGCTCACGCATTCCATGGCATTTCTTCCACATCTGCACTTTAAATCATACACTTGAGATCATATTCCCATTGTTTAACTGATTTTCAAGTGAGTCCCCCACTAATGGCAACATATAAATAAAGAAGAAAGTTGGGCAAAAATGGCACCTGAACTTTTCATCACTAATTGGCACTAAAATATTTTTCCCCACATTGGCACCTGAACTTTCTAAAAAATTTCTATATGACTAATCTGTCATGAGTTAATGACTATTTTAAAAGTTAAAATGTCCGGAAATGCTGAAAAATGGAAAAATATGAAAGTTCAGATGCCATTTTCAACTTTAGGTGCCTTCGAAATAGTTTAGGTGGCCAGATGCAAAAAAACCAAGTACATGTTGGACATGTTGCAATTATTCCCACATAACTTCCACGATAAGGAAGGACGAGAGATCCACAACCTTGTAGGAGGCCAATATTGTCATTCCAAAATCTTTTATTCTTCATCTTCTTCATTTTTGAATTTCTTTTTTCTACCGCCAAAATTATTATCAATGAACTACCAGCATCGTCTACTTGCGGCGGCCAAGTATGTCTACGCCGCCGACTCAACTTCCAGCAGCGGCGTACATCTCAACGCCGCCGATTACGGTGTTACCGCCCAACTTAAACCCCACCAAACTGAAGGAGTCTCCTGGCTTATCCGCAGATACCATCTCGGAGTCAACGTCATCCTCGGTAATTGTCCTTCGATTCTTTTTAATTGACGTTTTCGAATAAGTATTTAACTAACTATTACTTCGTTCAATTCAAAACATAATACTTTTCAGTTTCTTAAATTGTGGAGTTTATTTTTCCCGAATGGTTTCGAAATTTAAATTAGAGCATGAAATGTGTTGATTAATGATTGAGAGTACATAATAAACTTATTTTACAATCAATTTCTTATGCGATTCATCAAAAAAATTGTTAATAAGTTGCTGAAATCTTGTTCACTAAAAATTGATTGCGATAACGATTAAAAAAGATTATTCTAGCTAGTTAAAGTATATATATGCTTATATATGTTTTCAATTTCAAAAATAGTATCAATTTTCATGCTCGAGTCTAAATTATATTATGAAAATTTACAAAGGAATATTAAATACGATTTTTTTTTTTGAACTAAAGAATAAAAAGTAAATGGTGATCAAAATTGGGCACACATAAACAAAGTGATAATGTTTGGAAAGCCATAAACATCTTTAGCACGATACTCCCGCCACTTTAAGAAATTAGTCTAGTTCTCAGTTTTCATAGTCTAATGTTTATAATTGAATGCATTTAATTTGTTTTATATTTGGTGCATAATATTTGATGATCAATTTGTCAAACGCTCGTATTTTTTATATTGATTATGAACACCAAATGATGTGTATTTATTATTCTATAATCTTTATAAATATTGATATATTCCTTTGATGATTTGATGTGTATTTATTATTTTATACTTTTTTTCTGTTGCAGGAGATGAGGTGCAAGTTTTATGATTTCACAATTTCATCGAACATCCATTGTGTGAGAGACGTTTTAGAATGTCATCTTATAACCATTCCTTTACAGTATAAATTTGCTCTTAAGGACATGAATGGGCAGATACCATTATTGTACCTCATTTACGTAAAGAATGAATATGTGAATCGGACTAGGATTTTTTTCAGGTGCTATCTAGTTTCATTAAATTGAAAATGCTTTATGGTGGCTAGTACGCCTAAAAAATATGATTATCCAACGTAGTCAGTGATGTGCTTTTAGATTTGGTTTGTCTGGGATATTCATTTTGTTATTGTTAAAGCATGAAAGAAATGGGACGATGGTAAGTTTTATTCATGTAAGCTACCTTGGGAAATTGTTAGACCTGTGTTCATCTCTTATGAAGATTTGGCCAAGTTTTCCTATGGAGTATTTGTTTTGTGGTGATTTTGTATCTTTTTCCGGTTGAGGACTGCATGTAGTGTCGTAATTTTAATGAAAAAGTTGTATATGTTGAAGAAGGTTTTAGAGGCTTGTCAACTTTATAACATTCTTTCATTTTGTGCATGGTCTATTTGCTTTCCTATCGAAGATGGGACTGGGAAAAACTTTGCAAGCAGCTTCTCTCTTGAGTTATTTGAAATTCTCTGAAAAATCACCTGGGACATTTTGTAAGTTAAAATTATGGTATTTTCATTCACTTTTGAAGGACTGCAATTGTTTCTCAAGACATGCTCAATACTTGCAGTGGTACTATGCCCTCTCAGTGTGACTGAGAGCTGGATGTCTGAAGTAGCCAAGTTTGCACCAAAGTTAAGCATCATTTCTTATGTTGGAAACAAGGAACACCGTCGTGGTTTACGCATGCAATTTTACGAGCACGTGAAGAAACAATCAGCATCAGCAAAAGTAAGATTGTTTTGACCTATCTTTTGGGGAGCATATTAGATTATTAGGGTTAAGAGAGCTATGGTTTTACAAACTGCAATGTTTTTTTTTGGTTATATATCAAATGATACACGAAATTTGCGGTCATTTGTCAACCTGTAAGTGTATGAAAAATCACTGAGAAATCTGGAAAAGCAACTACTGACTTTGTGCAAAACTGAGAAAGTAACTGCTGATGTGAATTTAGAAAAAATTGAAGTTGTGTAATGGTTATTCTCTTAATAGTAGCCGTTCTTACTTCTACAATGGAATGGGAAATGTTGTAAATACAGGGATATTTTACAGCTACTCGATTGGTATGCCCTTCAGTTTCTTGCATTTTCCGACTGTGTTAAAATCTCACTAATTTGCATAGTTTCATGAGTCAGAAAGTGTTTAAACGTATGCCAGATTACTTAATATTTTGAGTTATACTTAATGTTTTAAGTTATACAGGTACCTTCATTACCGTTTGATGTTCTATTGACCACATATGACATAGCCTTGATTGATCAGGATTTTCTCTCTCAAATTCCATGGCATTATGCAATTATTGATGAAGCACAAAGACTGAAGAACCCTTCCAGTGTATCTCCAAAACTCACATATCTTGATTTGCTTATTCTCAACAGAAAGTACATGCACTTGCCACATTATTATGAGTGCCCTTTTGCTGGTGTTGCAAATTCATGTCATAATAATTTTGCATCTTATGTTTCTGTTTATTGATAATACCATAGAGTAGACTCAGTCTTGATATTGGCTATGATTTTCTTGTGGAATGTTACTTGCAAAAGAGTTGAGGAGCTAATGATTTGGAATTTGTAGTACATTGAGGGATGCTAGCAGAATTCCCATGCAAGATAATGTCAAATCACGTTTAGACAAAAGTAGATAATAAATAAAATTGAACTACAAGTAGTTAACTCTAATGAAGAAGGAAATACTGATGAAAGATAGTAAAGATCACCTATACAATCGAGGTAGGGTGTAGACAAAGAGCATTCTCATCAGTTTATCTTTAATTTGTTTTCACTTCATATTAATAGTAACATATGCGTTTTTAAGCCCAAAGACAACATGCAGATATGCTGGTGAGGGATTTTTCCCACATTTAAAGTGGCAATCTAAGCCCACCAAAGCGAGCTATACCTCATTCGGTAACGAAAGTGCTTAAATAACGTGAGAGTATGCTGTAGTCTCAGTGTAATTGTATACTGCTATATGTTGAAAGTAGTTTGTAAGTTTGAATGACAGTTAATGGCTCATGTGGAATGATTAACATCAGCATCTTATGTATCCAATAATGATTACCATACCGGTGTTCTCCTAATGTTTTTTTAACAGGTACTTTATAATGTGCTCCTAGATCGCTATGTTATGCCAAGGAAACTGTTGATGACAGGAACGCCCATTCAGAATAATATTACAGAGTTATGGGCTCTGATGCATTTTTGTCTGCCTACAATATTTGGAACGTTGGAGGACTTTCTCTCTGCCTTCAAGGAAACTGCAGCTCCTCAATGTAATTTCATGATATCCAATAAGATGACTTTGTTTGTATTATTTCTGCGTAAAGGTAAAACTTGTCATAGATAGTATGTCTGCTCTTGCATTACCTCTTTCCAATATGGAAGGGTACTAAAGAAAACATATTTGTTCTGTGTAATTGCAAAGAGACTGGAAGAACGTTAGGACTTCCCTTACGATTTTCTTGCAACAAACTGAATCATAGCTATGCTGCATCTCTTATACCAACTTGTGAGAGATAGTGAGTATTTAGAAGCTTGTTTCACTAAGCCTCTTATATAATGCATCATTTTATATTATAATTTTTATTTACAGTATATTACTCTATCACTCCAAAGTACTTTGCTTTGATCATTCCATTTTGCTGTACCACATCATACGTTTCAAGGTAGCTGACTAAGCTTTTCTTGTAGGCGAGAAACACTGCACAGTTATATTGCTTGGCTCATCCTTTTTAATTATCACCCTTTTAGCCTATCATCAGTGTCTTTCTCTCCATGTATGTGGGATTTCTTACATCTCATATTACGTAGAACACTTTTTCTTGGGAGAAATTGTATTTTGGAGTATTAGATATCATATATTTAAAGCGGGCCCAGACATTGCTTGGTTTTTGTAAGTGTAAAATATAAGATGAATACTAGAGGGTAGATAAATGTAGTGAGAATCTTGGTTATTTACTTCCTTTTATTGAGGTTTAGTACCCGTGTATTTCTTTCTTTACCATAAAACTGATAAAAGAACCATTTGTGTTGAACTCATAAGTGTCCATTGTATGCAGGCGATAATGCAGAAAAGGCCAAATTACAGTTTAAATTATTAAAACATGTGTTAGGAGCATTCATGCTGAGAAGAACAAAATCCAAGCTTTCGGAGTCTGGGAACCTTGTTTTGCCACCTCTTACTGAGATCACCGTGTTAGTATTGTACACATATGCAGCTTCTTTTCCTGTATTGATTGCTAAACTCGAATAATTTGATGCATCAGTGACGCATTTATTGTGCATCATGTAAAAGATAAAAAGATCAACTACAAGGTGTCTACTAAGTAGTGTCTTACTTTTTTGAACATGGCCAGAGCAAATTTAATCGGATTCAGTTTACAACATTTTCTTAGTTTAAGAGTTGAGATTGTTGTAAGCATCAGACAACTCTTCCTGAGTTTTGAATATCTAAGTTTAAAGTATGTCCAAGCAGTATCTTCATGCCGAGAACTCTCCTTAACTCAGAATATTTAATTGAGACGTCATACATACATTGGCACTGTCTTTAATATGATCTCTAAGATAATATACAATTCTTGTTATCACATATTCTCGTAACACTTCTCAAACCTGTTTTACAGGATGATTCCTTTGGTGGTTCTTCAAAAGAAGGTTTACATGTCAATATTGAAAAAGGAGTTGCCAATACTCCTTTCACTTGCATCTGGAAGTCCAAGCTCTCAGTCATTGCAAAATATAGTATGTAGATGACTACCACACAAACAACCTATCTTCACATGCAATTATGTACATTTTGCTGATTGAATCTGGTCAAAATTTATGTTCGTAAAGAATAAGTTCTATTGAATTATCCCTCAAGAAGATTGATCATCCCTTCGGGACATTTCTTTCAATTAGTATCTAATTCTTAGCTAAGGCATATGGTACTGATTATTGTTCTACCAGTTGGTCTAGGATATTTTTTGCATTCTTGACGTGAGACAGCAATTGCTGTTATCAAATGCACAGAGCATTCTTGTAATACAGAAAGATTCCTCACCATCCCAACAAATGAGTATTTTGCATACTGGTGGAGGGCAGACCTTCTGACTGAGTTCGGATGAGGGTAGCAATATTTATTAGGTTTTGAGTCTTCCTATGGAGTGAGATGGGAATACCTTTTCCTATTTCCAAATCTAAATACAAATAGAATACAAATAGAACATGGGGTGTATACCTTACAGGCTAAGTGTTCTTCATCTAGTGAGCTAACTATTTAACATATCAAGGAATATTGAATAAAGAGGGTCAGCATTACTTTGAGCAACATGGGAGGGGGAGATCTAAATGGATAGTCTTGCCTTAAATCAAATATCAGACTCTAGAGGCAACTGTTGTACCTTGGGTTTGTAAGTTGTAGTTGTAATCTGTAAGAACATTTGGATACTTTCAGGTGAAGTCCATTGTGTTCATGTCACCAACTACGTTATTTCTTAATTCAGGTGATACAACTGCGAAAAGCTTGCAGTCATCCGTACCTTTTCCCAGGAATCGAGCCAGAACCATATGAAGAGGGTGAACACCTTGTTCAGGTATCTAAGTAGATTTTGAGCTCATGATTAATGCATGCGGATTCAGTGTTAGCTTGTCATTTTTGTATGTACTAAGATTTGTTTTTTGAAAAATTAGGGAGAGAATAATTTTGATCAGGACTATAATTCGTTAATATTATCCACATTTCACATCTTTTGTTGAAATACCTCACATTTAAGTTATGCTCTGTCCAATATGGCAGGCCTTAGTTAAATATATCTCGACTTTGTCTAGGCTAGTGGAAAACTCCTGATGTTGGACCAGCTGCTTGGAAAACTGCGTGAGTCTAATCATCGTGTACTTGTGTTCGCCCAAATGACACAAACTCTTGATATACTGCAGGTGCATGTCTTGACTAGTCTCATTTCGATGCTTTCCACCCTTGTCATATTAGGGATACATTTTCAGAAATTTGATCATGTGCTAAAATCAATATGGTGCAAACTGGTGCTAACTTTCTTAAATACTCCCTCCCTTTTTTTAGTTGTCGTTTTAAACTTTGGCACAAGAATTAAGTATCTCATAGTTTTTACTTGTATACCCTCATTTATTGGATACTATCTCAAATTCCAAGTCAAAAATGTAATATATGCTCATTTACTGACAAGGTCATAATAGGAAAACTAAACCAAAAAGTGTCTTGAAAATGTAACACGACAAGTAAATAAAAACAACTTTTTTTTGCTAAAAACACAAGTAAAAAAAATGGAGGGAGTATTGACCAGTCGATCATTGGATTTGGTTGGGGTTGATCGGAGGGTTGACCATTATCGACCAGCGGTGACAAACATTGACTGGTCAACCGAAAAACTCATGAATATGTGTAGACTGTAGAGTACATTTGTACTCATAGTGGAAGTATCTGTGTACTCTTCATACAAATATATAAATTTATGAACATTAGAATAGTATTATCATTTTATGTTCATAAATGTCTTTCTACAGTACATTGGCACCATGATTATTTATAAAAAATTAAAATAAACTAAGGGCAAAAGATGAGCACCGTTAGCACGATAAGGGCGTTAGCACAGTAAGAGCGCCCATATTAGGTGTAAGAAGCTGTACACTAAGTTTTGGATTTTCTATTAAACTACAATATGTAGGATTTTCTGGAGTTACGCAAATATTCATATGAGCGTCTTGATGGTTCGATTCGTGCTGAAGAGCGCTTTGCTGCAATAAGAAGTTTCAGCCAACAATTAACCCAATCTGAGAAACTTGGTGCATTTGTATTTTTGATCTCTACAAGAGCTGGGGGAGTCGGATTAAATCTGGTCGCTGCAGATACTGTGAGTGCCTCTCTTATCAGCTTAGTTATTGTATATCTAAGACTAATTGGTTACTCCTATAATTCTCAGATAGAAGTCCTTGATAGTGCACTGATATAGTAAATAATTTTGCTTTTTCGATAACGTTATGTGGCCTGCATACTACAAGAGAAGTGCATTAAGTATGATACATAATCAACTGATTCTTTTATAAATTCTAAGGTTGTTTTAGTTTCAGGACCTCGTCAGAAAGCCCATTTTTTCTCTAATTTAATCTGGTAGTGCTCCCAATCCCTCGTCTCTCATGAGGTGAAATATATAAACACACGCACACACACACACACATAAAGAGGGTCAATAGCAATACATATAGTTCAACAATTTATATAAATCATAAGTCATAGACTTCAATATTCTACTATTCGCATATGCATTGAGTATCCTTATGATATCAAGTCCTGCTCATATTTGGTCCTGTATGAAACAAAGCGATTGAAATAACCAAAGATAGTAATTGTTTTCCATTGAACTACGGAATCTAACCTGAGAAAATGTAGATTTTGGTTGAATTCTAAGACTAAAGAATAACCTTTATCTGATTGAATATAGTTAAGGCCTTCCTTCTTAGATAGGGCTAGAGAGTTGTTTCTCGTGTAAATAATCTAAAAACATAACTAAATACCGCTCTAAAGTCATATTTCATGTTCTACCATCAGCTGTGGTCATATTCTCGTAGGTCTGTTTTCATATGATTTTTCATATTATTAATTTCCTTCTCCTCACTTGTTGGTTGCTGTTAGTCGATGGGTGATATGATTCTCTCACGATTTATGGCTTACAATTTTTTGATCATGATGTGTGCGTGACTTTCAAATTTTGTGTACAGGTTATATTTTATGAACAAGATTGGAATCCTCAGGTTGACAAACAAGCTTTACAGAGAGCCCATCGTATTGGCCAAGTAAACCATGTCTTATCAATAAATTTGGTTACTGAACAGACGGTGGAAGAGGTATGACATGAAATCTTACCTTTTATTATGAAGTATATTTTGCTTATAGTCGAGCTCGGATCATTATAGGTCATCAAACGCAGAGCAGAAAGGAAGTTGCAGCTTAGCCATAATGTTGTGGGGGAAGAGACTGATGATCAGCAAGGGGGTTCAATTGTGGGAGCTGAAACTGGTGTTCTGAGGTCTGTTGTGCTGGGGTTGCACCTGCTTGATCCTGCGTTTGGTAGCGAGCAGTCAGATGAAATCAATTTGAGTGGATTAACAGCAATGGCTGAAAGGGTGATATTGTATCGCCAAGAACCTAAATCATACAAAGATGACCGGAAGTATGAGATAAATCAAAGTGATATAGTGGATAGGCCAGAGTTCAGAATGGCAGTTGATCACCCTAGTGTTACTTATGATCCTGGTCTAGATGAAGCTTCATACCTTTCTTGGGTTGAGAAGTTTACGGAAGCATCACGGTCCCATGATGGTAGCATCTTGCAAACAGCAAGTACGAGTTCCTCTTCGGATGATAGAAATGCCAAAGCTAAGGTAGCAAAGAAGAAGGCAGAAGAGAAAAGATTTGCTAAGTGGGAAGAACTCGGGTACAAATCGCTTTCTATAAAGGATCCTGAAGATACTCCAAGTGCAGATGTGATGTCTGGGTCTGGTGCTGTTCATTTTGTTTATGGTGATTGCACACTCACCTCAAAATCGTCTCCTACTGAATCCGCCATCATATTCAGGTATTATTCTTAGTGTTTATCATCGTCTGTATGTTGTCCCTAAATTTGGGTGAATTAGTAGTTTTAGACGGTTCCTGTAACTTATATTTGTTGGATATTATTGATCTAACTTTAATAATTATCTCTTCAGATTTATGCTAGCCAATGTTCAATCTATAATGAATAGAAGACCTCTGTTATTTATAGTTAGTGTTTTATGTCCAAGTATCTTTAGAGTGAATCATGTACTTGTCTGTTCTGTTGTACATGTTTTGATATGTTTATACATGTGAAACAGCTGTGTTGATAGCTCCGGGAGATGGGGTCATGGTGGTTTGTTTGATGCGTTGTCCAAAGTTTCAGAGGACATACCCAATGCTTATGAAAGAGCGTCTCAGTTTGGTGACCTTCATCTTGGCGACGTCCATCTTATTGAGATTTCAGGTAGATTAATAATTCCTATTCTAGAATAAGGATTTTATTATCATTTATTAAGATTCAATTTTATTGAGATGATCTCACAAAACAACTTGAACTACTTAGTTGTTTTGTTCTTATTTTGGTATCTTAATATGTGATAAAGGAGACTTCGGTAGGCTGTTCAGGTATCTCATATTGGTGTCTCATATTCTTAAGATTTTATATGTCGTAGACAAGAAAGTTCGATTTACTCCTTTCCTTGTGCTTCTAATGACTTCTTGGGAATCTTGTCTCCTTTACTCGTTGTATCTTGAATAAGAATTCAGGTTTAAGATTATGTTTGTTGCATGTCATAAATTCCTTTTATCGTATATTTTCTCTTTTCAGGCGATTCTCCTTCAGCAAGTATCACTGACAGAACTCAGCAGTGGGTAGCTTTAGCAGTTGCACAATCATACAATGCTCGGCGTAAAGTTCCTCGTAGCAGTATATCAATTCCTGACCTTGAGCGGTGCCTATTAAAAGCAGCATATACCGCTGCTGATAAGTCTGGTAATGGTCAAACACACATTTGTAGCTTCAAAATAGTTCTTACTGCTAGAGCGCTTACTCTTGGTTCTGTAGACGAACTAGACATGCTCAGATGCAATAAGCTTTGCATCCTGCTATAAGTCACTACAACAGATAGAACTAATAAGGATAATGATAACCACATTGTGCTCATTAATGTGAAACTTTATTATCCTGAGACCTGATTATTGTTATTTTATCTATTTCCAAGCTTCCATCCACATGCCACGGATCGGTTATCAGAATCAATCAGATCGATCAGAATGGTATGCTGTTGAACGTCTTCTACGGAAGTATGCTGCTCTGTATAACATAAATATCTACGTGTAAGTCGACCTCATTGTTTTTTTCTTATCTACATGGTGAATGCCACCTTGGTCGGGACATTCAATCGAACAGAAATGCTACTGTAATTAGTCAATCATGATTGAATATGCAGATAGCTACAAATGTAAAATTTGACCTTGAAGTTTCGTTTTGGCAGGTATTATTTCCGAAGTTCTTCACGAGACCCTGACTTTGATTAAGTCTGCATTCAAGAGACATACTTAAAATATGTTATTGATGATTTAGCTTTTGGCATGCAGTTGGTGTATATTCCTTATTGCTATTGTTCAATTTCATGTATTTAGTAATGTAATCTTGTTAGTTTTGATTAATGCCAGAGCAATTTTCATATTATCAGAGCAAAACTGCCTTTAATTCCTTTTATGCCTTTTGATTATATGACTTATAATTACAATATTGATTGATAATGATAGAAAACTTTGATTTCTATTTGAATAATGAAAACATGAATAAATTTTATAATTAACAATTGAGATTATGTTGAAAATATAGTTTGATAAAAAGGGTATAAACGGAATTCATCATGATTTTGCTCTGAGAACATGAAAATTGCTCTGGCGTTATTGCTAGCCATATATATACCATAATAGTGTTTTATTTCTGAGTTAAATAAGTATTTAACCAATTATTTAACTTCCTCACATACTACACTTCTAGTTAGAGTTGCAGAATAATAAATTCACCTAAAATCCACTGTTTCGATGGAGTTTAGAATTATGGTGCCAAGCTAATTCCTTGGTATTGGATATCAAATCAATTTTAGCCATTGATGTACTTATTTAATCTAATTTTTAATCTAATGGTTACAATCACATAAGGGTAAGATTGGAAAAGTCAATGACTATTTAAAAATGAACACCCCTCATGCCCTCTCCCTCCATTTATGCTCACGTACTTATTAGCCTCCCTATATTACGTGATTTGCCATAATTGTTTACTATTTTTTCCTTTTTCTCTCTTTCTTTTCCATTTTTTTGCATTTGTTTTTCGTTTGCCTTTTTCCTTTTATTTTTTCTTGTATATTAATGATTTTAAATTGACAACATTCTCATGTTATTTTTCCCAAGCTAAACAATAAGCAAATAGAAAATTCTCATCATTGAAATTACTCAAAATCGACATTACTCCTTTTTTGTCATGTTAAAAAATGTTAATGTTTGTAATTATTATTTTATCATCAGCTGGACTCTGGTCCATAGTTGTATAGGTTTGTAATTATTATTTTTTTCATTTCTTTAATGAAATTCATCGCTTATTACAAAAAAAAAAACATTGTGAAGTTAAATCAAAACTTGAAGTTTCTTAAAAATTTCAACATATTATCATTGCCAAGTTAAACAATATGCAACTCTCGAACTTAATGGATATATCACAATAATCACAATCTATCTATATAGTGGTTATATCACAGTAACCAAAAATAGTAGTGGCATGGTTTGTGGTGTTCAAAAAGGTATATGTAGCTTGTGCTCTATACATGTCGCCTATATTTCTTTCGGTCTTGTATCAACCTTTTTAGATGATGGCGCCATTAGGATTCTGGACAAAATAACATAAAAATATGTTTAACACATAATATAGTCACATTATAACATAACACAATATAACACATCAATGAATATACCTTCGCATATAACACATAACATGGAAATAACCGTCACAGTAACCATAATATAATAGATGGATGGTTATTTCACAAGAACCACAATCAAATAACCTACAGTTATAAGAAGGTAATCACAATATAATGGTGTCAAAGTTATCATAAAGTAACCACCACTCAACAACGTACTATTTAGGCAAGTAATCACAAACACACATACAAACTGAAACTAAACAAAGTGATCCTCAATAAACCAACAAATATGTTCACTGCAGTACATCGATGAAACAAAAAATGAATATAAACCACATAAACAAAACAATAAACAAATGTTAGTTCTAAGTAACCACAATATATTGTATTATGGTTATTTCTTCGTAACCACAAACACATAGTTAAGAAGATTAAAAACAAAATGGTCCTAAATAAATCAATAATCCAATAAACATGCTCACAAACACAGAATATTTTATTGTGATTAATTTTACACACAACCAACTTAGTAGATGGTTAAGGCGGTGTAACAATGAAAATTTCACTAGAAGCGGTTTCTAACATCGTAAATTTCGATTATCTACTTCAAAATTATCAAATGTCCAAAACATAACTGAAATTAAAATTACCCAAAATTAAAAATTCTCAAAATTGAATTACCCATAACCAAATTTTAAAAATTCTCAAAATTGAATTAACCATAACCAAATTTAGATTACCCACTTCAAAATTATCAATAAGTTGTAATGTTATGGTTTCTAACATCTCAAATTTTGATTACCCACTTCAAATTATCAAAATCAAAATTGACAATGAAACTACCCATAAATAAAAAATTCTCAAAATTTAAATTACCCATAACCAAATTTAGATTATCAAGTTGTAATGTTATTGTTTCTAACATCTCAAACTCGCGAAAATAAAATATTACTCAAAAATTCGCAAGTTGTAATATTATGGTTTTTTAAACATAACAATGAAAAGGTTTAAACTTTACCTTCTAATAGATGTGATATGCGATTTTGAAGATGCGTGAAACTTGTAGGGTTTGAAGACCAAATTGTTTGGAGAAGAAGAAGAAGAATCGTGGAGGAAATTGGTTTTGGAGGAGAAGATGAATAGTGATAGCATATTGTTTTGCAAATAGGAATTAGTTTTAGTGGGGTGAAAACTGGTAGTGCTTTAGAGAATAATGGTTTTGTTTAAATATTAATATTGTAAAATGACTAATAAGACCTTTGGTATTGGAGTACCAAATTATATTTGTTACCACAAGTCATACTCACATGTGTGTATAACATATCAAGTGTGGGGTTGGGGTAGGGGTGAGGTGAAGAAGAAATAGGTGGGGTTTAATTTTAATTATGTGAAATATACTCGTTATACTTTAGATTAGTATTAAGGTACAATAGTCATTTTGTCTTTTAAAGTTGCAGAAAACACGCTCAGTAGGTAATTTGAAAAGAACTAATAGTATAGGGGGCATGTTGCAAATAATTTATTATCTTGGAACACTTTTTTTTCTTAGCAAAATAGTAATTTGGAGCGGTAAAACGACCAAATTTCAAAATGTTACATTTTGACGTCAAAGAAAGTTAAAATCGTGAAGTTCTAACATCACAGTTAAATTAGAGATTAAATACGGAATGAGTTTATACTATCAGAGACTACGTGTAATAAAGCTACTTAGTACAATTTACCTTTCTTTATTGAGACTATTGTTGCAATTAACTCTATTAATATGTATACAAACATAATCTTAAATAAATAAATCAGTCGTACATTTTAATTGTTTAACAAGTATTTTTATGAGATTTTAACATTTAATTAATTGTAATTTGATGTTTTCAATCTTCTTCTTTTTTCACAAAACCTCCTACGGTGGAAATTGAAACTTTCCAAACGTATCCATTATTGATAAGGATTAGAAAATTTGTATCAAGTGTGGCATTTGGCCTCTATCTTTACTACAATAAACTAATATCATAGTTGACATGGTGGATACTATGGACAAAAAGAATATTAAAACAAATATCCACATGGTTTGATAGTATGTTGACAAAATAAAAATGGTAAAAATCTGTTAAACTATTCTTAGTAGTTCAAAATATTTATCTTTTTCTCAATGAAAATGAAAACATTGTTGTATATAGGTAATAATCTATTCTATATATTATTACGAGAAAAAAATAGTCAAAAGTTATTTTGAAGTCTAATGTTCTTAAAAAAGTTTAATAGAAACAAAGATTTAAATAATATAACGAACATAATTACACGAGTATATAAAAAAGTAAATAAAACCAATTGAAACTGGAATAAACCACACGATCATCATCTAATCCTAATAGTCAAAACTATTAATAGTTTGAACATAAGATACGAGGTTTAATGTTCTCAAATTTCTATATACTAATTTAAACTAAATTTTGTATTTAGATAGCGAGTAATATCCAGTTGTTATTAGGCTAATCCTAATAATTTACTCTCTTCGTCCCTAAAAGATTGATACATTTTGATTTTTGGTGGTCAAACTTTAAAAAATTTAATAAAAAATTCTCATTAAACGATAAGGAATAGTATAGTCATGTGGGATCTTATTAGATTCGTCTCAATATATTTTTGAAATATCAACTTTTTATAATTTTTTCGGGCGTAAAATAAAAGATATTTATATTTTAAATTGAGTTTTGTTGACCACCAAAAGTCAAAATGTATCAATCTCTTAGGGACGGAGGGAGTATTATTTATGACAATTTGACTCCATTAAAAATTGAATTCAATAATAATTAAATACCAATGGGATTACAAGTACAATATGACAAATATATAAATAAATTATATTTCCATATTAAATATATAAATGATACGCTCATTTAAGGCGCCCCTCTTGGCTAACCCATCGTCCAACAGAGGAGGTGAATTCTGGATGTGCCTCTAGCGGCTCAGTACTCCATCTCAAGAGTGTCCAGAGAGGCTGGGTAACCACCCACAAGCAGATCATCTCTTGAACAAATGTAGAGTTACTTATGCACCTGCCGTGAATCGAACTCACACACTTATAAAGAAGCACACTCTTATAGTGAAACCCTTACTATTTGAGCTATGCCCTGAACTCCATATTAAATATATATATATATATAATAAGTGAGGAGTCGGAATAAATTATTAGGACTAATTGAAATATAAGGGGTTGTCATGAAGGTGCATTATTGGTCAGGTAAGCAATTCTGATAATAATTCAATAATGTTTGACAGGTGGTAAATAAAATAAACAATTTCAATTAAAAACATCAATCATATGCTAAAAAGCGTACTTTTTTACTCCGTAGTATAAACTAACTAATATGGCCGGTGAATGATTTAAGATACACCTCGCCATTTTATATTTGAAAATTTTCGTTTGTCTAATTATAAAAAAAAAAATGATGTTTCTTTATCCGTTATCATCGTTTCCTTGGAATAAAACTTTCTACAGTAATCAAGCCGGCCCTTGGGCATGGTCGGGATGTGATTGCACTAGGCTTGGTTTTAAGATTGTTCAAATTTTTCAAAAATATATTATTGTGTACGTTTTTTTTTTGCAATATTCATGTAAGACACAGATTAAGAACTAAATATGACAGTAAAATATAACATATGCAATTATATTAGGGAATATATTTAACAAATCTCTTCGTATTGAGTTTCAAATGCATATCTTAAGTTAAATATTTTCATTTGTTAGCATCTTAACATGTGCTTTAAGATAGAACTCATTATAACAAAACCCTATTATGTATTAGTTTATATGTTATATTATTATTCATCTAGAAACTAAACAATGGAGCAAATATCTGGAGGAATATATTTTGGAGAGAAAAAAATGCTTTATTGATTGAATATTATGTACAAATGATTTGATACAATAATGAGATATTTATACACAATAAATGATATTCTCTCTTCTCTATAATATCTAGAAGCTAACTAACAGCTAATCAATCAACTAACTAACTAACTAACTACCTTAGGTGTCAACTTCCTAACTAACTGCTAATGATGGAAGCTACGTGTTTGCAGTTGAGGTAGCTAACACCCCCACGCAAGCTGGAGGAGCCGACGAAGGAAGCAACCTCAGCTTGAATATAATGTGCTGATGTTGAGGTGCTGGTAAGATTTTGGTTAGAACATCAGCAATCTGATCAGAGGTAGATAGATGAGCTAGTGTAAGAAGCCCTTCAAGGACCTTTTCCCGAGTGAAGTGGCAATCAAGGTCGATGTGTGTAGTCCTCTCGTGGAAGACAGGGTTCTTTGCTATGTGAATTGCAGATTGTGTTGTGACAATAGAATGTAACTGGAACCTCCAAAGGACAATGCAGATCAGCTAGCAGTCGAACCATCCAGGTAACTTCAGCTGAGGCTTCAGCCATGGCTCTATACTCAGCCTCAGCTGAACTTCTACTAACAGTAGACTGCTTATTACTTTTTCATGAGATAGGGGAATCACCTAGAGTAAGAACATAGCCAGTGACAGACCTTCTTGTGGTAGGGCAAGCTGCCCAGTCAGAATCAGAGTAGGCTTTAAGAACATGATGATCACTGCCTTTGAGAAGAATCCCTTGTGTTGCAGAATGGTGAACATAAAGCAGCAGATGATGTAAAGCATCTAGATGAGATTCACAAGGAGCCTGAAGAAACTGACTTAGAGTCTGGACTGTATAGCAAATGTCAGGTCTTGTGTTGGTGAGAAAGTTCAGTTTTTCCACCATGGACCTGTAAAACTCAACATCCAACAATTCTGGACTATCATGAGGAATGAGTTTGCAATTAAGAGGCAAAGGAGTGTGATAGGACTTGTGAGTTGGAGGGAGATCAAAAACCTTACTGGCCTCAAGAAGTTCTGAGGTGAATTTGCATTGTGTCATAGTGATCCCACCATTAGATTTGCCAATCTCAAACCCAAGGAAATAGCTCAAAGAACCCAGATCCTTGATACTAAACTGAGCATGAAGATGAGCTTTGAGCTGATGAATGGCCTCGCTCCAAGTCTGAGCCAGTTAAAAGAACATCATCAATATAAGCAACTAGGATAACAATGCATGTGCTGCCTGATTTGACATAGAGGGAGTAATCATTTTTAGACTGAATAAAACCCTGCTGCACTAAAAAGTCATTGAGTTTAGCAAACCACTGTCTAGAAACCTGCTTAAGTCCATACAAAGACTTCTTTAACCTGCAGACAGTACCATTAGGAGCCTAGACACCCTCAGGGGGCCTCATGTATACTTCTTCACAAGCAAATTTCCAAGAAGGAAAGCATTGTTCACATCTAGTTGAAACAATGGCCATTTCCTAAAGGCTGCAACACTAAGAATGCATCTGATGGTTGGCATTTTAACAACAGGAGAGAATGTCTCATGATAATCTATCCCATGTTTTTGTGTGAAGCCTTTGGCCACCAGGCGTGCCTTGAACCTTTCTATGCTCCCATCAGATTTAAGCTTAACCTTGTATACCCATTTGTTAGAAATTAACTTCTTTCCAGGAGGCAAAGGTGTAAAATCCCATGTACCATTAGCATTCAAACCCTCCAGTTCTTTGTCTATAGCAACAACCCACCTTGAATCACTGACAGTTGGTTATATGCAGATGGTTCAGAAAAATGAAAAACATAAACAACAAAAGAAGGAGAGAACACAAAAGGAGATGCAATATTGGAAGAATCAGCAGGGCTAAAAGCTGCATAACACACATAGTCTCTGAGATACACATGAGCCTTAAAAACTCTAGTCGATTGTCTAATAGGCAAGGGCTGGCCAGGGGGAGAAGACACACATGAAGTAGGCATCCTAGTGGCTGAAGTATGAGGAGAAGGAATGGAAATAGTACAAGAAAGAGACCTAATAGGCAATGTAGTGGATGACTCAGAGGAAGGGGACCTAATAGGTTGAGCGAAAGGATCGAGAGGTGTGTGATGTGTAGGAAAGGTAGTGTGGACAGGATAATAGATGGGACAAGGAAATTCAGTAGGTGACACATCATTGTAGCAGATGTAGGTAGCTGGATAGAATGATATGGAAAGCAAATTTCATTGAACACAACATCTCTAGAGTAGATGACAGATTGAGTAAGGAGATCAAACAACTTATATGCTTTCTTGCTAAAAGGATATCCAATGAACACACATGGGTGAGCCCTTAGATCAAACTTAGTTCTACCAGGTGCAGCAGTTGTAGAAAAACATAGACATCCAAAAGATTTGAGCTGTGCATAGGATGGCTTAGTGTGGAATAGTAGCTGAAAAGGGGACACATTACTTAAAGAAGGAAGAGGCAGTCTATTTATTAGGTAAGTAGCAATGAGGAGATAATCACCCCAGAACGCAATTGGCAAATTGGATTAAAATAACAAAGACCTAGCTACTTTTAAGAGATGCTTATGCTTCCTCTCCACAACTCCATTTTGTTGTGGAGAATGAGAGCAACTAGTTTGGTGGATAATGCCCTGAGTAGTATAAAAGTTCTGGGTCTGTGTTCATATAAATTCTGGGGCGTTGTCAGATCTTATAGTCTTAATCTTGGCATTAAAGTGAGTGGACACAAAGGTAACAAAGGCTTGGAGTATAGGGAAGACATTACTTTTGGTAGCTAACAAATGAGTCTAGGTTAATCTTGAATGGTCATCAACTATGGTGAGGAAATATTTGTGACCATTGTATATAGACTCTTTATAATGTGCCCATGTGTCTATATAAATAAGGTCAAAAGGTGATACAGAGTGAGTATAACTAGCAGGAAAAGGTTTCCTATGTTGCCTAGCTTTAAGACATACTTGACATATTTTAAAGTTTTAAAAGAAACAGTAGAAACATCTAACACAGTTGCAATCTGATCTAAAGCCAAATGGCCTAATCTGCAGTGCCATAACAAAGAATCAGAATGAGAAATGCTTTTATCAATTGTATTGCAACTGACATCAGTACGTACATGAGGCCACACAGTATGATCATTGAAAGTAAGTAGAAGGTTTTTATTGGGAATAAAACAGGAAACAAAATTACTAGGGACTAAAGTCTGTGTATCTGGGAGGCTGGTAGCATCCAGCAAGTACAACCCCTTTGCCCTTTTACCAAGCACCAAAGGAGCCTTCAAAGAAGGATTCTGTAATAGACAACAATCAGGTGTGAATATCACAGAATGATGCATATCACATGTAAGCCAGCTAATGCTAAGAAGATTATAATGAAATGTAGGTATATGTAACACATTATGTAGAATTATATTAGCAGCTAATTGCACAGTTCCTATATGGGAAATAAAAACTTGAGAACCATCAGGAATAGTTATGAAAATAGGAGTAGATAAAGGCTTATAAGTAGTAAAAAGAGATAGGTATGAAGTTATGTGGTCAGAAGCACCACTGTCAATGATCCACTGATGTGTGTTTGGTTTGGCAAAATTACCTTTGTAAATGTCAGCCATGAGATCATGAGGAGTGACACCATTGCTCTCTATGATAGAAGACGGATTCAACATGGCTACAAGCTTTATAAACTGATTATCTGTGAGGCTCTTCTCTCCAATAGTAGTTGCTGTTCTTTTATGTGCCTGATTGCCTGGAAATTCATGGAACTTGAAACACCTTTGGACTGAATGGCCTGGATTTTTGCAATGATCACAAAAATAAGTTGGTCTAGGCCTAGGACCTTGAATCATTCTGCCAGCAGGATTTCCTCCAAAATTCTCCCTCCCTCGACCATAAACAGGCTTGTTCACATATATAGCTGAAGCATCTGGCACCAAAATAGATGGATTATACACTTCCCTCTGCTTTTCCTCTTGCAACAGAAACTGAAGGACATCACTGAGAGGAGGTAAAGGTCGAATCAATAATATATTGCTCCTAATAGAATAAATATAATAGGAATCATTTAAGCCCATAAGGAACTACATAATCTGTTGATTATGTATAACCTTATACAAAGCAGGAGCACACTCATCCACATAAGGTAGCATGATGGAATACTCATCCCATAGCTTCTTTAAGGCAGTGAAATAAGCAGAGATCGACCTATTCCCTTGAGAAATCATAGCAAGCTCCCTTTGAAGTTGATACAATCGTGCATTGCTTGATTGTGAATAACAAATTCCAAATCTCAGTAGCAATATCCAAATAGATAATGCTTTCAACAATATCTTTCTCGACAGTGGAGAAGCCAGGCGGTGACCATTCCGTTACACCGATCCCACTGGGCCGCATCTGAACAATCAATTGGTCGAGGAATAACACGAGTAACAAAGGCCGGCTTGTTCTTAGCAAGGAGTGAGATCTCAACCGATCGACGCCAGTGATAATAGTTGTGTGCATTTAGGAGGCGCGTGGATAACACGTAATAAGGATGATCGGAGTGATGTAGCTGGAGAGGATCAGTGTTGATAAAATCAGAACCAACAGCTTGTGGATTTGTCATTGGAGAAGTGGAATTAGGAACCTCAGTGGTGAAATGGAAGAATTGAGGATCAACATTCTGAGATCCCGTAGGAAAATCGAAGCCAATAGTGGCGGTTGGTGGAGGAAGGTGATCGGAAGCATCTGCCGAAGCCGGCGGAGGCATAGGATCATCATTATTGTGGATGACGTGGTCTGCTGATACCATGTTATTCATCTAGAAACTAAACAATGGAGAAAATATTTGGAGGAATATATTCTGGAGAGAGAAAATGCTTAATTGATTGAATATTATGTATAAATGATTTGATACAATAATGAGATATTTATACACAATAAATGATGCTCTCTCTGTTGGAATATCCCGGGGTTGCAAGACACAATGAACTACGATAGTTCATATGTCTAGAAAACCCTATTCGTTGATCGTTAGAACTTACACAATGAAACTAGCTCATAGAAGTATATGTTATCTAGAAGCTAACTAACAGCTAATCAATCAACTAACTAACTAACTACCTTAAGTGTCAACTTCCTAACTAACTGCTAATGATGGAAGCCACGTGTTTGTAGTTGAGGTAGCTAACATATATTACTCGTTCTTTTAATTGTACAATCCCTGAACTTTTATTATTTTTTTGCATACTAATAATAGTTACTATAATCTAAAACTTATAATCAGTAATTAAGAGTCTCATTTTTAGTTTTTGCACTAGCCTAAAAAATGCTTGGACCCGTTCTATCATTGTCACTTTATAATTTTACTATTAACAAATATAATTGATGATATCAATTTTGAAATAATGATACCACTTTCTTAAGCTTTTTCAGAATATAAAAAGAGAGATAGTTCAAATTTTTTAATTTCTAATATACACGTCTAATTTCTAATTTTGATGTATTTCATCTTTAAAACTTTGGCCTAAAATATTTTTTTTAATATGTTAAAAACTATTATGTAAAGATATCAAAATATAATATTCACGCATTCCTTTATTGTTAAAATTATAATATTGTTTCAAATTGAAGTTATGTAATTCAATTAAGATAAACTATTCTGAGTTTTTTTCTATCATTTTGGAATTAATTTCATCACATTCAGCATGAGAGGGAAATACACTTATATAACTATAGAGTTAGGTATGATAAATGTTTGAGATTATGAGAGAAAGATTGGGTTATGTGTAATCATTATGTTGTTATATTTATCGGTAGGCAAATATTTTTGAGTGAGATGCAATGCTATTTGCTAAGATGGATAATGTTAAAAGGGTATATAGTTCAATGAATAAACTGTTAAGAGGGCAAGTATTATAGCTTCGTCTCTTTGTATAGTGTGTTCGATTCTTTTTAGGGAAATAACTTTTTATTGAAATGGTTAGATGGCAAGTTATATAGTTCCCTAATCAGCTGAAGTATATTCAACAATTTACCTCCTTTTTACACTTTAATGTAGGTGTAGAGGTGTGAGTGAGGCTGTTAGAATGACAGTTTCATCCTTATAATATTAAGAAAAATGTTAAGAAAGATGTCCAATAAATATATTACAAATAATGTTAGCACATTAAGCATGTCAAAAGTCAAAAGTTTTACTTTAAGGTGAACTGGTGGAGCCCAAAAATCCCTCTTGGGCCTTGGCTATATACTTCTCAGCTAGATATACTACTTCGCTCTAAGATGGAGACAAGCGTTCTCATGCTAGACACTTAGGTTATAACTGTTCCCTTTCCTCTTTGCTATATATAATGACTATTGAGCATGTTCATTTCCTTAAGGTAACTTATTCCTGATAATGTTCTTACATGTATATACGTCTCTGATACCTTAAGTGAACCTTTACTAACTTAAGCATTGGAGTGTATGTGGTCGTACTCCGACCACACTTTCATGTACGACCGATTCCCTATCACACACACATCCGTTGGCTCCCAAGATACTTGTGCGGAAACCAAAGGACTTACCCCAAAAGAACCATAATAACTCGACGAGGTCTTCCAATGACTTAGAAGTCCTGAGTTTGATTCTCATTGTAAGGGGGCGGTGGGTGGGTTTAAAATAATAATAATAACTCGACGCGAACTCAAGTTCCGCTTAATCTCGAAAGATATGTTAGTCTTGAGCTTTCCTATAACTAAATCTGAGAGGATTGCTCTTCCAGAAAAGAAGGAACGATTATTGGCACCGTCTATGGAGAACGTTAACATTACTAAAAGCATCTTATCACACTCGTATGGTACCTCCACCGGCACCTGCGCCGATACCCCCACCAGCCCAAAATCAAAGGAATCCTCCTGGAGAATTCGCGGACGATTTAGAGGCAGAAACATAAATGAGAGTTCAACAAGAATTTGCAAGAAGACAACCACGCAAGGCAAGAGATGAGTTAGAGTACATTGATCTGTAATATAAAACATACCGCTACTGTGAAGAAACATCTAAGAGGCCCTCAAGGCCCGCACCACCTTTTAAGGAGGTGCCTAAAACTCGAAGTGTCCCAGTGCACTATCCATATGAACATAAGAGGCCCCAAGGCCTGCACGACCTCCTAGGGAGGTCCTTGAGGAAGAGATCAACAACGTCAAGAAGCTAATAACTCCTAATATGCCAAATAGCTAGAAAATTGCGCATCAGGTACCTCAGGCCAAGATGCCCTTTCCAAAAAGATTGCAAGCGGTCTTATACCATGGGGCTTCATTTTACCACAATCTAATTAGTATAGTCGGACGGGCGACCCACAAAAGCACAAGTAGCTTTACACTGCACAAACGACAATGACTTCCAATAATATTGACCTATACGGAACTCCCACATAGGCTCATTGATAATTACAACAAAACTGCAAAGGCTTTCTAGGGAAAATCTGAATCAAGCATTCGAACCAAGTTCCTTGAATACGCCTTAATATATGTTGGTGAATTGTTTTGAGTTGAGTTGCAAAGGAGATTTGATGAATATTATGTAGGTTATGTGAAATAGTACTCTTTTGGTTTATCGTGTTTGTCTGTTTCCATTTTATAAGAATAAAGTTGTGTAATGCAATGAGTTTGGGTAATTTTTATTGAGCGTTACGATAGATGGTGTTATTTCTGTTTAACCATATGTTCCAAATGTTGTAAATAAGTAAATGTGTTGGTGTTATGTGCAAATGATAGGATTTGGAATTGTTTTTTATGGAATTGGTTAAAATTTTGATGATTGTTGTATTTGGAGAGTAGGAGTTGAATGAGTGATATGTGGACCAAAATTGTGATAGTTTTAAACACAAACGGAAGAGGTGATTGATTTCCTTATGATCGTGCCTACACATAACACAAGAATTATTTACAGACAGAAAGAGAGTCGGAGTAGTGAATAATTCTAGGTTGGTTGTTGACCAAGGGTGGTGTAAAAAAGACACCCCTGCTCCATGGTAAGCAAAGAGCACTACCTCGATCATCAAGTTTTGGAAGCCGTTTGTTTCTTAATTTTATGGGCGATATTTGAAATTATGGGTAATCTATTTGTATAACCTTATGTTATACAAAAAAAGTTATTCACTCCCTATCCCAATAACCAATTTTTTTCTTTATCATAATAAAACCAATATTTTTCGTTATAGGGATGGAGAATGAAGTGTATCTCAAATAATTCACCGGCCATATAACGTACTTTAAACGGTATTGAGGTCTTGAGTTATGTGCCTCAAGCACTAATAAACTACTCTTTTCATCATATGGCTCATGTGTTCAATTTTAATTGTTTATTTTTCCATCACCTGTCACACATGGCTGTATCATAATATATTGTTGCTTACCTGACCCATAATCACCTTCACGGAAACCTCCTGGCCCCCCCCTATTATTGTATGTTCTTTATTTGGACCTATTTTCAATACACTATGATATAATACTCGGTCGATTCATTTTTTATCTGTCGTTATAGTCATTTTAATATAAACTAAAATATCAAAAGTAGATAAGAGAAACACTAAAAATACTGAAGAATAATTATTTAAAAATTCGTTATAATTTATGGATAAAAATAATCAAAATGTTCATTTACAATGTAAAAGTGAAATGGGAGTACCATTAAGGGAGGTATATTGGTTTGTACTTCTACACTCGAACATGCAGTTTTTAAAAGCAAAAAATTAATTATATAGGGATAAAAAATAAATTTATGAAAAGATTTGACATTTATATGTATATAACAATATATTTAAGTGTCTTGAACATTCGGTTCAAAATATATGTCATTTGAGAACACCTATTTGAAAAAGCTAGATTCACCCCAATTTAAAGTAGCTAGATCCGCGTTCCGAGTACTAATCAATTGGTCTATATAAAGTTACTCATAAGAGGAAAACCTTCACAGTCCAAAAACAATTCTCAACACTCTCCAATACTAAGCTAACATGTCTATCACAGAAAGTTTATCGGACTTTGACCTTTCTTTTCAACTCGAATCTATTCAACAATTCCTCCTAAATGATTCCGAGTTTGAACTTATGTTTCCCCCTGAAACTTGGCATGAACCCACGCTCAATATCGACTACCCATCATTCGAGTCCATCGAGAATATCACGTTTGATCCCGAGGTGATCAAACCATCAGAGCTTTCGGAAGCACATTCTCCCGAAAGCTCTGGAGGCACATCGGTTGAAAGCAGTGCAGAAGAATCCACTCTGGCGAGTGTGAGTATTTCACACTCGCCACAGGATTGGAAAAGATTAAGAGGGGTAAGGCGGAGGCCGTGGGGGAAGTTTGCGGCCGAAATAAGAGATCCAGAAAGAAGAGGTTCGAGGAAGTGGTTAGGCACGTACGAGACACCAGAGGAAGCGGCTTTGGCGTACGACAAAGCTGCATTCGAATACAAAGGCGCCAAAGCGAAAGTTAACTTCCCACACCTTATCGGATCAAACGTCGAACCTGTTCGAGTCAGCTCGAGAAAACGTTTTCCGGTTCCTTCATCTTCAACACAAAATAATGCTTCCAAAAAGAACAAGCTTTTGTTCGTGCAAGATCTGTAAGCAATCATTGTAATAATAGTGATAGACTGATAGTTAGATAGATGATTGAGAAATTTGAGCCTTATTTGGAATGTATAGTTTCCCGTTTCATTTTTTTTTGGCATTTTCGGTTATAGAAATCAATGTTTAGAGGTAATTGCAAAATGGTGCAAGTAAGTGGGTTATGGCTGCACCCGGCCTAGTCTTCGTAAGTGACATTGATGTGCAAATGGTTCCTATAAGAGTGTAGTTGGTGCCGAGATGCATGGTCTCTAAATTTAACAACATTGTCGTACACATAAAAACCAGGAGTAACCATGATTTTAACCACTGTGGAATCAATTTTTGAGCTCTGTCTCCTCCAATATCTTCCATGTAAACAGAGTCAAATATAACATCTTTATCAACTCTGAAAATAGGCAAATTTGGATGAACTGAATTGGCCAAAAGATGAACTAACCAAACAGCTTTCGAAGCAGTAAAAAACACCTACAGAAGTTGTTCGGACCAGGCTCGATTCCACCCGAGCGTAGCGACAATTTCACTCATTTTTCTATCACAAAACTTGCTGAATTCTTCACTGAAGTGGTTTGTTCCTTTGTACAACAATGATTCTGTTATCAGGACTATTTCGACAATTATCTCTCAATATTTAAGCATAAGTAACTTTGTAATTATATAACAAAAAGTTGAAAGAATAAACAATAATAATAAAATTATAATATATGTGAGAAAAAAGAAAGGCAAGATATCAATTTTATATTTTATTAAATAATGAACAAAAAAGTAATTGTTAAAATGTGTTTCGAAATATTTAAAATGTTAACTATATTGGTTTTAGAAAATACTCCCTCCGTCCCTAAATGATTGTCACATTTGACTTTTGGTGGTCATTAAACACGATTTAAAATACAAATATCTCTTATTCTAAATGCAAAAAATTATAATAAGTTGATATTTCAAAAATATATATTGAGACGAATCTAACGAGGTCCCACAAGATTATATTATTTCTTTTCGTTTAGTGAGAATTCGTGATCAAATTTTGTTGTAATTGACCACAAAAGTCAAAATGTGACAATCTTTTAGGGACGGAGGGAGTATTTGTCAGGAGATATTAGTATATACTTATTCAAAAAGTTCGAACTGAAATATAACAACTTTAAACATTAATAAAAATAAAACTCAATAATAATTCTATGGGCCACTAGCATCGGTTGAAGATTAATGTCAAATGCTAGAAAACAATTCATTCACCTAAACTAAGCATGATGTTGGATGATTAAGGATTTGAATCATAATTTGGCAATCTTTATAATTATTATGGAGTTGTGTAAAGTTTGAGATTGAATGGAAGAGTTTGAAAATTGAAATAATTTCTCCCACATAGAAAGAGCATGGGAAAATTGTTCACTTCATAAGAAGAGACCTCCCAAAGCCTAGCAAAATAAGTTACAATTTTATCCTAAGGCCTCTCGCGTTAGAGGGGTGCAAATCATGGAATTAAATTGGAAAAATTTGTAAGCGCGCCTCGACGATTGAATTGCAGTTCTAGCTACGTCAATCGTTGGTCATTTTATCCATGGACAGTCTGCAGCACACAACTTGGCTATTTTTCGTTTGTAATCATTTACATTCTGTTTTTCGTTTTCATATGTGTAATTGGTTACTTTTCTTTTGAAAGTGCTTGTATTTAGTTCCGTTTTCCCAGTTAGTTCGCTACACATGATATATATATGTTTTCAATTCCAAGATGTTATTAGAATTAATAGCTAATTGTTGAAGTAGTTTTAAATAATATATATAAGTTGTACTTTAGTTTTTGTAAATGTACGGTATGCATATATCGTGTCTGATATTGGTCGAAAAAGTGGACTTTTGTCCCTATTTTTATCGAGACATTAAATTTCAATGGACAGAGGGACAACAAAAATTTTTGTCACATAAATTTTGACAATGTACACTTTAATCCTTGGTATTGATCGAAAGATGCAATCTAGTAGTCCCACTTTCCGTTAAAATTTAACATCTCTATCAAAAGAGAGATTAAAGTGAACTTCTTATGCAATATTATTATGGACCATTTGCGATAAAACATATTTACAGGAACTTAAGTCTAACTTACACATATTATCTAAACAATTTTTATAGATTATGTTAGGGTTAGCTAAAAGTTAATAAAAGGTTAGTTTAAGGCTATGTAAATAATATTTGCATTATAAGTTTTTCTAAAATGATAGAAATTACAAATTGGCATATGATATAAAATACATTTCTAAACTAAGGAAATGGGAGTTTAAGCTACAAATAAATAAACATCTTCGTCTTCTCTAACCGCTGCTCCAAGGAACTTTCGCTTACTAGATGTGACTCCAATCCACGTAATGTCCGAACTTCGCTTCGTGGATGTGAATTTGACCCCGAAGTTGACATGAAATGCCAGGAAATCCCAAACGCATGTCTGAAAGTAGAAGAAATGTGTTTAAATCAGTGCTCGCCCTTACCCTTGGCCAGGGGGCGCGGTCTCACTAGGCCCCCATTTTGGAGGGCCCCCAAAATTTAAAAAAAAAAAGTATATATATATTATTTTACTGATTTAAAAATTAGAAATTAAATTAAATATTTGAAAATTATATTTCTAAAATAAGTACTAAGTTTATAATTTTAGAATTTAAAAGTGATGAACTAATATCGATATAAAAACATTAGCACTAAGACTATGAACTCGGTTAACTATTAATATTATAACATTCTTATTATAACATTTAATAATCAAATTCTGTAGAGCAAACATGAACATTATTTAATGAGATTAGGATAAATAAGAATAAGAAGACATATGTACTGTCTACTTAGCTTACTAATACTCTTTTAGTCTTTCGGCCTTTCCTATAAAATAAATTAATTGTATAAGTAGAAGTACGAGCAAATTTACTCATAATCTGAGATCAGAGTCAATGCAATACTGTTGTTTTAATAAATAAAATAGTTGATCCAGTCGATGAATTAGTACCCGGTGAGGCACAATGCTTTGTCAATTTGAAGAATTAGAATCGTGTCATTAAGTAGGTGATATCATTCCTTTTCCCCTTGTTAATTTATTTATTTTAATTAATTTCGTACTCTATTTATGTTCATTACTTAAGTTATTTTATATTCTATTTTCTACTTGTTTATTAATAATTGGTTGTCTATTTTATAAGATGTTGCCTCGTAAATATTTATCCAAAAATGATAAAAGAAGAAAGGAAAACGTGAAAGTGAATTGATTACATCACAAAAAAGAGCTCTTGAAAAATTCTTTTCTAAAAGTATTTCTATAGTTAGTGATCAATTATATGAAAATTTGATGGAAGAAAATGTAGTTTCAAGTGATAAAAATGTAGTCTCAAGTGAACTTGATCATGAAAATATTATGCCATCTAAATTCAATAATGAAAATTTAGCTTATAATAGTGAATTTTTACCATATTTTAATATTCGAGACCCTAAACTTGGGAAAATTTAGCTTATAAAATGAATTCTCGAAAATTTTAATTCTATTATATATATCCAGGGCTTCATTTTCATTTTTCGCACTAAGTCTCGGAAATTTATGGACCGACCCTGATTTAAATATATTCCTCCAGTACCATTAGGCTAGAAGCCTTGAATTATTTGCATTATAATTAAGTAATATTAATAATTCAACTACTAAATGAGTACAATTTTAATTTAATCAATCATAAGAAGTGGGTAATATTTATGGTAGGGTGGATAATGATTGAAGGAGTATTGATTGAGGACACACATTATTATTTGTTGATTAGTGACATAGACATTATTCAAGACAAATTATATATACAACGCAGAAAATTATTGGTTGTTAGTTGTTATCACCAGTTGGTGTAAACACAAATTTGCAAATAAAAAGAATTTTTGGAGCGCATCCACGAATACAGGTGAAAATGGCGTACAATTAAAAATGCGTGATCTTGTCTACATTACACGTAAATGTGAAAATCGCGCACATATTTAGTTTAATAAAAATGTGATGGCGTTTATCGGAGGCTTAATTATCTAGTAACATCTGGTCCAATCTTTGTTAGAGTTAATGGACGACTAGCCTTTAAGCCAGTAGTCGTAGTCATTATTAGCATTAGTGATCATTGACTATATAGCATTAGTGATCACTATTAGCATTGATGATCATTACTATTAGTTGACTGTATTAACCCGTAGTGGTAGATATCTTTCTGTATAAATATGTATGATTATTCAATAATACAGACATCGATTCCACAATATTCTTACATGGTATAAGAGTCTTTCGATTCTTGAGTCCCAAATACGACTTCCGTTACCCTGCCGGCGAATTCTTTTTGGAGCGCTATATAAGTATGAGCCCTATCTAACGATTAGCATAGCTCTTTTGGAGCTCTATATAAGCATGAAGCGCTATCTAAGTAGATGCTGTTAGATAATTCTTTTTCTGTAACTATGTAAACTACCATAACGGGAGCTTAAATAGCTCAAAAAAATGCTATCTAAGACAAAAAAAACATACAAGCGATATCTAAACTCATTTATGTAGTAGTGCTAATTCCACCTTCCATATTATATACAGGCGGTAGATGAAGACATTTAACCATGAATAATAATATCGGTATGTTTTCAATATACACCCCTATACTATACACAAATTGTCACTCTACCCCGTTGATAATTGGATGTTTTTAATTTATTATCCATTCTATTTGAAAAGGACACAGTATGGTTATGTTTATTCACGACGACAGTGATATATTATCCACGCGGGAGTGTCGTTCAAGTGCCACTTAGACGCTTCCATTTCTCAAAAGTTGTCTAAGTGGATGTCGTCTAAGTGACATTTTGTAGTAGTGTTGGTAATCCATATAAAACTTATTAAGCCAATAATAAACAATTGTCAGTAGTCATCTTGTGTCCACCATGCACGTGGTATAAATTGTACTACTATTTCTCCTTTTAATCATTTGGTTATGTTATCCACCATGTGGTATTAGTTTGTTGTACTAAACATTTGCATAAGGACAAATGCCAATGTCGAATATGTTCAGGAGCTAAATGTCTAATTAGTTTCTAAAATAAATGACTTCGTTCTGACAGTTTTCACGTACCATTGTTATGATGTATAAGAAAAAAATAAATTGCATAATTTACTAACACTCTAACTCTTTATTGGTTGAATTATATTTCGGCTGTTAAATTAATTTCTATATGTTTTTGTTTTTGTTCTATGTTTTGGTTCTTTAATTAATACTTTCTTCGTCCCAAAATAGTTGAAGTTCTAGCAATATGTTCAACTATTAAGAAATAGTGTAATTTGATAAGGATGCCCCTAATCACTGAAATAATATAGGAAATAAATGACAACCTATATTTAATGGAAGATATATATTACTAGATGATTAATTTTACCTATAAGAATTTAATAGGGGCTAAAGAGGAAAATCTTTTTAAATATTGCATTGAAAATTAAAAACGTCAATTATTTTGAAACAAAAAAGATAGCTCCAAAACGTCAACTATTTTCCTAAAATAAGTAATACAATACGTACGCGTGTTCTATCTATTCTATTTGCATTGTTTAGTCGTGGGGCATCTACCCTTTGCTCGGGAGTTTGGACTTATGGTACTAAAGTTTTTCTTTAGTATTTGATACTAAATCAAGCAGATCCGTCGGATCCTTCAAATAGCCAGATTTTATAATCCAATGGTCAAAAATGAAAAAGGCAAATAATCTGACTTCATTTTTCTTTTCGAAATAAATAAATAAAAGCCAAATAAACTATATATCAATAAATTCGGCAATAAACCATCCATAAAGCCGGCGGTTACAAATCCTACTATTTCATTGCCAATTCATCCCAAAAATCAATATCCATAATGCCGACGGTTACCACTCCTAATATTTCGTTGCCAATGCATCCCAAAAATCATGGGTTAATCATCTCCTATTATTTGGCCAGATTTATCATTCACATTCATCATCAGATGATTTATTTTTATTTCGCCAGATTTATCGTTCACATTCATCATCAGATGGTATATTTTTGGTGCCTCCAGTATCCTATTAGAAAACCTAAATTTAGTTGTTCTTTTTCTTCTTTACATCTCTTATTAACCGCAAGTAATTGTTGCTATTGTGTATGGGGTTTGAAGATAACATGAGTTTTACACAATTACTTTCTCGTTAGTTGTTTTCTCATGGTATTTCGTTTAATGTATTCCTTTTGTTAATTTTTTCAGTTGAAGGTGATGTTTGCGAATTTTCCGCTACGACGATAAAGCATCGTAAAAATCCAAACAAGAGCAAGATTAGGTTGATGTCTACATCAGCGAAAATACATTTAATTATGTAGTAACACCGTAAGCGTGCGATTGAACAACATATACAATTTGCCAATTAGAATCTTTCAAAATGTTTTTCTACCATGTAATGATGGTTCAGTTTGTTTCAATATTGAGTAGTTGATTGACAATGTTTTATTTAGTTGAGTTGACAAAAGTATTTTATAAATTTGTAGTTTTAATATTCATTGTACTATTGGCAAATTTAAATTAACCATAATATTCGATTAAATGGCAAATACGAAAGGCTCAGGTTATTTAACCATCATATTAAAATCTAATGACAAATTGACATTAACCATAATATTCGGTTAAATGGCAAATACAAAGGCTCGGGTTATCTTAACCATCATATTAGAATGTAATGACAAATTTAAATTAACCATAACATTCGACTAAATGACAAATACAAAGGGTCGGATTATTTTAACAATCATATTATAATGTAATGGAAAATTTAAATTAACCATAACATTCGATTAAATGAGAAATACTGGTGTAATTGAAAATGGAGTGAGTACACATAAATTATCTATTTAAGTAGAAAATATGAAGGTCAGGGTTATTTTTTCCATCATATTAAATTGTAATGGCTAATTTCAATTAACCATTCCAATGGTGTAATTAGCAAATTGTTGTGCGGGAACCGAAGTTATCGAATTAAGATGTCAAAATTATATTTGTTGACCTCGTATATCACGATATTTCCAGTGTCAATTTCAATTTAACATAGGACTATAAATGTAGAGGATCGGGCTATTTTTTTCCAACATCTTAAGATGTAATCGCTAATATAAATTAACCATTCCACTGGTGTAATTGGCAAATTATAGTGAGTACACATAATTTATCGATTTGAGTAGAAAATCTAATAAAAAATCGTACTACTATAGGTGATGTGCTTGAAGAAATTAAAACGTAGATACTTTCATCAAAATGCATTCAAATTCAAACTAAATAGTTTACGTGGCAATTTTGTTAAGGCATTCAAATTCAAATTCAAATTCCACTGATTTTGTTGATGCAATTTGGTCAATGGGTTTGAGAACGATAGTAAAGATGTTTTTAATGAAAGACTTAATTATAGCCTACATTTTAGTTGACAGTTGATAAGTTTAACAATATAAAAAAAGTGTAAAATAATCTAATTAGTATGTAATAATGGCAAATTGACTAAAATATCATTTTGTATTAATATTACTAAAAAAAATTTAGTACCCTAAGTCACACTCCTTTGATACTTAATTGTAGCCTACATTTTAGATACTTTTTCTTTTTTTTACTTTACATTTTAGAGTTATATTTTTATTTTTCTTTAGTTGACGTTTTATATTTCCAAAGCAATATTTGATAAGTCTTTCCTCGTAAGTTTCTATTTAATATATTCAAAAAGTGCAATAAGTCAAGTACCAATACGTTAATACAATTGCTAATTAATTCATTAATTAAGGACATATGTGATGGGTCCGCAATATCTTTGTCTACCGGACTGTGCAATCCTTCGTATGTAACAGGGACATTATCATGAGCTTCAGGGCCCTACGGAGCTGAAGTTCGTCTAGTACAGATGGTCCTCTTGTTGGAAATAAATTAATACTGATTATCTTTTATTATGCCAATTTAGACAATTGTGTATCAATTCATTTACCTGATTGGTTAAATGTGATTACTAAAACTTAGTGCTGCCTTAGTAATTGTATATTACTAGTTCGGGTTCTCATGATGATTCAAGGGGTTATGAGCGATTACTAGATATTACTCATTAACCGTTGTAATAATAGTAATTGATCAATTATTATTATTATACAGCTTGCTATTATCTGAGCCTAGAGAGGTCACACACATACAGTGAAGCCATATTCACGTTTCATGTATGAAATGAAACAAGGTTTGTGAATTGAGAAATGTATTTCTCAATAGTATATATATTTGTAAATATATACATTGTAACGACCTGCCCCCCGAACCGGGTAGGAACGTTATTTGATTTGATGGACTGGCCTCACAAACCACCACGGGTCTCTTCAGCACGTTTTGTCCTCACTCACGTGCTCACCGGGACACTTCCCAGTGGGTCACCCATCATAGAATTACCCCAGGTCAAGCACGCTTAACTTTAGAGTTCTTCTGAGTTGGGCTACCGAAAAGAAGATGCATCTTGGTGGTATGAGTAGTACCAATCAAATCATATCAAACATATCACAACAACGCCCACTCTGGGCCGGGTATTACAATCTCCCCCACTTAAACACTCAACGACCTCGTTGAGCCACATCCACTCCACATCCAAGACCGTACCATCCGTGTGAGACTCTAGAGGTGGCTCCTACGGCCTCAAGAGGTCACTCCCGTCCTCGACGTAGCACTTTGCGCCGCATAGCACTTAGATCTCACATTTCGGACGGCCCCGCTCTGATACCATTTGTAACGCCCCGCCCCCGAAACTGGGTCGGAACGTTATTTGATTTGATGAGCTGGCCTCACAAACCACCACGGGTCTCTTTAGCACGTTTTGTCCTCACTCACGTGCTCACCGGGACACTTCCCAGTGGGTCACCCATCCTAGAATTATCCCAGGTCAAGCACGCTTAACTTTGGCGTTCTGATGGGATCCGGTCCAGAGCCGAGTCGTCCGGAATTGTGAGATGAGTCTCATACGGATGATACGATCCTGGATGTGGAGTGGATGTGGCTCAACGAGGACGTTGAGTGTTTAAGTGGGGGAGATTGTAATACCCAGTCCAGAGTGGGCGTTGTTATGATATGTTTGATATGATTTGATTGGTACTACTCATACCACCAAGATGCATCTTCTTTTCGGTAGCCCAACTCAGAAAAACTCTAAAGTTAAGCGTGCTTGACCTGGGATAATTCTATGATGGGTGACTCACTGGGAAGTGTCCCGGTGAGCACGTGAGTGAGGACAAAACGTGCTGAAGAGACCCGTGGTGGTTTGTGAGGCCAGTCCATCAAATCAAATAACGTTCCTACCCGGTTCGGGGGGCAGGGCGTTACAAATGGTATCAGAGCGGGGCCGTCCGAAATGTGAGATCTAAGTGCTATGCGGCGCAAAGTATTACATACATGAACATACGAATGAAGAAGAATTGAGTTTGTTATGTCAATTGAACCCAATAAGCAACCGATATCGGTTAATAACTTGATAAGATTATTTAATAGTGACTCGTTGTTATTTTAATTGACTTGATAAGTTAAATTAAAATACAACAACTTACCATCAACTCATTAGACTAATGAGATTCTTAAACGATCTAATTGAGTTAACGAGTCGAACTGATCACTTAACGAGTTGCTTATCGGTTTTAAAAGGGAGCACTCTATATAAGGAGGAGATTATGTTTTCATATGAAGAAGACAAGAAAAGAAAACTCTAGCTTCCCCCCCCCCCCCCGGTCGTGTATCCCCTCTACCTTGGAAGAGAATTTTTCTCTTCCAATTGTTCAAAAAACACTAGTAGATTTAAACCTTGGTTTGTAGCCAATCCTGGTGTGTGCAATCTAGAAGAATATCTTGTTGGTATTTGAAAGGAAGCACGGTGTGGGCTATACTCAAAAGGGGCGCACGTTTTTGTTGATATTCCGCTGCATTGTAAGTCTTTATATTCATATGACAATTATTTTAATTGTTATTAGATTAATCTACATCATTTTATCGAATCCAGGATATATGAATGTGTGTTTATTACCTAGTGATTTAATTTTTGATTTGTTTCATTAATTGTTTTGGGATTATAATTTTTGGATTGTGTTTTAATCATATATGAAAACGTTTTTGAATTATATGACAGGTTTAACAAAAATTCAGAAAAAATCCAATTTTAATTCTGTGAACTCACGAGGAAGTGAGAAATTTTCTGTGATTTTTTCAAATTTTTCTAATGTACGGTTTTCCAAATTAATTCATTAAGTTTTCAAAGTATATTGAGCTTAAACGAAAATTCGAAATGGATATTGACAAAATTCCAGCGAGAAATGTTCAACATATGTATTGTTGATGTTCATGTCGAATTTGGTAATTTTTTGTTAAGTTTAAGCCTTGAAAATATTTTTTACAAAATTGTTAAAATAGATCGGAAAGTGCAAATTTGGACGACCGACCTTGTTCAGCCTCCCTAGGGCGCGTCCGTGGTCGGAACGGGACGTTCAGGCCACCCATGGACTCGTCTCTGGACGAAGGAGGGGAAGGGGTGGCCGGAAACGCTTTGTTTTCCGTGTCAAAGTCCGACTTTCCAACTAACAGAACTCTAATCCGAGAATGTTTTAGTTTTTGGGTTTTGATTAATTTGCATTTAATATTTTAATCCTAAAAATGGTTAAAATGAATTTTGGTCATTAGATTGAGAAATCATTTAGTTGACAATTAATTTTGATTAATTATATAATCCCTAATTTTATTCACTTTCATGAATTGAAAATTGACGCTTCATGTGACTTTCAAAAAATTTAAATTTTGAAGTAAATTATTTGTTATATAATTTTTCCATGATGTTAGTGATTTGATAATTATTGTAATAATTGTCAATTATTAAGTGTATATTTATTTTGAGCAATTATTTCATATTAATTGTTAATTAATAATGAATTCCAAAAATTCAAACACATTAATTGATAATTTTATGGTGTTTGTGAATACGGGTAATCAATTAAATAATAAACAAATTATTTGCCATTTCATTTAAATATATATACATATATAGTTGGATTATTGAGTATTTTATTTTAATGTTGCTTGCCTCCTATATATATTTGTTGTGAATGAAATGGAGGTGCATAAATATGACCTTTTATTTTGTTTTTCAGTCTGGGTACCGTACTGTTGTAAATGACCATCTCAGTCATAGTTTAATTTTATTTCTTGTTTATTCAAGACAAAGCTTGGTGGAGTTTCTAGCAGAACAAGAAGACAAAAATGTAATAGGGTCTAAGGTCATATCATGCGCCTCTTGAATATGCATTATTTGTTCTATTTTCATGTTGTGCATATGTTTGATTATGTGCTCTTAACACATGGTTAAATAAAGTCAAAGTAATAATAATCTCACTACTTAAAAGTTAAGCAACGTATCGATCCAATTTTTAAGTTGTTAAATCAATTGCATCATCTGGGCACACTGTGATGGCAGGTGTTACAGTTATGCACTCTGATGACAATGAATCATGTTGAAGTGATTTGGACTAACGTTGTGGGCTTTCAAATGATCATTCCAAGTATCTATTTGGTTTAATTGGTTTGCTTAACCGGTTTGTCAGAGATACATTTGTTGGGTAGCATCTTGATAAGTATGCTAGTGACACAAGAGTTATGTAGTCTTACATAATTGGTTGATAACCTACTATTATGTCTAAATTCAAAATATATGCAGTGTTGTCGTTTGAATTTAACTAATAGATCTTGATACTAATATATTTTGTGAGATTTGAAGTATTGGTATTTACTTTACAATTTATTTGTAAATGTTTAACATGATAGTTTGCTGATTATAAGCTTTTATTTACTTATTCTTTTAGAATTGTTATGGCTACCACTACGACTCCTGCTAAATCGTGTTGCATTTGGAAAGTGCAAGCTCAATAACTCAAACTTCGATGAATGGTCTCGAAACTTGAGATTTATTCTCAAGCAAGAGAGGACCAAATATGTGCTCAACAACAAAGTTCCCACAAAGCCTATTGATGGTGCCTCCCGTCGTGAGAAGGGATCGTATAAGAAGCCCAAGTCTGATATTTTGGATGTCCAATATATCGTGCTAGCCAATATGGAACTTACGTTCCAGATTCAATATGAAAAGGTGGCTGCATATGACATATACCGGCAACTTGAGGAATTATTCCTAAAAGAAGCTAGAAACGAGAGATGTGACACTGTCTGTGCTCTCGTGGACAACAAGCTGGGGAACGGACAAGCTACAAGCTCACATGTCATTAAAATGATAGGCTTGGTCGATCGAATCAATGCCTTGGGCACCAGTGTCTTTAAGGAACTGGCTGTGGATCTCATCCTGAAGAGTCTTCTAGACAAATTTTCTCAGTTTGTCATGAACTTCAATGTGCACAAGTTTGAGTTATCTCTAAATGAACTGCATAGGATGATCACGAATGCTGAGACGAATCTGGGAAAGACTAAAACTTCTACTCCTTCTGTTTTGATGGTCCAAAGCAAAAAGAAATTCAAGAAGAAGAAGTTTACCGGCAAGGCTAAGGGTTCGAGTAATCGCAAGGCTGCTAAGAATGCTGGATTAGGTCATATTATGGCATACCTATGGCATTGCAGATTAGGTCATATTAACGAGTTAAATCAATTAATATTGATTATCTTTTATTATGCCCATTGAGACAATTGTGTATCAATGCACCCATGATTCCAAGTAGTAAGTCGTCGTTACCTGATTGGTTAAATGTGATTACTAGAACTTAGTGTTCGCCTTAGTAATTGTATATTACTAGTTCGGGTTCTCATGATGATTCAAGGGGTTATGAGCGATTACTAGATCTTATTCATTAACCGTTGTAATAATAGTAATTGGTTAATTATTATTATTATTCAACTTGCTATTATCTGAGCCTAGAGAGGTCACACATACAGTGAAACTATATTCATATTTCATGTATGAAATGAAACAAGGTTTGTGAATTGAGAAATGTATTTCTCAATAGTATATATTTGTAAATATATACATGAACATATGAATGAGGAACAATTGAGCTTGTTATGTCAATTGAACCCAATAAGCAATCGAGATCGGTTAATAACTTGATAAGATTATTTAATAGTGACCCGTTGGTATTTTAGTTTACTTGATAAGTTAACTTAAAATACAATAACTCACCATCGACTCATTAGACTAACTAGATGCTTAAACGATCTAATTGAGTTAACGAGTCGAACTGATCACTTAGCGAGTTGCTTATCGGTTTTAAAAGGGAGCACTCTATATAAGGAGGAGATTAGGTTTTCATATGAAGAATACAAGAAAAGAAAACCCTAGCCTTCCCCCACCCCCCCTTGGTCGTGTATCCCCTCTACCTTATAAGAGAATTTTTCTCTTCCAATTGTTCAAAAAACACTAGTAGGTTCAAACCTTGGTTTGTAATCAATCCTGGTGTGTGCAATCTAGAAGAATATCTTGTTGGTATTGGAAAGGAAGCACGGTGTGGGCTATACTCAAAAGGGGCGCATGTTCTTGTTGATATTCCGCTGCATTGTAAGTCTCTATATTCATATGGCAATTAGTTTAATTGTTATTAGATTAATCTACATCATTTTATCGAATCCGGGATATATGAATGTGTGTTTATCACCTAGTGATTCATATTAGATTCCTTCACCTCTGAGGGACCTCCTTCCGTGTTCGTCTAGGTTGTTTAGGTGCCAGCGAAGGTCTAAGGTTTGCCATGAAAGTGTGGTCGGGGTACGATCACATAAACTTCAATGCTAAATTAGTATAAGTTTACAAGAGTTGTCAAAGAGGATTATGTCAAAGTAAAAGTAGAATTAAGTTACCTATATGAGGTTTGCCATGATCACTATTTGGAGGTCTAAGTAGAGAGAATCCTTGAGATGGTGACATGTGTCAAGCTCTGTAGACTTGATGATAATAGATTGGTGGTTTGGCCTACTGGGTGGGTTGATGACCCAATCATAAGAAGGGTTCTAGACTGCAGTCTTGGGACATGTACGGACGAACCTAATAATACAAATTAAGTTTCATCATTTTCCTGCTTTATCTGCTGATTGTAAAGACTCGCCCCATCTATTATTTCTTTAAAATTTCATGGATGAGCAGTATCCACCAACCGATTCGATACTCACCTTCGGGAGCGCCGAAACTACTCAATAGCGAACCTTAACTTCAAAAAGTACCTCGCTGACGTGGAACATTGCTTTCCTATAAAAGATAGGTTTCTCTGTTCATTTTCTCCACTTTTTTCATCGCCTTTAACCTTCTTTCGGTTTCTCTCTACAACTTCATTCGTAATACTTCCTCTTGAATCTTTTCCTCTACATAACTTGTAAGTGATCTCATTTATCTTCTTTATTTGTTGAATTTGAAGTTGTCCCAAAATAGTTGTCCAAATTTGCAAAGCCTCTTCCCGTGCTCTTCTCAAATACAGTCTTTTAGGAATAAAAGAAGAAAGTCAAAAGGATTTTCATTGATTTGCGTATTTGATTTGTCCAAATCAAGTGTTAAGATTTGTTTGAATTTCGATTAAGGACTTTGAGGTTGTTTTTATGAATAGTGTATGTTTAGTTCCATCCATTTTTGGATTAATTTAAATAGCCCCAGGTCCCTTTTTGAATTAATTTAAATAACTCGAAGAGTCTCTGTAGTAACTAGTGAATCCTTAGTAAATGATGACTCTTCAATAATGCTCTAACAACTTTTTCGAACTCTCATACGAAGTATGACGTGTCATTATGGAAGGGGAGAATTCGAATAATGTGTATCTTTCTAATGTGGGGGATCATGTTCCCTCTCCTCCCCGACTCTCCCCTTCTCCAAAGTTAACTAAGGGTTAGATTTTATTCAACACTTTCGATGGGTGGCTTCCCATGAAGTGTCCACGTTCATATTATAAGGTGTTGAAATCTTTCTTTCTCATGACCCATTTGCTACAGTTAACACTGATCATCTACCATTGAGGGCCGAACCTCAATATTCTGATGCAGATCCGGAGTTCGCCGCTATACTGAAAAAGGACCGTCCCCGTACTAAGGTAAGGAAAGAAAGCAATCCTTCAAGAAAGGTGGGTGATGGTGCACGAGGATATTCGGTGCCCAGCTCGATGATGTTCTGAGAGTTGATCAAACTGCATCAATCGACACCTCCGTAGATGCTCAAGAGAAGGATCATAGAGGAAAATTCGCATACAATCAGGGAGTTTTTTCTAAGAATATGCCCATGGGTAAGTCTACAGTGAACTCTTCAAAGGACGGTACTCCTTCTAAGAAGAAGAAAGGCGCCACTAACTTTAATACTGGTAAAAATCCCAAAAACTTAAGAGCGGAATATTCTATATTCTATTACCAAGATCTCATTATTACTATTGTTCTCATTCTTATAATTGTTGGTACTGTTCTTGTTATTATTCTTATACTTATTAATACAATTATTATTGTAATCATTATTGTTACTCTCATCATTATTATTATAATTGTTTTTATTGTTATTAATATTTTGTTATTATTATATTATTATTATTATTAGTAGCAGTAGTAGTAGTATTACTCTTATAATTACTATTATTACTATTCTTATTTTGATTCTTATTAACATTATGATTATAATCATTATTTTAACTTTTATTATTCTTATTCATGTTTTATTACTATTATTATCATTGTTACTATTATATTATTATTATTATTATATTTGTTATTATTATTGTTACTATTATTATTATTATTATTGTTACTATTATTATTATTAGTATTATTATTACAATATTGCTAGTCTTACTATTATATTGTTATTATTGTTATTATTTTTATTAATTATTAGTATGATCATTATCAATTTATTATTATTGTTATTATTATACTCATTATTGTTATTATTATAATTAATTAATTACCATAATTATTATTTATCATTATTAATACTATTCTCATACAAGGTAACATTCATAAGTATACAAGATAACATTCAAATTTAAATGTAATTAATTATGAATTATGATCCCTTATGAGTTCTTAACGGTGCCCTAAGGGCACATTTTGGAAAAATCCTTATTACATTTATACTATTGATAATTTAATTAATAATATTTTGTGTTTATTTATTTTATGTGATATATTAGTTAAAGTTGTCAATACTTCAGTCTTTTTCTCATAAATGTTATTAGTGCTTCAGTATTTAGATGCAGCTGTAATTTAGACCCGGGCATTCAGTATGACTTAAAGTTAAACTTCAAACTTCATATTTAAGTTTTCATATATAACAAATAGTCCTTAGCTTACCCACCCACTAGTAGGAGAAATCATTTCTTGAGAGTAAACAACCAAAAACTCTATACTTATATATATAATCATCCATATAAATTTTATATTAGCTTTACATTATGTATGGTACATTTTCATAGACAAATAATCTCGAAGAATTTGATATATGATTAGATTAAACAATGGTGGAATCAAGAAAAGTGAACAAGAAATCTTGACGTAGAAGAGTAAAATTGAGCTTGTATATTAATATTTGAGAAGTAATACAAATGTATATGAAATCTGAATTACATATTTAAGCTATTTATAGAGGCAATTAACTTCCGATAAACGGAAATTAAAACCCCTAAACCTTAACAACTAACTCAACTAAAAACCCTAACTACTTCGAGGAATTAGTTGAGCCCAATGGTCGACCACGTGTCAACTTCTGATAGGCAGCGACTGACTAGGGGCCCCTGGTTTCTGAAAGTTATAATACGTAATATAGAATATGTTAATCTGACAAGACTAAAACTAGAGCAATTGGTAAAGTTCTTGTGTTTTCACAATATTTGGCAGGGTTTAAATTTCCTTTGAGATCTTTTTTCAATTTATTTTACTCTTCTGCTTCTACCATTTTTTCTTCTTATTTTTAAATTGTACCCCTACTTAATTATTTTAAATTTTGTCCCCCTAAATTTCATCTTGCTTCCGTCCCTCCTGATGGGTTCGCGTTTTATAACTAACAACCACATATTGAGTCCTCTTAGCTCCACTTCTTTATTTTCGTGCTTCAAGTGCTTGTACCTTGCTGCTTTAAAACTCGTACCTTAACCCAAAATATCTCATAGTGTTTCATAATCATAAAAAAATGCGTACCTAAATTCAATAAAACGTTTTTTAAAGATCTGGAAAAGATGGATTCCAACAGCAGGAAGACGAAAGATTATGATCGTCTTTGCCATGTGCTGCTTCATCAATCGTGCTGATGTAGTTGTATATATAAGAATGTGCAAAGTATATATTTGTATTTATTTTAATTACAATTTTCATCTTCGAGATAATAAGTAATATATATTGGTCTTCATCAATCGATTTTATATTCTAATAACTAAATTTGATATCAAAGATATTTTTTTTGTTAAACGATATTATATTGAAAGTAAATCTACATTATGGGGAAGGAGGAGATCTATACTCGAATCTAGAACGTTTAGTTATATAGGATGAGTCGATAATCACTAAATCAATACCACGAGTTAAGGAATTTGTTTGACGTGACAAACTTCCATCTCATTATTTTCATTTAACTATCTATGTAGGTAAATGTCATCAAAAGTCAAATTTGCTTACAAAATTAAACAATAAAACTACTCAGTTCAATTATTTGTACATAAAATAAAGCAAATAAAAATAAGAATGTAAAATAACAATTGCACCAACTATATCATTTGCTAATTGATAATATTATATGGTAGGATTTTTACTATTTTAAAAAAGAAAAGTTAAACTAACGGAAAGGATATCAGAGTCTTAAGGGATAATCTAGTGAAATAGTGATATATGACAAAGTGATTAGAGGTAGAAATATTTCGACATCATTAATTTAAATTTGTGTGACAATACTTTATTAGAAATCTGCTAGAAATTTTGATCTTCTCCGATCCTTGAAAAGATCATTACTAAACCACATTTTTTTTAGTTAATACTCCCTTCGTCCCTAAATGATTGTCACATTTTAACTTTTCATGGTCAACAAAATAAGAATTGAAACGTATATATCTCTTATTCTACATGCGAAAAAATTATAAAAATTTAATATTTCAAAAAATATATATTGAGATGAATCTAACAAGATCTCACAAGACTATATTATTTTTTATTGTTTTGATGAAAATTTATGATCAAATTTTATAATGTTTGACCACCAAAAGTCAAAATATGATAATCTTTTAGAATCGGAAAAGTAATTCATAAAGGAAGTACGAATTAGAGGAAACATATTACGTACTATTATAATTTATGCACATCCAAGTTGTGCACATAAAATTATTAAGCAATAATTAAGCAGGTCCACATGCATTCTCATATTTAATTAATCAAATTTGTCTAAATTGGCAAAGTGGACACGCAATAAAACCATATAATGGCTGGAATTGATTGAGATGCACTATCTTTTGTTTCATTGTAAAGCAAGATTGGCTTTATTAATTGAGAGTAAAGAATCACAAGATACAGTATCTCAATACAATTATATAAACTATTATCGATGACTCAATAATCTGATACTATCTAATCTAACCTTTTATAAAGAGTTGTTGGGTCCAATTCATTATTTAAAATATTATTGTTTTATACTTCATCACTAATCTATGTTTTGTAATTTAGAATGGTAAACAATTGGACCCTCGAGGTCGCAAACCTTCCGGTTAAGAGTTGTTGGGTCAAATTCGTTATTTATAATATTATTGTTTCATACATCATCGCTTTTTATATTTAATAAAACAATAAATTATTGGAGGTGGAAAGGCAGAAATTCCCAATAATCGCTTGAGTAGAACAAAAAGGCCCAAATTTGAGATTAGTTAATCCCTAATTGAAAAATAGAACCGTAACTAACTCTATAACAAATTTTTGGACCAACGAACAGGACACGTGGAGCTCTTCAATTGGTCAGGCGTTTCACACTGAATGCAACCACTTTCGAACCCTGTTAGCAACACCTTATTTTATTGAATACTTCTCGATTCCAAAACACCTGGTTTAATAATCGATCACATTTCTCCAACCAAACCAAAATAATATAGTCATGTGAGATGTTATTGGATTCGTTTCAATGTATATTTTTTAAATATCAATTTACTATAACTTTTACGCGTGTCGAATAAGATATATTTATATTTCAAATCGTGCCTCGGTGGGAGTGAGAATTTACATAAAAATTAGAAAATAGGATGGAGGGAGTACACTGCTTAAAGTAAACGGCTCTTTCCTTCATCCCTTAATTTAAGAGCCATATACCTAAAATAGAAATCCATTTTTAGGTATTCATTTTACCAAATGTAGTTATAAAGATTGGAGAGAAAATTATGTTTGTGAGATGAATTCAATTTTTTCTTAAAATTTGTGCAAAAGTATATGATGCTTAGAAAAAGAGATGGAGGGAGTAATATATAACCAAAATTCAAAATTCATCTTATTATCAAACTAAATGAAATAAAATAATGTTTGTACTTACTTTTATGAACCCAGGAATATCTATGGTTTGATACATAAGAAATTGTCGATAATTTTTACAAATATACGGGCAAATTCTAAGACATCTTAGACGATTAATCAACAATTCGAAGTGCTTATAATGCTAGTCTATAATGTTTTCATAATTTAATCTGCATCAACGCGATAAATTGTTGAAGTACGTTCTTGATATATGTGCCCCCAGTTATAAATAAACTATTCCTCTCTGAGTCTCTGACCATATATAATTTACTCGTTTATTTATCATATGATAAATATGCTCATCACTATATTATTTTATGTTATACATGATGAGTCAAAACTCATTGAATCTTCTCAGAAATCAGAAATTTGATATGAAAATACATGTATTTAAAGCACCCCCCCCCCTTAAGAATTCTCATTACACTTTAATAACTACTTCAAAACTAAGTGTTCATCAGCTTCAAAATGTCATCATACTCAGAAACCATATCATCAGAATCCGATCTTGCCGTCCAGCTCGAGTATATTCAACAATTCCTTCTCAACGATTTCGAATTCGAACAAGTTTTTCCATCCGGCTTTTTCAACGATCAATCCAATAAAGATGTTCAAAAAGGTTCTAGTTCGAATCCTTCAAGCTTTGGAGATGATCCCGCCCTCTCCCCAGAAAGCTGGGGAGAGAGCATATCAATTCTTGACTACCCATCAGTTGAATCTACCGCGTTACTTTCAGAAAGTAACGCGGAGGTCATGTCATTCCCAGGAGAAACAAAACTCTCCCCCGAAAGCTGGGGAGAAAGCGTATCAATCCTTGACTACCCATCAGTTGAATCTACCGCGTTACTTTCAGAAAGTAACGTGGAGCTCATCCCATTCCCAGGAGAAATACTCCAGACGGGAATGGGAGAGGGCGCAGGAGAAGAGAAAGCAGAGGCTAATGTGGCAAATTCACGACAAGATTGGAAGCGGTACAGGGGAGTAAGGCGAAGGCCGTGGGGTAAATTCGCGGCAGAGATAAGGGATCCCGAGAAGAAAGGGATGAGGAAATGGCTCGGGACATACGAGACACCCGAAGAAGCAGCATTGGCTTATGATAAAGCCGCATTCGAAATCAAAGGAGCCAAAGCAAAGGTTAACTTCCCACATCTCATAGGATCAAATCTCGAACCTGTTCGAGTAAGCTTGAGGAAACGTTCTTCTCCGGAGCCTATTTCAGAAAGCTATGTTGTAAAGAAGTTAAAAAATTAGCTTAAGAAATAACAATATTACACATACAAATGATACAAGAGTTAGGAGTTTTGTAAAAAATTTGATTCAATGTTTGATTTTAACTTGAAGGAAAGAAAAGTGAAATTAAGGGGTCAATAAGTCTTGCTCATCTGTTATGCACAGACGAAAACAGTTAAATTTAGGAGTGAATTTACCATTTTGCCCCCACCTATTCGAAAGTGTAATGGTGAGGAAATTGATGTGGAGGCAAAAGGGTAATTTCATACCAAAATAAAACACTATTCTGGTGTGTATATAGTGTTGCCCCTTGCTTGTTAACTATTTTGGTGTAAACTATTAAGTAAATTTAAATTATTGGATCAACCTATTTTCAATTTTTTAAATCTGATGACTATTTTTAATAGATTAATTGGTTATGCTAGTTTCCATTTAGTTAACACAAACTTAATTGATACTCCCTCCGTTCCTAAATGATTAACACCTTTTGAATTTTCATGGTTAAGTTTTAAAAAATTTGATCAGAATTCCTCATTAAAAGATAAAAAATAATATAGTCATATGAGATCTTGTTAGATTCATCATAATATATATTTTTGAAATATCATAATTTTTTCACATGTAGAATAAGAGATATGTGTTTTTTAACCCGTGTTTTGTTGATCACAAAAAATAAAAATGTGACAATCATTTAGGGATGGAAAAAGTATTAGTTAACACGCAACTATAACTCAAGATTTTGGTTAAATAAAATTATACAGTGTTGACTATATATATAGTTGTAAACGGATCTAAGTATATCGAATGTAGGTTATGTAGATATATATGTTTGAGTCCGGTTGATCGAATCCAGAATTGATCAATCTTCCCGAGTAGAATTTAAACCTACGATCAATTTAATCAGTTAACAGTCGACCACTCTACCACTGAGCTAGTGAGGGACAAGAGGAGATTTAGATCTGATAGAACTCAATCCCGGTTCTAATCGAAGACGTTTGGTCGAAAGTATATGTTAGAAGAAGGAAATCGAAAAATAGATCATGAAAAGACGAAGGAAATTGAAATTCTTGTGAATTGTGATGTTTTCAAAGTTACAGGTACATCATAATGGATTAACGGTCGCTTTTAAGCAAACAAAATAATTTTCCACTTTTTAGAATGTATAAATGATACGTTCATTTAAGGCGCCCCCGCTTGGCTAGCCCATCGCCCAACAGAGGAGTTGAATTCGGGATGTGCCTCTAGCGGCTCGGTACTCCACCTCAAGAGTGTCCAGAGTAGGCTGGGTAACCATCCACAAGCAGATCCTTTCTTGAACAAATGCAGAGTTACTCATGCACCTGCCGTGGATCGAACCCACACACTTGTGGAGAAGCACCCTCTTATAGTGAAGCCCCTTACCATTTAAGCTATGCCCCGTGGGTCACTTTTTAGATTGTATGTGGATATAAATAATAGGATAGCCTAGTGAAAAAGGCTCTTAAGGCTCTTACTAGCGATAAGAACGTTTTGGTTCGAAATTCATCATTGCTAATTTACGGAAAAAAAGGAATGTATGTGGAGGTAAATATTTATCAATGATGTATTATGAAAAAATTATTTACCAAGTTATATTTTAAAAGTATTTCTAAAAGAAATACAATGATATAAGTTCTATATTTATATATTAAATTATGAAATTTAATAGGAGTGAAGTATATATTAAATAATATCCCTAGTATAAGTTCTATATTTATATATGAATATGATAAATTGGTTATTTAAACAAATTCGAGCGTTATTGTAGAAAGGAATCTCAAGATTTTGTCAGGAGATTATGCTGAATATATAGTGAATATAATATCGACCATGTGTTAATTGAAAAATCGAAACTCGCGAAGCACAAGTTTCAATAAATCTTTGCGTATTAATCAAATTTTGGGGTATATTTTCTCCCTAGCTCTGTACATTTTAGCACTAGACCTCAAAAAATATTTGATCTACTAATATTGAATTTTTTTTTATAGTTGATTGCAATATAACAATTTATACATATTAGAAACAAATTTAAAAGATTGAAAGACATTCCAACAAGTGAAGCGTGACAGAAACATATATAAGATATATACATAGATCTAAATTGAAAATAAGGAGAAGCGATATTCGAGATCTGGAGAGATTTCTCGATAAAAGATGTAAGCTTCCTGTAGATCCAAAAACCCCAAACATAACTCATAACAACATGTATTAATTCATGTTCAAAATCATATTGTTCCCTTAAGAAGATATAAAGTAGAAGAAGAATATAATGGATTTGAAATAGAAGATAGCTGGATGCATAGTATTGACATGAGCAAAAGAGAAACTCAAGCTTCTCTCGGTCAATATCATTGGTGGGGAGTAACCAAATGGAAGTCGGATGTTGACATGAGCAGAAGAAAATCTCAAGACTCTTTTGGTCAATATCAGAGGTGGATATTTTTGATTTGTTGATAACTAATCGACTATATAAGAAATCGTTGCTTCAAGGTCCATGGCATTCTAAGGAAAATTGGAGGGCAACAAATATGCAAGTAGTCATTGTTATACTTCTGTAATCTCGTCCAAATAGATTACATCTCTAAGTCTGTCGTATAAGATAAGAGAAACGATTCGTCTCCTGATAAATGTTTTTCTGTTGTAACAGATGTTCCTTATGTTGTGTGACACTATTATCTTTTGGAATGTCATCCAGAAAATTCAAGCCTATTTTATATTTCCATATGAGGACATCATGAAGTATAGACGTCACGAAGCCCGTTTGATTAAACATAATTCGATATGTAAAGTTTACAGTTCGGGTATTGGAAAAGGATATAAAATAAGAAAGCTACAAAGTCTCTTATTTACATAACAATCATGTTGTAATCTTGTCAAAATGTGAACAAAACAACAAAATGTACATCAGTCTGAAATTTAGCATAAAAGAAGTACAAAGACCCTTGTAAAGATACAATTTACAAGGGAAAAAAGGAATGGTAGGAACTCAAACGACCAAAACGAAAACGACTGAAAACTATAACATCTGTATTTAAAATTATTTATTCCTCCGCTTTCTCCTCTTCCGGTTCATTCTCGCCATCTGGTGCTTTTTCCTCTGGAGGTTCGGTTGCAGCCTCAGCCTCGGCCTCGGCCTCTGCCTCTGCCTCGGCCTCAGCCTCGCCATCTCCCTTTTCAGCCAGACTGTCCGCTATCTCCTCCAATTCCGCATCAGCTGAGGTATTTTTCTTATGTGCAGCGGAATTAAGAACGTGTTGGTAATTTCCCTTCACCATAAAGAGTTGTTGAAAATGATGCTTGCAGTAGAGAACTCCATCGAGAGCTGCGTAAGATGAATGTGTTAGATGACATCCTCCATGGGCACACTTGAAGCATGATTTATGGAACGACTCTCCTTCCATCGTCACCTATTGTAGATCACCAAGCAAATTAGTACTTCTACTACTACATAATATTCGTTTCAAAAATACCACTGGACATATATAGGGGCTCAGATGATATTCTCTTGTCCCCTCGCCCCTCGGGAAATTTGGTTAAATCATCCGTTGGTATAAAGCATTTTTGTCTTCCTTTGTGCTATACACCATATATGCAGAGTATAAAACACACAGTTTTGAGAATTCAAGGGATGTATACGATCGAACAAACAAAGATCACTTTATATCCAGTAAGGACTTATGTCGCTGAGCTTTTAAACCTACGATAATCGTTTGATCAACCTTTTTATATCCTGAACAAGTACCCTTTCATCATACACTACTACAGAAATTCACTAAGACAACATATGAAAACAAGTTTACCATTACACCAAACTGTTAAATCTAATACACACCACATAAGGAAAAAACAACTCAGATAAAAACTTCGAAAACCAACCTTCTCAAGCGGATACACGGTTTTGTTACAAGCGACACATTTGTCTTGAGTTCCAGAGAACAACGCAGAGACTTTGTTCGGTGCCTTTGTCTGCATTGAATTCATCACATCACAAAATGAATAGTAATCGTATACATTAAGTATGAACAGTTTTCTAGAATGTGCCCTTGGGCCTTGAGACACAACTTAAAGCTTCACCATGAAAAATCGAAAACGTCAATAAAACAGTAATACTACACATATACAGAATTTGTAACGCGTACCATCGACATCTCCCTCTCAGACTTGCCTCCTTGAAGTTCAATCACAAAGACAGCAACCAATTAATCACCTTCAAGAAATTAAATCACAAAAACGGTATAATTTTAATGCAGAAAAAAGGGTGACTCACCAGTTTGGAAATTCTTGCTGAAATTTCCAGATTCCTTAAACAGCTGCTCAAAATGAGTCTTGCAATACAGGACTCCATCCATGGATGAGTAGTTGCTCATCTACCAATCAAAACAAAAATACAAAAAAATATATATGATTAACAAACATTTACGATCATCCCAAAATTCAAAATATTTTTTTCATAAATCCAAATCCAAGAATCACATATAGAGATATACATTAACATTGTTCCAACATTTTCAAGATGATTGGATTGTACGCAACCTTATTGTTTTGATAATAAATAAACTGTTTCCGAATTGATCCGAAGATACAGTGCAAAGATATAAAGATACTCCCTATGGTAACCAAGAAGACTATTTCCAAATTGTTCCAGAAATAGAGTGCAAATATATTACAAAGAAACTGTTTCCAAATTGATCCAAAAATACAGTCGAAAGTACACATTAACATTGTCTCAACGTTTTCTAGAGACGGGTTAAGAGAATCGAATAGCATGCAACCTTTCCCTAGATAACTACAAGACTATTTCCCAATTGTTCCAGAAATAGAGTGCAAACATATTACAAAGAAACTATTTCCGAATTGATCCAAAAATACAGTGCAAAGATATCAAGATATATATTAACATTGTTGCAACGTTTTCGAAGAGACAGGTTAAAAGGATCGAACAGTACACAACCTTTCCTTATGGTAACAAGAATACCATCATTTCCGAATTGTTCTAGAAATAGAGTGCAAAGTCATTACAAAGAAATTGCTTCCAAGTTGATCCAAAAATACATTGCAAACATATAAAGATATACATCAACACTGTCCTAACGTTGTCGAAAAGACAAATTAAGAGGATCGAATAGTACGTAAGCTTTCCACGCACGTGATAACAAGAAGACTATTTCCGAATTGTACCATCGAAACATATCAAGGAAAATGGAATAAATTACCACAAGAGTTCCCTTGCAGTGGCTGCATTTGAAGCATGATTTATGATAAATGGTTCCATCAGCAGACAACAAATCGTTGAAATAAACTGTCTTATCACAAGCGTTGCATTTATCCAAAGTGCCAGTGAATGACATTTTTCTTTTGTTTTAATTAAAAAGAAATTGTCCCAATGTATAAAAAGTTACTAAGATGTAAAATGAAAAGATGAATTACTACTAAAAGTAATAAAAAGAAATCTCAGTTTTGTGCATGCAAATGATTTATATCAAATATACTTGTTTGATAATGAGCTAAAAAGGAGGACGATCGATGAATATCAACTCAAATTGGGGATGAAATATTAATCGATTACTGAAATGGAGAGAAAAAAGGTCGACCCTTTGCCTTTTTTTTACGTATGATGCTTTTGCTAATTGTTCTGTGTAATAAAAATGTATATTTAATATTTTTACATTTAGCTTAAAATTGTTTTTTTGAATTATTATTTTTACTTTTTTACATCAAAAAATTAAAAATGATTGTTTATCAAAATTTAAAATTAAAATTAATGGAATGAAATACTGTTTAAGTGGCTAAATGTAAACTTTTAGTTCTGTGATTTAGTGATTAATTAGAAAATTACTTAAATTTGCTAATTCTTTTTTGGAACGATTGCGAAATATTTCGTGCACTTTTCGGGAGAAGTTTGAAGAGTATTTCCTCCCTTATGTTTTCTTGAATTTTGTCCTCCTCCCCTTATTTTTCAATTTGAATACCCCTTCCCACCGAAATGACCTGATATTTTAAAAAAAATTGCCGTCCTCCCTTTTTAATTTATTTGAGTACCGTTTCCTTTCAAAATGACCAGTTACCCTTAATAGAGAAATTTGATAAAAGTGCCCCCTTCTTCTTTTTTCTTCTTTTAATTTTTTTTTCTATTTTTTTAGTATTTCTAATTTACCCCCCCCCCCCCCTTTTTTTTCTTCCTCTTTTTAGTTTAGGTTTCCAAAACTCATCTCCCCTTATTCCTCCATTTTTGTTCTAACTTTGAGTTCCATCTTTTCTCTTTCTTCCTTGTTTCGTTCATTTGTTATTTTCGATCTCCCCCAAAATCGCATACCTTGATTACTTCCAAAAGTGACAACTAATACTCACTTCGGGCAATTTTTCATCGTGGCCTACACGATGAAGGCACGATGCACCACAGGGAAGTTTATGGAAAACATTTTTCTTTTTATTTTTAAACCCACCGCCCCCTTACAATGAGAATCGAACCCAGAACCTCTAAGTCACTAGAAGACCTTTTAACCGCTAGGTCATTCGATGTTCTCATCATCATAGAAAACATTATCGTGCCTTCAGGTCACGATGACAACTTGAAAAAATCTTAATAAAACGTCGAATCAAAAAAAGGAAAGGGTGCAAAATTTAAAAAAAAAAAAAAAGGACAGGGGAGGGGTATTCTTCAAAATTTCTTCACTTTTCAGTAATATATATGTAGTAACTTTATCCAACAATGCGGTTCATGGATTTTGCATAAATATACTTCCTCTATCTTTAAGTAATAAGAAAATTTAACAATATGTGAATTTCTATAAATATGATTAAATTTACTTATTATCAATAATTCTTTCTCACTGATCCTCTCACATTTTCATCAATACAAAATCTAATGAGGAGTTTTAGAATTAAAAAATATTCTTCTTCTAAGGGGATCAGCCGCTACTAGTAAACTGTGTATTAGAATTTAGGTAAACCTCGACAGATACACAATAGCCTGCAAACCACAGATTAAACAATTAAAAAGCATTCTTAAAGAGGGTGTTATGTTTCACGTACAAAGGTTCAAAGTATACTTCCTCCATCTTTAGGATCTGACAATATATAATTAAATTTATTTTAATCTTTTCTCACTTTTCCTTCTCACATTTTCATCAAATAAAAATCCAATAAGGAGTTTCGGAATTAAGAAACATTCTTTCTTAAGGGGGATTGGCTGCTATTAGTAAAATGTGTATTGGGGTTCGGGTAAACCTTAGATAGACATACAATAGCCTGCAAATCACGTCAACCTATTATAACTAAAAAGCATTCCTAACAGTTAAGGATAGAGTGTGTTACGTTTCGTGAATAAAGATTCAAATTACCACCAATTATTGGAGAAATTTTGTGAAATGGCATATTTAGGCCCATGGCAAATTCTTTACCTAAATGGCACTTTGGGCACATAAAATGACAAATAATCCCAACCCTTTCTTCTTCTTTTACCCTTCTCCAAATTTCTACCACTCTCATCCCCACTACAGAATTTCCACCACTCTCAACAACACCACCACTACATCAACCTTCAACGAACACGCTCCTGTTAGATAATACAACAACCTTAGAGGGTGGGGGGTGAATAAGGTCTACTATTATAATTACCACTATTTCGATTTAACAATATAAGGTTTGATATATATAGAAGCGAGTAATGCGGAATATAAAAGATTTTACTAATTTTAACTCTCTTAGACAATATATCAAACACTTAGATGTACAAACAAAGTATGAATCCTAGTCAACTAAAGAAGAAATTTAAACATACTATAAAACAACAATAATAAAGAATAAGGGAAGGAAAAATTCAAACGGTATTTTAGCGAGCTTCAGTTCCCCTACGTGCTTGACCCTCGGCTTTCCAACCTTGGGATTTGGAAAGGCTAACTTAAACTTAAATAGGGTCTTCATTCAAATAAGCAACTTCAAAGCAAAAGCTACCTACCCGATGGTATAAGGATTTCAATACTAGACTACACTAGACTAGCAACCCAAACCCATGTCTAGAATTTCAATCTCTAGAAAAATCTAGAACCCAATTCTACAAATTAGGATTTCAATATGGAAAGAAATATTTTACACTCTAATATAAAGTATCCCTCAATTGATAAGTAAAGAATGATAAACAATGAGCTCTATCAATTGTTCTTCACCATCAAAGATTAATAATGCAATTTAAAGGTGAATGACTTTTGCTTGAATGATTAAGAATACGGTTTTTGGTGATTTGCAAAAGTTGTGTTTTAAAATGGGTATGATTCTATTTATAGATTTTTAAAAATGAGCTGAAAATAACGCCATCAAGACCACCATAGAGAACAACAACTCACTATGGTACCTTTGAGAGAAAACACAACGATAAGTTTGTACGTCACCGAGACCAGCCATCGTGACCAGGTGGTCTCGATGCTTGGTCACGATTCCTTCATGTAAAACCAGAGATTTTTTCGAGACCATGCATAGTGACCAGGTAGTCTCGATGACTTCAAGGGGAAACAGAGATCTCTTAGAGACCAGTTCATAGTGAGCAGTTGCACACTATAGAGCTGATTTTTCATTGAGATACAACTAATTGATTCAATCAATTATATGTATTAGATTCAAGATTGATTCAATTTGTTGACTCCATGAACAGTAGGTCTTGTCAAACGAGTTATTTTAAAAAAATGATTAGATTCCCATTAAAACTTGAAAAGCCATTCAACATCAAAAGTAAACTAACTATGAAGGTTAGATCAATTCTTACACAACTAACAAGTCCTATAAGAAATATAACAAGTAATCCGAGTCTTGTGCTCCAATTTGAAGTATGTGCCTAAGCCGATTAAGGCGCACTGTGCAAGTCACTCAACAACGCGATATTAGATCTTAAAGCATAATTTGTTATTATAAAAAATAAGGAGATTGATACTAAGTTAACACCTCCCACCATCACCATCTACCTTACCATCACCACTACCAACCCTCCACTACCGAAATTTTCGTTTGCCCTTAAGTATACATGTTAAAGTGAAGTCAGGTGCAAAAAATATGTTTTTTAAAAAGTTCATGTGCCAAAATACATTCTATATACTTATTTGATGAAATATTCAATAATTCAAGTAATCAACTATTTTAAATGATTGAAAAAAAGCCTAAAACCAACCAAAATATGTAAATTTTAGGAAAATGTCACCATCATTAGATGGATGTCCATACTTGAGTCGATAATAGATGTTTAGAATAGACAAACAAATTGCAAGAAAAGAAATAATGATAAGCCCTCATGTAGATTATACACGATTAGTTTACGTTAATTGTTGTATCATTAAAGAAAATATACATAGGCATTAATGTATTTGATATACACATACAATTAGTGCTGTTACCGGTCCGGATCGGTCCGGTTTTCAACCCATCCGGACCGGACCGGCTCCTGTTCCGGTCCATCCGGAACCGGACCGAAAGTGTTATCGGGTAGAATTTCATAACCGGACCGAAACCGGTTGGAACCGGTCCGGTTATTGGTTAATCCAGAACCGATCCGATCCGGTTAGATCCGATATCCAAATCCAAAATCATATCCAATATTTTTTTAAATCAGTCATATTATCCATAAAAAATGCCAAACAAAATTATTATAAAATTTTAAACTAATTTGTTACCATAAAAATTCCCAACTATTTTTATAATACTACCATAATTAATTTCTTGCTTATAACATCATTACAACAATTAGTTGAGTTCAAGAAATAAATCAAGAAACAATATAGCAGAATTCATTAATTCGTATTTTCAAATCAGCAGAAACCATAATTAACTTGCCCATTAAATTATTTTTATTATAAATACCATAAAAAATTAAACTAATTAATAATTACAAGAAATAGAGGTTGGAGAAGTAGGAAGGTGGCCGATCGTCCCACTGATGGTTGAAGGGAGCATATAGAAGCTGGTGACTAATTGTATTTGTTGAAGTGAGAATTGGGAGGGGGGAGCTTCGAAAGTGAGAAAAAGTATGCTTCAGAATGGGAAGGAAAGGGGAGGGGGGATTTTTATATTAGGTTAATGATAATGGGCTTATGGGCCTAATAGTATCGGATCGCTATCGGATCTTGGACCGGATCCGATTTCGGATTTCGGATCAAAATTTGGAACCGGACCGGATCCGATTTCTTATTGGATGGATTATCGGATCGGATAAACCTGTCCGGTTACGGTCCGGTTTCCGGTTTATCCGATCCATTAACAGCACTACATACAATCAATAAAGTCTTCTCCAATCCCCTTCTTTATATAAGTAACATATATTAATAATAAAGTTAAGACTACGTAACTCTATTTGTAGAGTTACATCTGCCATGAAGACAAATCTCCAACGTATTGAGATTAAACAAAAATTGCACATTACAAGAAAACCAAACTAGAGAAGCTTCTTAAGATTTCGGAGTTGAGATGCCCTCAATTGAAATATTGATGTTGTTCGTTGGCACAAGTAATTTTCTCCAGAGTAGTATGCTGAGAGCTAACCAAAACTAGTAATCATCATATTGATTATACTTTAGGGCAAAAGTTGCATAAGAAAGGAAAAAGATGACGATATGTAACGCCCCGCCCCCGAAACCCCGGGTCGGAACGTTATTTGATTTGATGGACTGACCTCACAAAAATCACCACGGGTCTCTCCAATACGTTTTGTCCTCACTCACGTGCTCACCGGGACACTTCCCAGTGGGTCACCCATCCTAGAATTACCCCAGGTCAAGCACGCTTAACTTTGGAGTTCTTCTGAGTTGTGCTACCGAAAAGAATATGCATCTTGATGGTATGAGTAGTACTAATCAAATCATATCAAACATATCACATCGCCCACTCTGGGCCGGGTATTACACGATAAGTGTTGGAAAACAGGAATTAACAATAGAGATAAACATTATCGACATACAAGAGATCGAACAAACTCTCTTGATCGATGTCACAGAAAACTCCAAATTTTGTTAAGGTTGAGAAAGCGATAAATATAATTATAATTGTCATGAGCTGAAGACAACCTAATCTCTTCATCGGTGCCATGAAAAATCTCAATTATAATAATGTGAAAATTAACTTGACTACATAAACAATCCTTAATATGAAACTATTAAAGAAGAAAGCATTCATCATTAATTCATTACCATTTGATTTTTCAAATTATTATGTATAATTTGGAACAAAGTATAAAAAAACATAGTTAAAACTAGATTGATTGGAGACCTTTGTAGAGAGCCAAAACATCTTCATCAATTACCATAGAAGAAACAACATCTTTTAGATTTAGTAAAGTGACCACTATTTTCTTAAAACTATTACTAAAACAAAGAACCATGCAATTCGCCATTGTATCCAAGTAACATTACTATCCACTCCATAATCATGTAGGATATTAAATTTGCACGGGAAATAGGTTGATATCACCATTAATCCAAAGGACAAAGTCCCCGAGTTCCGACCGGAAGTTGTAGGAACTGCAATACTGCTGGCTACCTACACTATTGAGGAGATGAATGTGAAGACGGTGCAGATCACAAGGTTGGATGGGTTGATCAAGGAGCTTAAGAAGAAAAAGAAAACAGTATTTGATGAGGAAAGGGAAGGAATTGAGGCAGATGAAGACCCCTCTATTTGAGTTTTGGCTATGTTTTTATGCCAAAAAGGGGGGAGTAAACAAATCAAAAACAATTTATACTTTATGTTTCTGTAGGGATATGTCAATTGCTGTTGATAGTTGGATTAACATCAATTTGTGTGTTTGATATATGCGTATTATTATCCGTATTGCTGGTAAAAATGTTTTTGAAGCAGAAGACATTTGTCATGAAAAACTTACCCAAAGGGAGAGTTTGTTAATGCATGAAAATTGAAAACAGTTTTCTCATGGACAAATGATAGCCAAAATATGCTTGTAAGAGGTAAGGGTGTTCAAACTAGAAAGGCCAAGTGATAAACCAAAAAGAGGATTCTTGATGTGTAAAGACCGTGATTTTAGAGAGGCTTGACTGAAAGAATATTGTGATAGGATATTATGTTGATTCTAAGAGTATGTCGAGGAGACTAAAAGATTAGGTCAAGAATTAATTTTGGTAAAATCAAGGTCATGATATCTATAAGAAGGAAACCAAATCAATTTATATACCGAAGTGCCGTATCGTCTCTCGAACAAAAGATTCTCTTAGGAGCGGCAAAGACTTAAGCGAGGAATCATTTTGACCATATAAAGCTCATAAAAATCTCATTAACAATGCATATCGATGGTGTATAAGGTGTGTATTTTCAATAAATAACTCCATTGAGAATATATGGTATGTATCTACACATATATTAACAAAATTAGCGAATAGTCAAAAAAGATACAAACCAAAATAGACATGAGTTGAGGGGTGAAAATCTAATGCAATTGTATCTATACCTTGATCAAAAAATCGAAAACATGAAAAAGTTAAAAGAAAAAAGGGGACATAACAAAAAAAAAACCAACAAACGACAAAAAACGCAAAAATAGAAAATAATAAAAATAAATGTAACAAAAGGCAAAAAAGGACAAAATGTGAAAAAAGGTACAAAGAGGAACATGAAAAGGGAAAAACAATTAATTAAAAAGGGAAAAGACATGAAAAAAGGCTAGGAAAAAGGAAAGATTTCAAAAAGAAATTAAATTTTTTATTTTTCAATCATGCCCTTGTGTAATCCGAGGGATTGGATCTGTATAACTACGAAAGTAATAGATCTGATGATCTACAATTAGAGTTAGCATCTGTTAACCACTTAAAAATTAGTATATAAAAAAAAACTGATGAAGTTACATGATGCAATATTTGTAACTTCTTAATAATGAAAATCCTAACAAAACTCAAGATACACATTTTTCTTATTTCTTCATAGAAAGGCTAAATTGACACAATAAATGACCAATTATCTATTCATTGTTCATTTGTTTTCTGATTATATTTCAGATATTCTATCTTATATTTCAGTAATTTTATTACTTTAAGAAAGTCAAATAATATTATATTTATGATATCAGAACAGATTATCTGTAAATATTTTCTATTCATTTTCGATCACTCAATTAATGATAAAAGAAGCAGCATATTCATTTCTCTGCGTAACATAGAATTATTTTATTCTAATGATGGCTATACGAAAAACATTATTTTTCAATTTTGACATCACATATATAATCAGTAGCGGATCTAGGTGTATCAAAGCGTCTCTTCGAAATTGTCATAATTATTAAAGTGCTGTTCAGAATACTTAAATATATCAAATATAATTTTAAATGCTAATTTTACATTAATTTTCCTTTATACATATAATTTTTTTTTTCAAAAAAATTTGCCTGTTCGAGTGAACAGCGGCGAACCTAAACAGGTCCGCTACTGTATAATACATTTGACCAAATGATCTTCAACAATATTGTGTCTTTCATCCACATTGTGCTCTACAACTGATGATTCATCAACATAAAAAGAACTTAGAAACGAATAAATTACATGTAAAACTATTATAACAACCAAATATGAAATTATGAGAGTCATCTAACTTTCAATTATTTTACATTTGAATAACTTTAGTTCATTTGTATTGATTTTTAATTATTTCTTAAACTTTAAAGATTTTTTTTTTTTTTTTAATCTTTGAAGAAGATTATTAGAGTACTAGTGGGTAAGCCCGTCTAAAGACGGGCTGGATTATGTAATTGGGCATTGAGGCCTAGGATTCAAGATTTAAGTGTTTAGTCGATAAAATATGATATTATTTCGCCAGGTTTTTTGTCGTTGTAAATTTTTCGTTCGAATTAATAAAAAAATATTTTATACATGTCTCACCAATTTAATTAATTAATATCTATTAATTCATTTGTATTATATTTATTCACTTTGAATACATTAAATAGGCACTTAAAAGGTAAAAGTCATTAGAATTTGCATTTGAACATGTAAAATGTGAACTATCAAAATTGTTTCCTTTTTTTAAATGTCGTTTGTAGTTCAAGGGTTTTGATTGTTGCAAAGGTTTGTAATTCGTCATCTAGAAATGGACTCTGAAATGCTCTCTTTGGGGCTTAGAAATCAATATAATTTGCAGCATCAGTTTGGTAAATGTAAGTTTAAAATATTAAACCATTGAAAAGTGTATCGAACAACTCAGTTTCGAAGTAATAACTCATTCATATAGTCTTCACTTAAAACGAAGAAATTTATACGATTAGATACTACACAATTGAACTCGCAATCATATTGAACACTAAGATTAGAGGTTGCTGGAAAAACTCAGCAAATCAAATAACACCATTTTGCTCAAGATTAAACAGATCAATTAGCCAAGCGAATATGAATGTAACATCAGTTAATGCGACTCTAAAAAAAATAAAAGGGAAAAAATGTACTCACTTTAACAACGAGAAGGTCCGCTTCAATAGGACATAACACAAGAATTGAAGTCATGAACTAAACCGAACCAACGTTTATAATTATCCCACTAACTGAAATCGACTATACCATACGACAAGTCATTTGAGCGGTAGCCTGTAATTAGATTTTAACTGTGTAAGACAGTATTAGCCAAAGACATATACTAATAAGACAATAAAGCCTAGAGAAAATGTTGCATATGGACAAGTATAAAAGTCATTTGCTAAATCATGTACAGTGTTTGAAAACAATCCAGGTGGATTCATGCCCATGTGAAGAGAAAAAATCATTCGACTAATAACTAATGACTAATGCTAAAAGTATGGAGCATGAATTTCGGAGTCAAGATTGTTTGGCATCACACATGGAGATAAACCTAAAGGACCCATCTGCAAAATGATGGGGCCATGGGGGGCAAATGGCAAAACTTATGGCAGCTTCTATATTGAAGTTATTCACAGTGATCACAGCTCAAGGAAACATTATAGATAAACCAGAGAAAAGAACATAATATACAACAAAGATGACCAAAATGGGTGGAAGTTGACTGAGTATTAGTTGCCGAATAGATAGTTTAAGAGTTTACAGGTTTTGCGATTGGGAACTACCTCATCAAGCTGTATGAGTGAGATGCGTAGCCCTATTGAGCCTTTCCAGAATCCCGCTCGCCCTTCTCTTGGCCCTCGACGTTCATTCTGCCCAAGTTGAGAAATTGTAGCATTAGTTCGTTCTTCTTCCCGAAGTTCCTTCCACTTGCTCCTGTCGTTGAAACAGATAGTGTAGAGGATGGCAATTCAATTCTCTTTGTTACGAGCACAAGATGTCTCCCTCATGATACTAAGCAACAAGAGACGCCTACAAGGTCCCCATCAACGGCCCTTTGATTATTTGACAACATAGCAAGGATAAATAGTAACTCGTCCACGTACATCTTGTTGGCAATCTTTCAAGATTACTTGCACTGCACCATCTCTAACAGCTCTAGCTCTATTTTCATGCAAAATGCAGAGTGTAAAGATAGCCGTCAGCAACATCCTTCATCGCCGAAGAGTGCCCCTCATCCAGCAGGTCGATAAGGGCTTCAGTGCACCAGACTTGCCATTAGTTCCTTATTGGAGCATACATTTCAAGGAAACGCATAGGAAGCGAAAACATAGTAGTGTCAACATCAAATTGAATGAATTAATCGGATGAATGTAGAATTCTCACCACATTTGAATAGAAAACTCAAAAGTAAAACAAACATATTATCAAACACCTTACCTACATCAACAACAATTTATACTTTCATCAAAGTACAGTAAGTCATATGCAATTTCAACAACAATCTACACCTTCCCTGCATCACATTGAAAAAATCAGCTAAACAAATTAGTGTCAGAATTGGAGGAGGTGAATTATACAATGATTGATACTAATGTTTTGCAATGAAATTACTCGTAATACAATTTATAGGGAAAAGAAGAAGCTCAAGTTGAAATGAGAAACCATCTCAGCCACACACTTAGAGCATTCACACTAGTGTCCTTATTTATCCTTAAAATATTCTCTATTTATTACCTTTATTAATTTTGAGGAGTCATTTTAGTTTAGATACTTTTTCAAATTCCTTACTTTACACCCTATTCAATCAAAATAAAAATATTAAATATAATGTGTCATCATTAATATAGGAGAGAGAACATGAGACACAAAAAATGAAGAACAATGGCATGACATATAAGAGAGAACATAAAAAGGAAATTTTGAGGTTTGGGTGGAAATCCTACTTATTGGCACAACAATAGAGATCTCTAAATATTTTGTGTGGGAAACTAAAATGTGATATTTTAACATGTTTTTAATTCACCCCTCCTTATTATTGAGTTAATAAGACTTTTTGGGAATCTAGTGTGGGTGCTCTTAAAGCTCATCCATGAATTTAAGGATCCTTGAAAATTGTCATTGATTGCATTTATTATTTTTACTTTTATTTGTTGTCCTTTTGTAAGGATGTAGCATTAAATGCATTAACTTCTTGTCCCCTGCTAAGAATTAAATGAAGAAATCAATGGCTGTGAATTAATCAAGAAAAAGTGGACGGTAGGAATAGATTGAACAGTTAACAGGGTCGATCCGCTCAAGGTACCCCAAATGAAGCACAAAACAATTTTTTGATGCAACTTTAGAGTGATGGAGGCTCATTTTAGCAACAACCTTAGCCTTTTTATACATTGTGTTTAATATGTACAAGTTAATATTATTCCCCCGTTTCAAAATAATTGACATCTTAACACTATTTTTTTACTTCAAAATAGTTGTCGTTTTAACATTGAAAATTGTACTTTACATTCTCAATGAACTTTTTTGACTAATTTTTCTCTTGAAATTAGGAACCAACCAATGATATAGTTTCAAATAATTGTATTTCTCCATTTTCAATGTAGGTTTTGACAACTTTAATTTTTCTTAATCTCTATGTGCAAATAACTAGACGTCAACTATTTTGTAATGGAGGTAGTACTTTTTAGTAGTCATATTTTCTTATTTCTCATTATTATTACTTTTCATGATAACCTATAACAGCTGAAGTGTGTGTTATATGAGATAATTTCATTTTTCTTTCATTTGATCATCCTATACAAGTTAGCTACATATGGAGAATTTTAATATTAAGTGTAACATACGAGAGTTTACTATCTGAAATATTTACATTGAGCGTAGCTTATAAATTATCTATCTTCTGATAACTTTAATTATTATACCAGCACTATATACTCTATGCATGCATAGGTAACACATTCAAATCTCTAATCTTTCAATCGAGTGTGGTTCCGGTGCATCAATACTTCCATGCATCAGGTTCATCAATGTTACCCACTTAAAGGCTTCACGTGGGTACTGTACCACTTGAAACTTCATCATTGGTACAAGAAACAATATCAACATAACTTGTACCCAAATTATACTATAACAATGGTACGGTACCACATATTTACCAACCCAAAATAAAAGTAGTAATATTATATGTGATTTGCAAATTGACCCACAAATATATAGATAATTGCAACGTTGACCCTTAATTATAGATAATTGCAGTGTGACTCTTAATTTATGAGATATTCTGCCCCGACCCCTGATGAACCTGATGCATGGAAGTATTAATGCACCCAATCTTTTCACCTTTCAATCATACCATTACACATGAATTGTCTATTTGTGTTTGTTGATTAGTAGAAATCAATCATTTGCAACGGTATGATTCTTCTTTTTCATTTTTATTCGAGGGAGA